>JARHVA010005365.1:0-315000 GCA_037957365.1 Torreya grandis
ACTTGATTGATTGAATTTTTCCTTGTAGATTAAGTTATTAAATATTCTTAGGTGGAGGCATATCCATGATACTTTAAAATTTAAAGGGATCAAATTTTATGCCATTTTGTGAAATAATGAATCCTAATAACTTTCCCAATGTCACACTGAACACACATTTCTTAGGATGCAATCTCATGTTATTCTCTTACATGCACTAAAAAATATGGTGAAGCACTTAAGGGTGTTCTTATCTAGATTTAGATTTAAAAATAATATTATTAACATATTATTCTATGATGTCATGAATCATGTCATGGAAAATGATAGTCATTATCCACTGATATGTGGCTCCAACATTTCTCAAATCAAAATGCATTACATGGTAGCAGAATGTTCCCCATGGAGTTGTAAATGAAGTTTTGTATTGGTATTTAGCAACAATTTTTATTTGATTATATCCTAAAAATACATCTATCAAAGATAACATATCGTGACCTATAGTTGAATCTACAATCATGTCTATATTGGGCAATGGAAAATAATGTTTTGGGCATGCTTTGTTGATATCATGGAAATCTGTAAAAACTCTAATACCTTTTGGTTTCTTTGATATGTGTACAATGTTGATATCTAATCTAAATAATCAATGGGATGGATGAAACCAATATCCAACTACTTTTTTAGTTCCTCTTTTAATAGTATTGCAATCTTAGGATGCATCTTATAGAGTTTTTGTTTGATTAGTTTAGCATTTGGATGCACCATAAGGTGATGTATTACTAGTTCTAGATCAAGCCCAGGCATATCTACATAAGACCATAAAAATACATCAAATAATTCATAAATAAGAAGTTTAAATATGTATTTTTATTATTGATTAAATTATATGACAAGTTTATCAATTTTAAGATCTCTGGTGCAAATGTTCACATGTATAGTTTCTTCAATAACTAGAGTTGATTCATCTTTGTAATTTAGGGGTGGTGTAGGAAGATGGAAATCTTATTCAAAATTTTTTTAATTGGATTTAGAATCTAAACTAATATTTTTATGTAATTTATGCTCCCTAAAGTATTTTGAATCATCTAACTAAATTATAAACCCTTTCTTGTGGTCACTTGTTGGAATTTGATTCCCTTAGTTTTAAGAATTTAGAAATATCCTCGTCATTCTAAAAATGACTAAGTTGAGGTTTTCCATGTTGGTCCCACTATATGATGGATGGATATGCAAGATCAAGTATAAGAATGACATTCTCATGAAATAGGTTGGTGAGGGCAGGGTATTCAAAGTGGCTAAGTATGGAACCCATCTCACTATCTAAAGAATCATCCTTTAACTCACTAGAAGAGTCACTTTGGAAAAGTCTGAGATACATGTTGAATGAGTTAAATCATATACCATGTTTTGACTTATTTCATTTTATTTTATTGTGATATTCTTGATGGATCCTTACTCATGGAGGCCAAGACCTTTACCATTATAGTTCATTATATTATACATGATGGAATAGGAAACATGATACTTGTTATTCAAGAAGTAAGTAGCTAGTTCATTAGAATAAAGCTAAGAAGGATTAGAATATTTGATATGTTCATATAAAAATAAAACACCTTTTATAAATATTGTCTTTACAATGGTAAGAAAATAAATTTGGGTGATAAAAAAGAGCCTACCCTTGGACATGATTTTCTTGAAATTTCATAAATCTAAATTTTTTTAGATAATTTGAGATATCAGCACTCTAAATTTGAAGATGGTGTAAGAACATGAAATGTAGAATTTTGAGTCTAATTTATAAAACACTATTTTTTTTTAAAAATGGTTAAGTATAACTAGGTTAAACATCTAAAATTTGAAGAGGAACTCTTTTTTTAAGAAAAAAGAGCAGATAGACGGCCATGTGATACATCATTTTTTGAGAAGTTTTTAATGTTGTTTGAAACATTTTGGTGAATAGTTAGATAAGATCCTCTAGTTTGTGACATATATTTTTTTAAATGAATACTTATCCTTATGAATTTTGTAATTTAATTAATCCTAAAAATAGACAAAAATTGGATAGTTGTCTCTGGAACGTGCCTAACTACTTTAAAAACTAAAAATCATTATTTTGAATACATGTATAATTAGGCCTAGTTTTTGACCATATAACTTGTTTTTCACTTGGATCAATGAAATAGAAATTACATGAACATGTATAGGCATGTAAATTTGTGGCATGTAGTGGCCAAAAAAATGTATAGTTAGAAATCAACATAGTTTAAAGCCTTAAGTTAGTCCAAAAATTATAAAAATTATATTTTTAGAAATAAGACAACCTGCTCATCATGATGGTATTAAGTTTTTGAATTTTACCATTGAAATTCATAGTGTATTTGGTGATTAAAATTGAATTTTGTTGGTTTTTACAAAAAATCTCAAACTCAGCTATAAATCAATAGGTCCAAGCCTTTGTATCGATAATCCAATCCATTCTCAAGCCAAAAGCCTTGGTTTTTGGATTCAAATGTACATATCATGATCATGTTCTTGTTTTTAGGTACATAAAATCATGTGAACATGCACATGAAGCTAAGATTGACCCAAATATTATACTTACTACTTTAAATGTTAAGTATAAGTTTAAATTATACTTTAAATTTATTTTAGTAAATAAAAAAATTGGGGTCAATCTGCATCTAATAGAATTAGTCTCACAACTACACACCTTATGATGTGTAAAATAGTTTTTCAAAATCCAATCTAGTCAGTACTTAGGCATTTTCAGACTCTAAGTATTTAACTTAGGGATTTTAAGATAAAGTTTGTAATTGATGACAAATTTTTGTTAAACATATAGTAATTTTTTAGGTTTTTGTACCTTTCAAATTGATTCCTGACATTTATAGGATTTTAGGTTTGTCAAAATTAAATTTTGAAAACCACTCACTTTGAACCTGATCCAACGTGGTATGGTTGGGGTAGCATAGGTCATATTGATGACCTTCACACATCAAATGACCACTTTGTGTTAATTTCACTTATTCATCGTCCCTCCCTCAACCCTGATCACTTCTTTCTCATACCTAGACCCTCATCACCCCTAATCACTCTCTCATCCTTCTTCATTGTCCCTAATCACTCTATTATTGAACCTCACTATCCCTAGTCATCTCTAATCACTCCCTTATCATCCATAATCCCTCCTCTATTAAACCTCACCATCCTTAATCATCCCTAATCACTCCCTCATTGACCTTCATTATCCCTTATCATCTCTAATCACTCATGTTTATAATCCTTAATCAATCCTTAATCGACTATCACCATTCCTAATCATTTCATCTTCATCCCTCATCATCCCTAATGTAATATACCTATATAAGGATATATATTATATATTAGGGGTAGAATAGTAGTATAATGAATAATAATAATCTCACATGCATAGAATAAAAGAGTGGGATAGATTACAGTAGTATAAATAGATGGGCATAGACCATTATAAAGACATCAAAAAATATATATCAATCAAGAGTTAAACACTTTAATAAGGAAGTAACCCCTTTAAAGAGGAAAGTGATTTGAGGAGTGATTCCTTCCCTAAAAGGAATACAATATTAATATAGTTAGTATTTTTAGTTATTTTTTGTATTTAGTGTAGTGGAAGCATGGTGGGATGTTATGATCTTGATGGGCAGATTTCACTAATGCCTTGAGGTTTTAGTGTAATGGTTTATTACATTCGATATCAGAATTATTTCTAGGATCATTTTCATGTATATTTTTTCTATTTTAGAAGTAGGTTGTGTAAGAGTTTGTAGTTTTATTACACTGTATGCTCTCACCTTGCCTTGATGGGATCTTAATGATTAGAAAGTAGATAAAATTTGTTTATTTTCTATTTTATGAGAATATATTTAATTTAATTATATGTTTTGGGTATTTCATTATTGGGGGAGTTTACATTTGCACGGTTGCATGAAGGGTTTATGTATGAGAGTGATTTACAATCTATGTAAGAGATTTTAGAGTGGGTTTTTTAAGAGGGGTTTTAGTTTTTAAGGTTTAGAGATGTGCTGTTTTAAGAGATGAGTGGGAGATTATAATTTTTAAAGTGTAGGTTTTGTGAATCCAGTTGTAATGTGAAGCCAAAATGTGTAGATTTCCATTTTTTTCCCTCAAAATCATGACTGTTCTTCTTCATGTTTATCTTAGACTATAATGAATCACATCAAACCATTTTTGGGTTTTGTGAATCTAGTTTATAGATTAACATAACACTTTTAATTTCTTATTTTCATTTAGTATTTTTAAATTTATCATAATTTTAATAACTAATACTATTGTAAAAAATAATAAGATTGGAAGTCTTTGTGTAAGGATGCATTTTTGGTTTAAGATGACATATAATTAATTAAAATCATGGGATTTCATATTTTATCTAGAGAATTAATGTACCTTCATCAAACTAGCACAATTAGATAATATCATATAAGTTTAACAAACTCATTAATCTACTTGATGACTTATCTAATATGTTCTACAAAGATGCTTCATCAATAGACTTTAAGATGAGATTAGATCAAACGTTATAATGTTCCAACCTTAATATTTGATGAAATCATGGTGTATAAATATGCTCATAAAATATCACATAAGTTGGACTCGTCACTAGTACCATTTGGTTACACCCCAATAAATACCTACATAGCATGTGTAAGTAACATAAGTGCCCACACAAACACTAAAAGTGCCTCAACCACCTGCTATAGAAACACATGAGGAGGCCATAGAATCAAATTTATATTCACCCCAAATACCTCCAACAGAGCTTGTATTTCCACCATTAGCACTAGAGATGATACTAAATGCACCCCAATAGGCCCTAATAACACCTGAGCAGGTAACAACAACACCCACACTAATAATAGACAATCCCACATCAGCAACCACAAAGCCCAAGTAGGAAATTGAGGTTTTAAATACCATAGAGTACAATGCTAAGTGGGATGGCATGTACCCTCAATCGATTGGCCAAGTAAACTATTTTATGCTCCATTATTCTATATTTGAGATGATGATCCAATAGCTTCAACTTTAACTGCTCAACTATAACCTCTACCCTACCTTATTTTTATTGATGTTCATTCCTCTTTTCCATTTAAACATCTAAATCATGTTGTAGTTATCCTATTCACATTTTTTTTGTAAATATTCATCTCCAAACATAGGAGGAAGAAGTAGAAGCAAAAAGGGATGCATGGACGTGCTTTCATTTGGTCTTGTACACACTTTTAATATGTAATTATTTGAATATTTTGAGGATGAAACATGTCAAGGGGGATAGAATTTAATATAACTATATAGGTGTATATATTATATATTTGGGTTATAATATTAGTATAATGAATAGTAATAATAATCCCACATGCAATAAAATATGAGAGTGGGATAGATTAGAATAGTATAAATAGATGAACATAAACCATTATAAAGACATCCAAGAAAATACCAATTCAATTGGAGTATTACTTTGATAAGGAGGTATCCCCTAAAAGTGGTAAGTTATTATGGATTTATTCCTTCCCACTAAAACAATTTATTGTATTTATGTTATAATACATGTAATTAGTGTGTTTATAAGTCTAGATATTCTTAGCACATTATCATTCCCTCATTGACCCTTACTATCCCTCATCACTCCATCACTAACCCTTACCATCCCCCATCATCCTAATCACTCCCTCATCATCTAAAATAAGTATATACTCAAAAGGTATATTTGATTCTAATCATATGTTGTTTAATACATTATAATAGAAATTAACTCTTTTCTAGGACTTGTTATGTTTCCAATTTCCATTTGTGATAGTCAATTGTATTACTAAATGAATTGGATTATATTCCAAATTTATAGTCAAGTAACACAAGCACTAGCACAAAATAGAGTCTAAATTTTAGTTCATTGATTTATCATTATTGTGCAGTTGACTAGTTAAAACTTTATTCAGTTCCATCTTTGGTAGTTTGGTTCAAAGGATAAACATTAAACACAAATCTCTCGTATAATTTTCTAATTCTGAGAAGATATGAAAATATGTAAAGTTAATTGGTGTTTTCCATTATCGTATGACTTAAACATTGGTCAAATTCACACATACACTCCTTCTGTGTAATGTATCCCAAATATTTTCTCTTTCATGAAAAATGAATAGTTTTTCATGTTATCATAAAAATGTGTTTCTATAAATATGAAACACTAGTTCAACTTGGTATAGATGTTCATCCCATGTTTTCTAAAGATTAGGATGTCATCAAGATAAATTAAAAAAATGGCATAGTTAAATGTTCTGAGGATGTTGTTCAACATCTCAATGAATGAATTCGCTACATGAGTTAACCTAAAAGGAATAACCAACTAGTCAAACAATCCTTTCTTTATTTTTAAGTTAATATGTCAAATGTCTATAGGTTCAACATGACTATGATGATACTCAAACTCAAGATCAATTTTGGAAAAGAATTCTACACCATGTATATGGTAAAAACATGCCTTAATATTTAGATGAGGATAATAGTTCTTCACTTTAATCTTGTTGATATTTTTTTAATTGATTCACAACCTCTTATCCCATCCTTCTTTGGCACAAGAAAAATTGGGTTTATACAAGGAAATTATTTGGGCATGATGTGTCCAGTATCCATGATTTCATGGATCTACCACTTGATTTATTCATTCTCTAGAAATGTTATATTTTATGAAGAAGTTTGAGGTAGAGGTAGTTAAGGGATCAAATAAATATTATTTTTTAGTTTATATTATGTAAGAACTTCTTTAGGTGATTGAAATATATCCTTGTATTCATCTAGTTTATGGTTCAATTATTTTTTCTTTATTATTGTTGGATAAACCAAACTATGATAGGGTGCCATAAGGATGTTATTACATTTACTTATTACCATCAAGAATATACTTATTATTATAAATGACAAGATTCTTCAACTTCCTAACACTAGTGCCTGAAAGATTATGAACTAAATATGATATATGGTATTTCATATAATGATAATCTATCATAATATTTCAAGGATTTACTTCATAGACTACATGTTAATGGTAAATATATGGTTGACCACATGTAAAATGTCACACACCTCTAATGGTGAGATGTCACAAAGAATTGCATCTTTAAAAGTTTGATTTTGTACACCAAGTGACACTACTAGGTGATCCATTTATCAAGGCCTCCACTAGACCATATGCTAGCATATGGTTATAAATGATGCATCAATTTTAATTTCAATTTTTGTGAATATGGTATAAGATAAATGAAATTCTTCTGACTTCCATTGGAAATGATGAAGTGTATTGGCTCACCATTGATATACATTTGTTAATGAAATAATATTTTTAACTCATATAATTTCTTGTTGGGGGAAGTAGAAATATTTTTAATACCAACCATATCATTGGGTTCATAATATATTGTCTAATTACATTTTTATAGTGATAGATAACTTTTACCCACTTCTTGATTTGTGAAAGTAGAGAGTTCATAGTGTGACACTCTTCATTGGATTGAATATTAAATTTATGAATTAAGAACCACTTTCCAATATTGGAATACTTGTTCTAATCATTTGAAAATTATTTTACACTCTCTGGTATGAAGACCCAATGAATAGACATACAAATAAAAGGATTTCAATGTAATTATTCAAATCATAAAATTACTTCATATGGAAAACAATTGATTGGTTTTAGGAAATCACATAGCTTGGTGATCCTCATATTTACTACCCATTTTTGGTGCTATGGTGGTTTTACTCATCTTTTTATATAATATCTTTAATTTTGATTTACATCATTTTTAATAGGCCCATATTTTTTCATGGGTGATAACTATTTATGTTTTAAATTTTCCTCCACATCATTTTGATAATTTTGTCTTATATTTTATTATATCACTTAAATATCCACTTGTATCTCCTAGAATTTTCAAACCCAAAAAAAATACCACCATCAAGGTATTGGATGGAGTGATTAAGGATGAGGAGGGATGAGGATGAATTAATTATAAATGATGAAGGAGTGATTAGGGATGGTGAGGGTCAATGAGGGATTGATTATGGAGGATGAGGGAGTGATTAGGGGTGATGAGGGATGGTGAGGGTCAATGAGGGATTGATTAGGGAGGATGAGGGATGGTGAGGGGTGTTGAGAGTTAATTAAGGAATGATTAGGTGTGACGAAATATAAGGAAGGAGTGATTAGAGATGATGAGGGATGATGAAGTAGTGATTATGGATGATTAAGGATGTGTTGAAATCACAATGACTAAGAGGGGGGTGAATTAGTCTTAAAAACCCTCCATTTAATTACATGAACCATTCAAACAAATATATAGATCTAAAAAGCAAAAAAAACTATCCACAAAAGCATGAAACACAAGAATACATCAGATGTATGGGAATCCCTCAAGGAGAACAAATGATGAGGGTCAACGAGGTAGTGATTAGGGAAGATGATGTAGTGATTATAAATGATGAGGAATGATGAGGGTCAATACGGGAATGATTATGGATAATGAAGGATGAGGAAGGAGTGATTAAGGATGATGAAGTGGTGATTATGGATGATGAGGGAGTTATTAGGGATGGTGAGGGATGGTGATATCCAATGAGGGAGTGATTAGGGATGATGAGGGATAGTGAAGGTCAATGAGGGAGTAATTAAGAATGATGAGGGAGTGATTAGGGACAATGAATAATGAGGAGAGAGTGATTAGGGATGATGAGGGATGAGTAGGAAGTGATTAGGAATGAGTTAGGGATGATGTATAAGTGAAATTAACATAAAGTGGTCATTTGATGTGTGCAAGTCATCAATGTGACTTGTTAGTGCCCAAAATTACACTGGAGAAATGTGGGCCCCTATTAGTAAATCTATCATAATTTGGCCTAAATGTGTATACAATGTTTTATGTTGAGGTATCACCCTTTTTTTTAAAACCCCCTTTTCTAAAGTAGTGAGACCCATGAAAGTATAATTGAGATCCTTATGTTGATTTATGGTAATAGTAAAAGTTCATTCCCCAAGATATTTGAAGTTTGTCTTGTAAAGTACAATTGCATTCTGGATCATGAAAAAAGGGTGAAAGCTCTGATCCAAACATAAGAAGTAAGAAGTCTATACCCCCAGGCCATACATCTATATTGCACCCTTAGAATATCTCAGTTGCCAAAGGGAGGAATTGTCTTATAAACCAGATGAGGGACACGTGAGCATCTCCTAAAAATTTCCTTCAAGTTAAATTCTCTTATAAAGTAATGAAGCCTTTTTGAGGGATGGAAGAATATTACACTCCTCCTCAAGTTGGTTAATGATGCAAAAGGTAAAAGGATGGCTGAAAGCCTAAACAAGAATCTTAGATCAACATGTGGTAGCATCCAAAGATTATTTCAGTTTCAGTCAATTTTGTAAAATATGTCTCACTTGCCTTTAGGTGTGAAAGGTTCAAATAATTTTTGAGGGCTAGACCACTCAAATTATTCCACATGGCATTCAATTAAGGATTTAAATTCTTAGGCCCCTTTTAAAGTATGCCTCATCCAAATGAGGTGAGGAATCACAAATGTCCCCAATATTCTAAAATGCCTAGATCTTTGACACATGTCAAGTTTTGCATCCCAAGGGAGAATTCAATGTATAGTATATCTCCACATTAAAAGAACATGAATGGTAAGGATGTGAAATTATTTTCAAAGGCTCTTTTGTTTGTATGAAGCCACATGTCAAAAGATGATTTATTTAGCTAAAAAGGGAAGCAACATCGAGTTTCCCTCTATTTTTATATTGAATGAAGCTTCAGGAAGTTAATGTAGTAGCTAAGAATTAGTTTTTATACACCAAGGCTTTAATTCTAACCCTAATTTCAAAAGGGGATGATTATAACTAAGCACTTTTCTTCATTTGAATCCACTTTTTGCAATCATATCTTATACCTATATTTTTAGGCAATTTGAGAACCATAGTTGTGCAAGGCAATGATATCAATTATAGTCAAATTTTTAGAGATTTTCTTCCTCCAAGTGTGTGATAGTTAGTATGATTTTAAGTAAGTGTCCCCTAGATTGCTTGTCTAATGCTTATTTAGAGGAAATTTAGAGTGTTTGGGGGTTAGCCTTCAAGAAAGGTGTGTTTCAGTTTGAAGAAGGGTTATACTAAGATTAGAAAGAAATGGCTTCACCATCTATCTTGATGAAGAGAAACATTACCTCAATTCTTGATGAAACTAAGGACACTGATGTCCATGGGTTGGATTTTACTATCTTATTATGTGCTTTATAGAGACCCAATCCCCTTGAGGTGGTTATTAATTTATGTATGAGCTATATGGCTCCTGTAATAACCTTTCCACTAGCAACCCCATACCCAGAGATAGTCACTACATGTGTAAAAGTACACCATGAAGACACTAGGATTTTACTCTATAGGATTCAATCATTTGTTTTCTCATTCACCCTTAAAGCTCTTAGTGCCATGCTTTGGATACCAACATTGCCTGATGGTATTGTTTTAACCATGGAAGAGTGTCAGTATTATGTTGACCAATATGATAAGATAGTATGGGATATTATGAATACTTGTTGGCTCCCTAAGAAGAGAACCAAGGTCTTAAGGATGATAAAAATTGTTAAGATAATATAATTCAAGGAGCTACCACAATATTTCATATCCATGGCTATCAAAATTTATGGGGTACCCATGATAGAGAAGTTTGAGCCATGGATGTTTTCCATCCTTATTTGTGTATTGGAAGAGAATAAATAGTTGGACTGGGCTTCCATTCTAATAAATAACTTACATATCTAAATGATGATTTTTTTCATAGATATCTTTTCCAAAGAAGCACTTGAAGGTACCTTTTACATGTCCTCCTATCTTATGTATAGCCTGGTATACTAGAGATTTTCTAGGTCTTATAAAAAATCCTTTAAGGCTAAAAATATATGAATTATATCTTGAGATGACCTTGTAAGGATTAAAAAATAATTGGTACAAGGTATATAATTACTTCTTTAATGTGATAATAAGTGTCTTCTTCCCTTTGCAAAGCCTAAATAGGATGACCAAGATAGCTAGGGAAAAAATTGACAAATTTGGTGCAACATATATTCAATTTCACACCTTCACATATATCTGGGTAAGAGGGTTTATAGGGGTACCTCTCAGGATACCTAAGTATAATGATGATAAAGTAACACTCGTGGATCTATGCAGACAAATGGTGTTACCTCATGAGATGATCACTACAAAAAAGATTAATAGTCCCTTGAAGTTCCCCATGGAGATAAGATATTATACATGTCCTTCTCTAACCAAAGCAAAGGGATTAGAATAAGAAAAGGACTAGTAACATATGGATAACATACCACCTTGACCTAATTATGAAATTAGGGGCTAGTCAATATGGCTATGGGTCTAATCCTACACCAGGTGCATTATGAAGATATTTGGTCTGAGTGCAAAATTAAGGAGCATGTGAGGAAAATTGATTAACTAAGGCTCACTATATAAAAAATTATTAGATATGGTATTATCCCATCCCTAAGGATATGGTTGATGATAAGCCTATATTTTCATCAATATACACTAAATAAAATATAGAGGCATAACCCATAGCACAAGTGGATTTTACAGTCTTAGGAAGTGACTCAATTACTTGGAGGGCTTTCCTAGTGATGAAAAATATGTTTGAATGGTTAAAGGCCCATGGAGTGGACCTTGGTGCATGTGATACCCCTACTCTTAGGGAGATAAGAAATATAAATTAGTTCAAGGCCATCCTTCCCCCTTACACTAGCTATCTAGCAGGCTCTCAAGTAGAGGCCAAGGGTAAAGGGAAGGGTATAAATGGAGATACCAATTTCACTAAGATGATCAATATTGATGAGGTTACAATAATATATTCCAATTTTGGACTATAATTTACAAATTTGACCAGTATTACTAGAAATTGGACCCAAATTACCACTGGGAAGATGTAACTTGCAATTTTTACTCCCATCTCGATCACTACTGAAGAAGATCCTACCACATTAAATGAACCAACCATTTCATTAGTCATTCAACCCAAGAAATCACTAGTGCCCATTCCTTCCCCAATAATGTATACAATGAAAATGGGAGGGGAGGAACAAGTAGAGAAACCAAAGACTAAAAGGGCAAAGAAGATATTGTAACCTCCAACTACAACCCCCAAGAAGAGGAAGGAGGTCATTCATGTAAATGAATGCTCTCGACATGATTCCATAAAATCACAAGGGGAAAATCCTCATATGCCTAGAGGTTGGGGGATATGAGTGATGAATAAGACTTATAGGAAAATAGGCTAATCATGGAAATGATGAAGCAACTCAAGGCATTAACTCCTCCACCAATAAGGACTGGCCAAAGAACTCTGAGGGAAAGGATGTAGACTCCTATCAGGGCTCTATAAATAGGACTATTTGGGCCATAAGCACTATTGGGAGGGGAAGACAAGGGCAATGAGAAGGACATACTAGCCTCAGATGACCCCTTATCCTTCAAAGATGTGACACAAGTTGGTATTAATGTGGTTGCATAAACTAAGGCTCCAATTAAAAATGAAACTACCTCTTTAGACATGGAAGCATTTGTCTAGAAAATTCTCACTTAGCCACTAAAAAAAAGATGTGGGAAGTGAAACAAGGAGTGTGCAAGAGTCCAAAGAGGGACATGAAAAAGAGCTGGGGTGGAGGAGCAATCCCCCACCAGTAATGAAAAGGTGGAGGTTCAAGGAAAATAATAATGGGATGCTATATCGGCTATGGAGATAGCCCCATAGGACCATCTCTCTCTAATACAAACAAGATTAATACAAGGAGAGGTTGCATCTAAAGGAGATATGGGATCAAGCCTAAAAATGGGTACTCCTATACTTTCAAGTTTAAATAAGGGGGTAGACCAAGGTGATAAAGTTTCAAAGGAGGGACCTTCAATAGGTACTACTTCTATTGAATTACCTCAAGGGATCCTTCTCCAAATAAAGTTTCATGATCCTTCTAGGCATAGGAGTTCTGAGGCCATGATTGGTGATGAGGCACCTAGGGGCAATGAGGAAGACACCATAGCCTCTTCCCAACTCTCTCAACCAACTACAAAAATCAATTTTTTTTGTGTAACCACCTCTTTATCATGTAGGACAAGAGATATCCATTGATGGATTATCTCAAGCTCCCAACAACAAATTGGGTCAGATATTGAAGTCCTAGAATATATTAAACCAAGAAAAGTAGGGGAGAAAGAAGCTAGAATGAAAGAGGTTGAGTTGGAGAGTGATGAAGATATATATCATATAATAATAAGCTCATACCCAAATCTTATCATGCTCCCTCTAGTTAATGTTCCAACCACACCAGCATTCAATGCATCTAAGCTAGTTTTAAGGTTTATGACTCCAATGGGTTTTTATACTAGGCCCCTCTTATGGGTTGAATAATAGATCAAAGAGAAATAGGATGTTGAAAGTAAATTGGGAGATATAGATGTGATGAATATTACCCAACCATATAGTGCAAAACCTCACAAGAAATATAAAGCACTCTCCAGAACACTTTCACTAGTACTGGGGAGAGAACACAAGAGATAGTTGTGCCCCCACAAGGTGTTACAAAGAAGGACACTCCCCTTGAAAGCTATGTAGTATATATATATGATTTGGGGGAGCCATCATATAATGAGATCAAACATATCTCACAATTTTTAGTGATCATGGTGGCTCATCAAATGGATAAAGACAAAGCATCGATGGAGGATCTAAAGATGCAGAACCAAGCAATGATCCAATACTTGCAAAAGTTACTAAATGAGCCTAAGGTAGTGACTTCCCTTGATAGTAGGAGCCTGAGCACACCCATTCCCTCCTGGGATACACTTGAATTTTTCCTTAGTGAGGATTTGAAGACCAAAGGATGGGAAACAAAAGATTGGTAACAGGACTTGACAGCTCAAGACAAGGAAGTCATCCATATAGCCATGGAATGGTTTGATAATGAGATAGATAGATGAGGAGAGTGTAGTTCCATAGAATTTATCTATGATGTTGATATCAATATTTGGGAGGTACTTAAGCCCAAAGTAGATGAGATATGTAATATGGGAAAAAAATGCTTTAGTATCAAAAAATATTGTCTCCTTGGATGATCCTAAAATGCCTAGAGAATGTTAGTTAGCCAAAAGCACAGGCTAGAAATGCTCTAGGATGGCATCTTTGATATAAAAGGAGAAGATTAATCCATCAATAATGTGAGGAAAGAAATTGAGGCCACTCTGAGATCAATTGTGAAGCTTGATGGCATGGTGAACTTAACAAAATAATTATTAGAGGATGCCTTGAAGAACCTCATTGATGCACCCCATAGAGCCTTCAATAGCCAAAAAATAAGGGACTTTGTATCACATGAAAAGTCCTATGACTAGTTAAAGGTGTTGGTACATAAGAAGCAGGGAGTGATCCAGAGAACCACCAACTAGCTAGAGGAATATGATGCCAAATTCAATTATGAAGTGGGCCTGAATAGGAAAATCCTTGCCATTATAATTTAAAAGTTTGTTTCATACAAGAACAAGTTGGCACAAGTCTTGGTCATCAATTTTGATTCTGCAACATGACCAAACCATTTTTGTTTCTTCTTGGTTGGCATACAAATTCTTTCTTTTTCTTCTCCTTTTTCTTTCTCTTTCTCTTTTTCTCCTATTCTTTGGCTCATTGTATGATGCCTGTTAGAGGAATTTTCTCCCTTGGAATATTCTTTATAAATTTGTTTGTAAAATAAGGGGAATGTTTTGGGTTGGTTATGTAAATGGACAAAGGTTTGTTTTGTCCTTTGCTAGCCTATGTTCCATTTGGATAATGAAAGGAATCCCACTTGGGTGAACTATCAGATCTGTCACTTTCATGAGATTGTGTGCATAGTTCCAAGAAACATTCTTGTTAAAACTCATAAGCTCTAGGCTCGAGAATGATTTTTATAATTGGAACACATTTTTTTGAGATGTTACACATGGTTAATGTTGTATAAGTAAAGGGGTTTTGTCCATTTCCAAAGGTCAATTAATTTTTGGGTACATAGCTATAGCTTAGGAGAGTTCTATCCATGTAATTTTCTAATGCCAAATTGATTCCTCTTGTAAAATAATTAGCAAGCTTTGAGAGCATTAAAAAAGTATCCCTTGTTATAGAAATGTTTTGCATGGTGTTTTGATATGTAATTTTCAAGATACATTATAATCAGCTTTGATTCAGTTAATATATGAAATCCATGCAAGGTTCATTATTTCTTCCTATTATTGAAATTTGTGCCTCTTCATGGTAGTCATTTAGGATTCAAATCTAGAATATAAAATCCTTTTCATTTTTATATGAAAAAATAGGGAATTGGTAACCTTCTTAAGGGTAGTCTTGGGTTTATGAATTCAGTTGGTAGGAGCTTTTGAATAGTTATTTCTAGAGTTGTAAATAAATTATCAAGGATCATTTGTGCATGATTTCATATTATCTATTTTGAAATGAAAAGATTTTGTTAAGTGAAGATAACATAGTTGTTAATGTCTCCGTACTCATTTACTAATCATCGACTTCCTTATCCATATTTTAGATTAACTTGGTTTTGCCCCATCCTACCCTACATATAATATGACCTTTACATATCTAAAGTTTTATTTGCCTATAGATGCATAAACATTGTGTGTTTATCATGTGTTTTCTCTTTTTGCTTTAAATCCTAGTATTATAATCTCTTATTCAACCCTTGTATTGTGAAAATTATTTATGGATGAAGGTTGAAATCACATATTCATAACTATCTTTAGTAGCTTGTGTCTAGCTTAAAAAATTTACCTATTCCATGTGACAACCCTTCCTGGGTGGAGTGATAAAGTTTGGTTGTGTTCTGGTCAGATTTGTGTTTCTTTATGCTAATAATCCCCATGGAGGCTGAATTACATAATCTCTCTATGTGAGCTAGCTACCCCATAGGTCCTCTCACCTTAGTTCAGGTAGAGTCAAAATTAGCAAGGAAAGAACCAGGCCCTTTTTAGGTGCCTCCTAGTCAAATTGGTCCACTTGTGATGCTAAACCCTTCCTTGGCCACAACAACACTTTAGTAGGTTTTTCATCTTTATTTTCCATTTGATTCTAGTGCACAAGGCTAGATCAGAGAGTTTTATAACTAGGAACCAACATTTTTTTGGTTCCATTATCGAGGACCATTCTAGTCACATGTGATTACCAAGGACTCTTTTAGAGAGCTACAAGTGCTTTATGCTATCACTACAATGGACTATTTGTGTTGAGTTTATTGATGTCTTTACAGTTTCTAGGAAAATTTGTTGAAGATATTCATTCCTATTTCATTAAAATATTTTATATCCTTGTTGTTTTCAATATTTGGGGGTGATATATCATCAATTGATGTGTAGCTTTATTTTCTAGTCTAGAATTATTGATTCTAATGGTGACTCCACTGGGTCAAGGTTTGAAGATCAGTGCTTGCTATATGTTCCCTTCTTTGAATTAATAAATTCTCTTTAGATCTGCAAAGCTAGAGGGTACTAGATCTTCATTTTAGAGGAATCCATCAAAATAACTTAACTTAGAATTAAAAATATCATCTAGAAGAAGGCAAGTATGGAAGCCTGTTGTGGGCCAACTCTTGAACAATCAGGTAAAACTAGATCAATTTGTTCCCCATTGTAATTTCCCCCTTTTTTCTAATACCCCTTTGGTTAAAGGATACTAGATAACCCTAGACAAATAAAAATTCCTTGTAATTTAGGCTCCCTCTCTATAAAGTAGTTTTTCTCCTCTTATCAAACCATTAAAGATTCACTCTATTTTCCCCCTTTTGAGCCCTTCACATAGTTTTTATCACTAACCATCCCCTAGTTCATCTTCATCTTCAGATTCATATCTTGGGGACCATGACTTAAAGAAGAAAATTTTCAATGTTGATAATGATAATGATGGAGAGGATGATCAAGATTTGGCTAATAGACGTAGACCTTTTTTGATTCCAAGATTTTAGCCTATCAACTTTAATGGTATGCCTAGTTTCCCCAATGAGTTCCCTATAAAGGTTATAAATATACTACCTAAGTTCCATGGGGGTAATGCAATATCTAGGGAGCAAAATTTGAAGTCTTTCTTAAATATCATTGAGGGTTATGAGATAGATCTTGAAGATGTATGTATTAAACTCTTTCTGAACACACTTAAGGATAAGGCTTGGGAGTGGTTTAAATCCCTCCCTGATGGACCCATAGACACTTACAAAGATATGTTTAATGCTTTTAAGATGCAATATGGTGATATCATTGATCTTAGATTCTTTTTTTCTAAGTTTGAGAACCTAAAAAATAATCCAAATGATTGTGTGAAGGATTTCAATTCTAGGTTCAGTAAGGTATTAAGGAGATTACCAAAGCATATTAGGCCTAGTGGTGTTACTTCTTTGATTAAGTATTTTGATGCATTCAATAAAAAGGTAGCATATTATCTTCAATACAAGGCTCCCACAAATTTAAGAATAGCTTTCAATCTAGCTATCTAGATAGAAAATAATATAAAAGCTATGGGTAAGCTTTTGAACAAAAGGGTCAATGTCAAATTGGTGAATCCTGAGAAGCCTCAGTCATCTCACAAGAGTGTAGACTTAGAGGAGAGGATGAAGACTTTGGCCACTGCAGTAAAAGAAATTTCTTACAATTTGGCCAGAGCTAAAAAGGGACTGTCTCAGGGACTTGGTAACCATGATGATAAAAATAATATTAAGAGAGATGAAAGGAATCATTCTCAAGATTAAGGTCAAGGTAGGCCACAATTTCAAGCCAAAAATAATGATAGGTGGAAAGGCCTTGTGAGGTATGATAGGCATGAAATAAATCAGAATAGGGGAGGTGGAAAGGAAGTATCAGATCCTTTAACTAGAAAAATTAGCATAGTCGATTGTGACATCGATTGGTGTGACAAGGGCTTCCTTCCTCATCCTCCTTATGACATAATTGATGATGGTGGTCAAGATGCAAATGATTTTGAGGATACATTTGATGAAGATGACATCTACATGGTTGACTTCTAGGATATGAAAATCTATATTTTCAAAGAGGAGAATATGAATGCCTCAAAGATCTTTGGTTCTGAGGATACTTTGGCATATGAATGTTTTACGTTCTAAGTTGGTGAACTAGTTATGATGGTGACTTTTCTATCAATGGAGATGATGAGTGTTAGCATTGTTCATACATTATGGATAGTGTGTGAAAAGGTATGGGTACCTCTTCCAAATTTTATTTGTGAAATAAAAATAATACATGAATATGAATTTCCAGCTCATGATTTTGAGTTCTTAAGATTGATGATGAAATAAAAATATGGGGATTACCCTCCATCAATTAAGGATCAATAATTAATGACCAATGTTACAATTTACCAAGAAAAAAAGGAATACAATCTGAAGATTAAGGACCAAGATTCTCCTCCAAAGGAAAAGGACTCTACCCCCTCTAAAGCAAAGACTAAAGAAAAGGGGACCATAAGGAGTAAAGAAACCTAGGGTTCCACTAGGCCTAGATATGTACCTTAAAGTACCAAAATAGGAAATATCTAGGCTAAAATATAAAATCATTAATTATCTAATATCCTAAATAAGGATGAACCCAAGAATCCTCCCTTGAAAAGTGAAGTTAAGAGTACTGGTCCCCTTGTATTTGTTCCCATGACTCTTGAAGGATATATCCTGAGTGATAAAGTTACAAGTCTACCTATTGATAATCTAATGCCCAAATATAATATTTATGATGTAGATCAATTATTGAGTCAGTTGAATATCACCATACCATTTTTGTAATTACTTAAAATCCCTAAATATAGGAAAATATATTTTGAATATCTAGGGTTCACTGAGAAGATCATTACCAATGCAGTTCTTGAAGCTGAGCCTTCTCTCACTCTCTTTATAGGAAGAGAGAACGTATTAAGGTATCTTGATCACCACTTGGAAGTATACTTGGGAACAACATTGGTATCAAATCAAATGGATGTTGATCCTTTCTACACCACCTTGCTAATTAATGGGCTAGTTGTCCACAATTGCATGTTTGACTCTAGTGCATCTTGTAATATCATGTCATTGGCAGTGTTGAATGAGCTTTGTATAAGGATAACTATATGATAAAGATGATGCCTTGATATGAATTCTATATAAGTACCTATTTTTGGCATAGTCAAGATATTGGTTGTACAATTCACATAATACCCAAAAGAATTTGAGCATGGGTGTTGTTGTTGTAGATTGTCCACCAAAATGGGGTATGATGCTATCTAGAAAATGGGTAGCTAGTATTGAAGGAAGTGTTTAGATGGATTTATCCTATGTAACTATCACCCTAGATGGGAAGATGGTTCATTTTAACCATGATTCATAGATGTTTAATGTTTTAGAGGATCCCAAACATCAATTAAATGAAGTATTATATATGGATACATACATTGGTGGTTTTATGGGAAATATTGAATACATTGAAATGCCTACCAACTCTGGTACCACTAACAAAGAATCCATCTAGATAAATCATTTTGATGGAGCATGTTCAAGTGTCAGAAATGGGGCTAGGGTTATTTTTTATGCCCCTGATGGTCAAGTTTATAAGTATTCTTTTCAATTATTTTTTGAGTGCACTAACAACATTAGAAAATATGAATCACTCTTGATTAGTCTCCAAATCACTAGGGAATATGGATTCAATAATTTTTTGGTTAAGGGCAAATTATAACTAGTGGTGAAACAAATCTGAAGTGTTTGCACCACAAGGCATAAAAGATTGAAGGAATATCAAAATGTTGTATGGGACTACTTGGAATGGTTTGAAGCTTTCAATATTTAGTACCATGCCTAGAAGCTTAATCACTTGGCAGATATGTTGGAAAAGAGGGATGTAAAATTTAAAGATGAACATGAGGGTTTTCCTTGTGAATATGAGGTTGAGATATTGGTGAGGCCCTCTATCCTAGATAACATTGATCATTGGCAAGTCTTTGATAATGATGAAAAAATAAAGAGGTTTCTATGTTGCATGAATGAATTTGAATGGAATATCACATAGTGGGACTCTATGGTACAAGTCTGTGTTGGAAAATAAACCTTTTATGGGAAGGAAATAATCTAGTTAAAGACTAATACTATCCCAAGAGGAATGGTTAGCCTAGAAGCAGCCTTTGATGGAGCTGATAGAGTCAAATCTAGAAACATTTCCATGTCAAGGGACATAAATAAAGTTAACATTGGGATAGAAGAAAATCCAAAGAAGATTTGGCTAGACACTCATTTAAGTGACAAAGAAAAACACCAATTTATTATGTTGCTAAATAAGTACCAAGATTGCCTAGCATAGTCATATTTAGAGCTGAAAGCTTATCAAGAAGATTTGTTCCAACATGTTATTACTCTTCACCCTAATGAAAAACCATTACACTAGAAGTAGCGGCCCATCAACCCCATCTTGGACACTAATATATAAAAGGAGTTGGATAAATTGAGAGATGGTGGGATCATTCAACCCATCAGATATTCATCTTGGGTGGTAAACCTAGTCCCTATCAGGAAGAAGAATGGAGACATCTAGCTTTGTGTTGATTTTAGAAATTTAAACAAGGTGTCTCTAAAATATAATTATCCTTTGCCTAACATGGATAACATGCTCCAAGATGTCACCAAATCTCAACTGTTGTCAACTCTAGATGATTTTTATGGTTACAACCAAGTAGTGTTAAAGGAGTTTGAAAGGCCCAAGAATTATTTCACCACCCTATAGGGCACCTACATGTATATTTAAATGTCTTTTGGTTTGATGAATGCAGGCACCACTTTCCATATATATATGGATGTAGCCTTCATCAGATTAATCAACTAGTTTATTACTATATATCAGGATGATGTTACAATGTACTCCAGAAGGAGTGACCACTTGGCACATTTAAAACAAATGCTAGTCAGGGGTAGAGAGTTTAAGATGTCCCTTAATCCCAAAAAGTGCCAATTTAGGATACAAAAGGTGAAGTTGTTGAGATATATTATGTCTAAACAAGGTGTCATGATAGATCTTAAGAGGGTTGAGGCCATTTACAAAGTACCCATCCCATAGACCAAGAAAGGTATTTGATCTTTCTTTGGCCAGATTCATTTTTTAAGGAGATTTGTTTCAAAATTTATAGAGATTACACTACCTATCACTTCTATGCTGAAAAGGGATAAAATAATAAAGTGGGAGGAGAAGGCCACCTAGTCTTTTCAAGATATCAAGGCAACATTGAAAATGGCCTCGATGCTTGCTAGTCCATATTATAGGAAATATTTACAAATATTTTCATTTGCCTCCATGCATACTATTGCCACAATATTTTTGCAAAAGAATGATGAAATCCATGAGTAGCCAATTGCCTCTTTCAACAAGGCACTACAAGGATCTAAGCTGAGATATGCCATAATGGAAAAATAAGCCTTCACCCTTTTGAAGGCTATCAAGTAGTTCAGACCATAAATTTTATGTTCAAATATTGTGGCCTATGCTCTTCATACTATGGTGGACATATTGACCCAAAATGAAGCTAACAAAAGATGTCGATGGGTCAACAAGCTTCAAGAATATGACCTAGAGATGTAGACTACTAAGTTAGTAAGAAGTATGGATTTGGATAAGATGATGATTGAAGAAAATATACAGGCAATAGAAATGAATAATGTAAAAAGGGTGGTTGATAACCCTAAGTCTAAATACAACCAATCTCAATGGTATAAAGATATAGTCTATTATCTAAAAAATCTAAATTACCCATCCCATTTAGACAAAAATCAATAAACATTAAAGTTAGTGTCTCAAAAGTATATTCTATTATATGATGACCTCATGTGGAGAAACCTAGATGGTTTTATCTTGAGATGTTTAGTGTAAATTGAGGTCTCTTCAATAATCATAGAATTGCATGGTGGTGTGTGAGGTGACCATTTCGGCCCAAAGGTCACTAGACACAAGATCTTGAGGGCTGAATATTGGTGGCCTAAATTATTCAAAGATGTAACTACCTAGGTTAGAAAATGTGAAGAATGTTAGTGGATCTCTGAAAGAATGAAGGCACCTGTATCACTTCCCTTATAACTGATCTTGTTAAGGGACCTTTCAGACAATGGGGGATGGATTTTATGGGTGAATCCTTTGATGCCTCGAGCATTAGTCATAAATAGATCCTAGTGGCCATTGATTACTTAATGAAATGGGTTGAAGTAATTCCTATCAGGAGATCAACCCCCTCGGTAGTCATATATTTCTTATTGATTAATATTGTAGACACCTAAATCTAGCCATCGATAACCTCCAACCAAGCTTTTGATCAATTTCCACCAAAGTGCACAATTTGGCCTAAAAATACTAAGGCACATTAAATGAGTTGAAATTGATATATTCAAGTGATAATTTTGGCTAGATTATCATTAAATTGGGTAATGCAATTTATGGGCCAACTAATTTTGCTCAAATCATTTTGAGTTAAAATGCCCATTTTGCACCTGGGTGCTCTAGATTGCTATTTTTTTTATCAAATTTAATGTATGAGATGCATGTCTTTATTGTTTTGTGTTGGAAAAATCCTAAATGGGAACACATTTCCAAAGCATCTAACATTTACTTCTAATTTTAATCCATTTAAATTTTGAACCAATAACAAGGCATTCTGATCAATTTGCGTAATTTATGCACAAAGTGTTTAATCATGCTTAAAAGCTAGTAAAACCAAATTAGAGCCTAATTTATAATTCCATGAAAACTTGTTGAATACTTATTTTTAAAAATGAATATTGAATAACTTCATCATCAGGTGACCTTATTTCTTGGGAAGGCATCCCTTGGCCATAAATGCCACAACTATCATGATTATGGGTCTCCCATGCCTCACAATGACCTGCCATGCCTCTTCAATGCCCCTTTTTCCAATTTCGTGATGAGGATAATTATATATTTAATTCCAAAAAATTTAATTAATCCTCAACCACACATCTTCATCTCAAGATGGATTATTCAGGTTGATTTTGACCAATCTCAAAAATCTCTAAATAGGAGGCCTTGCCTATTGAATTTTAAGCTTAGTTTATGCAAAGTTACCATATTAAATTTATTATAAGAGATCTCACATGCCATATTTATGATTCCAAAATATTAAGCCAATCCAAGCCAGAGCCATAAGGTGCTAAGGAGAAGAGGAGATAGCTAAGCCTCCTTTGATGAAGACTTCATGAGCACAAGCTGAGCAAGCCACTACAACAAACACTTGGAGCATCCAAGGAAGGTGAAGGATTTTTTTTTACCTTTAATTTTTAGTTGTGATTTTCATTTATTTTTTTAATTAATCTCACCCTAATAATGAAGCCTAGAAATGTATGCTAATTAGTGTGTTTTTATCAATTTGTTTACATTTTGGGACTAACACAATACTAATCACCACTCTTGATTCAAATTCCTAGTTCACAAATATCATTTATCAATTCAAGTTACCAGTCAATATTGTATGTGATAATGTTATGTGATTTAGAGCTAAATATTTGAGTGCAATGTGTGAGGATTATGGGATTACCTTAGTATATGCCTCTAACCATAATCCACAAAGAAATGGACAAGCATAGTCCATCAATAAAAAAACTACTACAAATTATCAAGAGGACTCTAGTTGACAACAAAATAAAATGGGGTGAGTAGTTGAAGTTTTCTATTTGGGTGGATAGGTTGATTTTGAAGAGATACACTAGAAAGAGCCCATTTAAGCTCATGTAGTCATAAATTTCTTATTAAACAATATCATTTATCAATTTGGGGTACCAATAAATATTGTATGTAACAATGATATGTGCTTCAGAGCTAAATAGTTGAGTGCATTATGTGAGAATTATGAGATTACCTTCGCATATGCCTCTAACCATAATCTACAAGGAAATGGACAATCAGACTCTAGCAATAAAAACCTATTAAAAATTATCAAGAGGACTCTGGTTGACAACAAAATAAACTGGGGTGAGCAATTAAAGTTTGCTATTTGGGTAGATAGGTTGAATCCAAATAGATCTACTAGAAAGATCCCATTTGAGCTTGTGTATGGGACACAAGTTTTTTTGCCTTTGAATCTACAATTGCCAATGTACCAATTCATGTCATAAATGATTGAGGTAGGAATAGAAATAAGCCATTATAAAGGGAGAATTGACTAGATCATTTAACTTGATAAATCTAGGAGGTAGGCTCATGAAAAACACATAAAGTTTAAGGAGTGTCTTAATAGGATTTTTTACAAAAAAATTACTTCATGAACTTTTTAGGTCAGTGTTCTAGTTCCTACTCTGGGACAACAGACATGAAGACAAAGGTAAGCATGGAAAATTTTATTCCTTTTGGATGGGTCCCTACACCATCAAATTTCAGATAGGGAATCATACCTTCTATCTTAGAGATATCAGTGGGGAGATCTTGGAGCTGCCAGTAAATGGTAGATATCTCAAGCATTTCTTATATTGAACCTTTGTTTTCATTGTACATATGTATATAATTTTCTCTCTTATGATCTCTATGATCATGTTGTATTTTTATCTATCCCTATCCTTTTTCATTTGATTGGTTGCCTTATTAAAATAATGATTCACCCATGCTATGTTTTTTATTGAATCTATAACACAATGGATAGGTGCCCAATTTGGTGTTCTCTATGTACCCACTGGGGGTACCCATCCTCAAGTCGGAGCCTATGTTAGTGCCCAAAATTACATTGGAAGAATTTGGGCCCATATCAGTAAAACTATCACAATTTGGCCTAAATGTGTATATGATGTTTTATGTTGAGGTCTCACCCTTTGTTTTGACAACCCCTTTTCTGAATTAGTGAGACTTTTGAAAGTATAATTGAACTCCTTATGTTGATTTGGGGTAAGAGTGAAAGTTCATTCCCCAAGATATTCAAAGTTTTTATTATAAGGTATAATTGCATTCTAGATCATGCAAAAAGGGTGCAAGCTTTGATCCAAACTTGGGCAGTAAGAAGTTTGGACCCCTGGGCCATACATCCATTTTTCACCCTTGGAATATCTTGATTACCAAAGGGAAGAATTGTCTTGTAAACTGGATGAGGGACACGTGAGTATTCCCTAAAAAGTTCCTTCAATTTAAATGCTCTTATAAAGTAATGAATCCTTTTCAAGGGATGGAAGAATATTTCAATCTTCCTTAGGTTGGTTAATGATGTAAAAGGTAAAAGGATGTCAAAAATATTGAGAAAGCATCTCAGACTGACATGTGGTAACATCCTAAAATTATTTTGGTGTCTGTCCTTTTTTTAGAAGATGTCTCACTTGTCTTTGGGTGGGAAAGATATAAATCATTCCTAAGGGTTAGATCACTCAAATCATGCCATGTGGCATTCACTCAAGGTTTTCAATTTTTGGTCCCCTTTTGAAATATGCTTTGTCTAAATGAGGTGAGGAATTACAAATGTCCCTATCATTTTGAAATTCCTAGATCTTTGACACATGTCAAGTTATGCATCCCAGGGGAGAATTTAATGTATAGTTTGTCTCCATGTTAAAAGAACATGAAGGGTGAGGAGGTGAAACTATTCCTGAAGTCCCTTTTGCTTGTATGAAGCCACATGTCATAAGATGAGTTATTTAATTGAAAATGGAAGCACTATCGAATTTCACTCTATTTTTATTTTGAATGAAGCTTGAGGAAGTTAATGCGGTAGTTAAGAATTAGTTGTTCTACACCGAGGCTTTAATGCTAACCCTAATTTCAAAAGGGTATGATTATAACTAAGCATTTTTCTTCATTTGAATCCACTTTTTACAATTGGATATTATACTTATATTTTCAAGGAATTTGAGAACTAAAGAAATGTGTGACAATGATAACAATTATAGTCAATTTTTTAGATATTTTCTTCTTCTAAATGTGTGATAGTCAGTGTGATTGTAAGTAAGTGTCCCCTAGATTGCTTGTCTAGTGCTTATTTAGAGGAATTTTAGAGTGTTTGGGGGTTAGCTTTCAAGAAGGGTGTGTTTCAATTTGAATAAGGGTTATACTAAGATTAGAAATGAATGTCTTTGCCATCTGTCTCAATGAAGAGAAACATTACCTCAATTCTTGCTAAAATTAGGGACACTGATGTCTAGGGGTTGGATTTTACTACCTTACTAAGTGCTTTATAGATACCCAACCCCCTGAGGTAGTTTTTAATATAGGTATGATCTATATGGATCATGTAATAGCCTTTCCACTATTAACCCAATACCCAAAGATAGTCATTGTGTGTGCAAAAGTATAACATGAAGACACTAGGATTATACTCGATGGAAGTCAATCAATTGTTTGCTCATTCACCCCTGAACCTCTTAGTTCCATGCTTGGGATATCACCATAGCTTGATAATATTATTTTAACTATGGAAGAGTGTCAACATTTTTCTGACCAACATGATAAGATATTTTTGGATATTTTGAATACATGTTGGCTCACTAAGAAGATAACTATGGTCTCAAGGATGACCAAAAATCTTAAGATAACATAATTCAAAGAGTTGGTACATATGATAGGGAAGTTTGAGTTGGACTAGTCTTCCATTCTAAGCAACAACTTACATAACCAAATGATAATGTTGTGTGCAACAATATTTTCCAAAAAAACATTTGAAGGTACTTTTTACATGTCCTCCTATCTTATGTATATCCTGGTACACAACAAAGATTTTCTAGGTCTTATAAAAAAATCCTTTAGGGTTAAAAATATATGAATTATATCCTGAGATGACCTTGGAAGGATTCAGAAAAAAATAGACCAAGGTCTATAACTTCTTATTTAATGTGATAATGAGTGTCTTCTTCCCTCTATGAAGCCTGAACAAGATGACCAAGATGGTTAGGGAAAAAATTGACAAATTTGGTGCAACATATATTTAGTTTTGCACTTTCATGTATATCTAGGTAAGTATATTTGTAGGGGCACATTTCAAGCTACCCAGGTATGTTGATGATAAATTATCACTCATGGAGCTATGAAAATAAATGGCTCCACCTCATGAGATGATCACTTTGAAAAAATATTAACAATCCCTTCAAGTTCCCTGTAGAGATAAGATATTATACATGTGTTTCTCTCACCAAAGCAAAGGGATTAGAAAAATAAATGGGGTGGTACCAAATGGATAACATGACACCTTGAACTAATTATGGCATTAGGTGGCTAGTCAATATGGCTATAGGTCTAACCCTGCACCAAGCACATTATGAAGATATCTAATCTAAGTGCACAACTAAGGAGCAGGTGAGGAAAATTAATTACCTAAGGTTCACTACGTAAGTAATTATTGCATATGGCATTATCCCCATCCCTAAGGATATGGTTGATGATAAGGCTACAGTGTCATCAGTATACACTAAGGAAAATATAGAGGTGTAACCCATAACAAAAGTGGACTTTACAATCCTGAGAAGTGACTCAATTGCTTGGAGGGATTTCCTAGTGATGAAAAGGACATTTGAATAGTTGAAGGCCCAAGGAGTGGACCTTGGTGCATGTGATACCCCTACTCTTAGGGAGTTGAGAAATGCCAATGAGCTCAAGGCCATCCTTCCCCCTTACACTGGCTATCTAGTAGGCCCTCTAGTAGTAGCCAAGGGAAAAGGGAAGGATATAGCTGGAGATACTAGTTTCACCAAGCCAATCATTATCAACAAGGTTATAGTGACATAATCCAAGTCTAGACTATCATTTACAAAGTTGACTAGCCTTGCTAAAAACTAGACCCATATTGCCAATAGGGAGGTGCAACTTGCTAGTGTTACTCCCATCTCAATCATTGCTAAATCATCTCCTGCTACATTGAACTAGCCATTTCATTAGCCATTTAACCCAAGAGATCACTAGTACCCATTCCTTCCCCAGTAATGTATACAAGGAAAAGGGGAAGGGAGGAACAAGTAGAGTAGCTAAAGACTAAAAGGGAAAAGAAGATATTACAACCTCTAGTTTCAACCCCTAGGAAGAGGAAGGATGTCATTCATGTAAATGAACCCTCTCAACATGATACCACAGAACGACAAGGGGAAAAATCCTCATATATTCAGATGTTGAGGGATATGAGTGATGAAGAAGACTCAAAGGAAAATAGGCCAATATGTAGATGATGAAATAACCCAAAGAATTCACTCCTCCCCTAATAAGTATTGGCCAAAGAACTCTGAGGGAAAGGTTATAGACTCCTATCAAGGCTCTAACAATAGGACTATTTGGGCCACAAGCACCCTTGGGAAGGGAAGGCAAGGGAAATGAGAAGGACATACTAGCCTTAGATGACCCCTTATACTTCAAAGATGTGACACAAGTTGGTATCAAGGTCTTCACGTAGACTAAGGCTCCACCTGAAAAGGAAACTACCTCCTCAAACATGGAAGCATTTATCCAGAATATTCTCACTCAACCACTAAGATAAGATGTAGGAAGTGAAATAACGAGTGTGCAAGAATCCAAAGAGGGACTTTAAAAAGAGCCGGGGTGGGAGGAGGAAGCCCCCACGAATAGTGAAAAGATGGAGGCTCAACAAAAGCAATAATTGAATGTTATAGCGGCTGTGGAGACAACCCCATAGGACCATCCCTCTCTGGTACAAACAAGTTCAATACAATAAGGAGAGGTTGCATCTAAAGGAAATAGGGGATCAAGAATGAAAATGGGTACCCCTATACCTTCAAGAATAAATAAGGAGGTAGACCAAGGTGATAAATTTGTAAAGGAGGGACCTTCAATAGGTAATACTTCTATTGAAGTACCCTAAAGGATCCGTCCCCAAATAAAGGTCCATGATCTTGCTAGGCACAAGAGTTTTGAGGCCTTGATTGGTGATGAACTACCTAAAAGTGATAAGGAAGACACCATAGCCTCTTCCCAGCTCTCCCAACCAATTGCAAAAATCAAGTTAGCTATGAAACCACCTCTTCAGCATGTAGGACAAGAGAGCTCCATTGATGGATTGATCTTAGGTTCCCAACAATAAATTGGGTCAAATATTAAAGTCTTGAAACAGATTAAACCAAAAAAAGGAGGAGCTCAATAATATATAAGGAAAGAGGTTGAGTTGGAGAGTGATAAAGATACAGAGTAGATAATAATAGGCTCACACCCAACTCCTGTCATGCTCCCTATAGTTAATGTTTTATCCACACCACCATTTAGTGCATCCAAGCTAGTTTCAAGGTCCATGACTCCAATGGTTTTTAGAATAGGCCCCTCTTATGGGTTGAAGAACATATCAATGAGAAAAGGGACGTTGAAATTAAATTGGGAGATATAGATGTGATGAATATTTCCTAGTCATATAGGGTAAAACCTCCTAAGAAAGTAAAAGCACTCTCCTAGACCACTTTCACTAGTACTGGGGAGAGAAAATAGGAGATAGATATCCCCGCACAAGGTGTTACAAAGAAGGATGCTCCCCTTAAAAGCTATGCATTATATATATATATATATATATATATATATATATATATGATTTAGGGGAGCCATCAAGGAATGAGATCAATCATAGCTCACATATTTTAATGATCATGGTGTCTCATCAAATGGATAAAAAAAACATCGATGGAGGAATTGAAGATGCAAAACTAGGAAATGATCTAGTACTTGCAAAAGTTACTGAGTGAGCCTAAAGTAGTTACTCCAACTACTAACATGGTCCCAATCACACCCATTCCCTCCTAGGATACACTTACTTCAACCTTGGCAAGGATTTGAAGACTAGAGGATGGGCAACAAGATTTGATAGCCCAAGCCAAGGAAGTCATCCATATAGCCATGGAATGGCTTGATAATGAGATAGACAAATGAGGAGAGTGTAGCTCCCTATAATTTATCTATGATGTTAATATCAAGATTTGGGAGGTACTCAGGCCTAAAGTAGATGAGATATGTAATATGGAAAAAGATGATTTAGTATCAAAAAATATTATCTCTTTGGATGATCCTAAAATTCCTAGACAATGTCAGTTAGCCATAAAGCATAGGCTAACAATGCTCCAATAGGGCATCTTTGATATAAAAGGAGAAGATCAATCCCTCAAAACTATGAGGATATAAATTGAGGCCACTCTAAGAGTAATGGTGAAGCTTGATGGCATAGTGGACTTGACAAAATAATTGTTAGAGGATGCATTGAAGAACCTCATCAATATACCTCATAGAGCCTTAAATAACTAGAAAATAAGGCACCTTGTATCACTTAAAAAGTCCTATGACTAGTTAAAGGCATTAGTACATAAGAATCAGGGAGTGCTCTAGAGAACCACTAACTGGCTAGAGGAATATAATGCCAAATTCAAGTATCAAGTGGGCCTAAACAATAAAATCCTTGCCACTATGATTGCAAAGTTTGTTGCATACAAGAACAAGTTGGCATAAGGCTCGGTCATCAATGTTGATTATACAACACGACCAATCCATTTCTATTTCTTCCTGGTTGGCATATAAATTGTTTTTTTTGCTTCTCCTTTCTCTTTCTCTTTCTCTTTCTTTCCCATTATTTTACTCATTATACGACACCCATTAGAGGCACATTCTCCCTTGGAATATTCTTTGTAATGTTTTTTGTAAAATAAGGGGAACGTTTTGGGTTGGTTATGCAAATGGACATAGTTTTGTTTTGTCCTTTACTAGGATATGTTCCACATGGCTAATGAAAGGAATCCCACCTAGGTGAACTATTATATTTGTCACTTTCATCAGAGTGCATGCATAGTCCTAGAAATAATTCTTGTTATAATTGATGAGCTCTAGGCCCATGAATGATTTTTCCAATTGAAGAACATTTCCCAAGAATGATTTTTCTATTTTGAACACATTTTTATGAGATGATATGCATGGTTAATATTGTATAAGTAAAGGGGTTTTGTCCCATTACAGAGGTTGGTTAATTTTTTTGTACATAGTTATAGCTTAGGAGAGTTCTCCCCATGTGATTTTTTGATGCCAAATTGATTCCTCTTGTAAAATCATTGGCAAGCTTTGAGAGCATTAAAAGTGTCTCCCTTGTTACAAAATTGTTTTGCATGGTGTTTTGATATATAATTTTTATGCTAAATTGTAATCAACTTTGATTCAATTAATATATGAAATCCACGTAGGGTTCATTATTTTTTCCTATTATTGAAATACTATGCTCTATTTTACATGCATAATGGATTGGTTATCTGATCCATGCCTCTTCATGGTAGTCATTTAGGGTTTGAATCTAGAATACAAATACAAAATCCTTTTCATTTTGATATGCAAAAATAGGTAATTGATAGCCTTCTTAAGGGTAGTCCTGGGTTTATAAATTCAACTGGTAGGAGCTTTTGAATATTTATTTGTAGAGTTGCAAGTAAATTCTCAAGGATCACTTGTGCATGATTTCATCTTATCTATTTTAAAATGAAAATCATTTGTTAAGTGAAGATAACATAGATGTTAACTTCTCCATACTCATTTGCTAGTCATCCACTTCTTTATCCATATTTCAAATTAATTTGGTTTTGTCCCATCTTGCCCTACATATAACATGCCCTTTGCATATCTAAAGTGTTATTTATTTGTAGATGCATAAACATTATGTATTTAGCATGTGTTTGCTTTTTATTCTTTAAATCCCAGTATTGAAATCTCTTATTCAACCCATGTATTGTGAAAACTCTTTGTGGATGAAAGTTGTAATCACATATTCATATCTATCTTTAGTAGCTTGTGCCTGGCTTAGAATATTTGCCTATTCCATGTGACAACCCTTCTTAGGTGGAGTGAGAAATTTTTGTTGTGTTTTAGTTGGATTTGTGTTCCCCTGTGCCAATAACACCCATGGAGGTTGAATTGAATAATATTTATATGTGAGATAACTACCCCATAGGTACATTCACCTTGGATTAGGCAAAGATAAAAGTAGCAAGCAAATAACCATACCCTTTGTAGGTGGTTCCCAGTCATTTTCTCAAAACTAGTCCACTCGTGATGCTAAAACCTTCCCCAGTCACAATGACACTTTAGCAAGTTTTTCATCTTTGTTTGCTATTTACTTCAAGTGCCCAAGGCCATATCAGAGAGGTGTACAACTGGGAACCAACATGACTTATGCTACCCCAATCACACCATTATTAATCAAGTTCAAATTGAGTATTTTGAAAACTTCAATTTTGACAAACCTAAGACTGTTAAAAATACCATGAAATAATTCAAAAGGCACAAAAACCTAAAAAATTACTATATGTTTACTAAAAATGAACATCAATTGCAAAATTTATACCCTAGAGTCCCTAGGTTCAATACTTAGACTCTAAAAATTCCTATGTATTGACTATATTATATTTTGAAAAACCATTTTACACATCATAAGGTGTGTAACTTTGAAATAACTCTATAAAATGCAATGTGGCCCTAATTTCTTATATTTACTAAAATAAGTTTAAAGTATAAGGAAATAAATGTAACAATTAAATGTAAACTTATACTTTACATTTAGAGTAGTAAATATAAGATTCAACTAAAGATTAGTTTCATGTGCATGTTCACATGATTTTATGTGCCTAAAGATAGGAACGTGATCATGTTATTTATTTTATAATAACATGATTATGTTATCTATTAACCAAGTTTTCTTCATGTACATGTTCAAATGATTTTTTGTGAAAAATAATAGGAATGTGATCACATTATTACTTTTACAATAACATAATCACAATATCTATTAACAAGATTGCATTATGGCTTAGTAATTATCAAATAATAATTAGTATTAAATATAAGCTTTGACTCAAGATTAGCTTCATGTGCATGTTCACATGCTTTTATGTGCCTAAAAACATGAATGTGATTATGTTATTACTTTTATAATAACATGATTGCATTATCTATTAACAAAGAATTTCTTAATGTACATGTTCAAATGTTTTTTTTGTGAAAAACAACAAGAATGTGATCATGTTATTGATTTTACAATAACATGATCACGTTATATATTAACATGATCACATTATGGATCAGTAATTGCTAATACATAATTTAAATAATATGATCATGTTATGTCAATAATGTGATTATGTTATTTAATAATATGATCACATTATGGGAAATGTCCATGGAATTATCTTCCAACTCCGTGCACATACCCCAATCTTCTTATCCATTTTATTATCCTTTAGATGGTGGGGCTACCATGGTTATTTGGATTGGTATGGATTGTACTTGTGTAAAAATCCTAAATTATATACTCATTCAATCCTCTATCAATGATCTTAAAGTGGGAAGAAGTGGATGAGGATGCTCTAGAGATAGGTGGTAGAGTGAAATCTTGTTTAATAGAAGGGTGATTGAAGGTTTTCCTAAAAAATATTGATATGAATCTTGCTCAGATGGTTGGTTGGATGCTTCATTGGTGGAAGCCTTTTCAATGGATATGGAGGTAGTTGGTTTATTAATCCAACCACCAAGGGGAGGTGTTTGAAATAAGTTTTTTGGATGGACATAATTTTCAAGAAAAGGATAATCCTTAATGGAAGTAAAATTATCATTTATAACTAGTAAATAGTTTGATTTTTGGTATGTACCTTCTAATAGCTTACAATATTGGAAGGGTTGAGGATCACCTTGTATAGTAACTTCCATTTATGCATGGCATAGTTTCAAACATTAATGTAAGGTGGATGGGATGGCATTCATAGAATGTATCCATGGACATCCAAGAAGTATGTTGTGTTGTTCCCAAAATCAGCTATGCTCATTTTTGGAACAACCCCTACGAAACTTATCCGTTTCACTCTAAGTTCGTCTTTTGAGACAAGTTTCTCTTGATCTTGAGTTTAGCTGATTAACATCCTTGAAAAGTTCACAACCTTCTCTCATCACAATTTCTAAATAAACAAAAAATTTGTTGAGGTCTCGATGCGATCAAAACAAAAATGGAGCTTTTCAAGGAGCTAGTTTTTATTTTTATTTTCATGCAAGGTCAACATTTTTTGCTGCCATTGCATTTTATTTTTATTTTTTCATGTAAAGGCAATGATTTTTGCCACCCTTACATCCTTCCATGCAGGAGCGACAAAAATTGCCACCCTTGCATTTTTTTAATGTGTTCCATGCAGGAGTGGCATTTTTTGCCATCCCTGCATTTGTTTCCACCTCACATGCAAAGGTGGTGATTTTTCCCACCCTTGCATGATCTCAGTTTTTATGCATGATATTTATGGCCATGCATGTTGAGTTGTTGGCATCAACTTTAGCCTTTTTTAATGCCAATTTGAGCCTAATTTGATCATTCCAAGTTGTCTGCTCCTCCTCCCTACAACCAGCGTGAACAAGTGGGATTGCATTTTTTTAGCTTCAAGCATAGGGTCTCAATTTTATCAGGTTAGTTTTGCATTATTCCTTGTTTTATTTTTAGGTTTTCATTTTGTTCTTTCTCTTTTATTTAAAATCTAGTTTTTCTCTTTCCTCCTTTGTATTTTTTCTATTTCTTCTTTTTCTCCTCCCTCTCCTCCTCGTTAGTGGCCAAGACCAAAAAATATCCAAAAATCTATTTAACCGGTGTAATGGCAACAATTTTTGCCACCTTTACACAAATTGATTGAACCAGTGTAATAGTGGAAAAAATCACTACCATTACACCATCCTTTGCCATTCATGCAAGGGCGATGATTTTTGTTGTCCTTACACAAAGTTTCCCCCCATGTGCATATGCAACAATTTTTGTTGCCTATGCACAATCTTCACATGCAATGGTAGTAAAAATTGCCATCTATGCACAAAAGACTTCCCCACATGCAAGGGCGGTAATTTTTGCCACCCCTACATGCATTTTCTTAGATTTTCTTAACTCTAAGAAATTTCATATTTTTGCTTTTTTGAGCCTATTTCCCTTTGACTTTCTAACCTATTCACACTTTAGCCCTTTCAAGCGCATTCACATAGTCATGATCACCAACATGTAGTTTTTCTAGATTGCTGATATTTCTCTTGATTGCACGATCATGATTCTTGTTGCAGTTTCTCTCAAAGATCCTTCTTCATTGACATCCTTCTGACAAAATCTCTTCTAGATGATTGAGGTTTCTTCGAAGAAGTCAAAGACAATGAAGTACAAGTATCAAATTTTTTTTCCAATCACCTCAATTACTTCTAATGTCGATGACATTAGGGATATAGAGATCAGGCATGTGGATATGGCTGAGTTCATGAAAAAAACCAAATAAAGTAATCCCAGCCATGAAATGAAGAAGATAATCAAGAGTAATATTCATCTGGTATCTTCTTTTTCTGTAGTGGCTCACCACATAGAGTTCATTCTCTAGTGTGCTCAATTCTTTAATAAGGATACCAGGGCTATGTTAGATGCTAGTGGTAATGTAGTGATTAGACTAGACCATGAGTTCATTAACAAAGTATTCATGTGTCCTCCCGTTACTGATGTATTGAAGCTTAAATTCATTGAAGCAAAAAGGGAATATGACAAAGATCTCCAAAGAGCAAAGAAAGTGATCAATAATAGATGGCTCAAGACTCCCAGAGTGAACTTGTCAAGATGGCCACAGAGCTTTCCAAGGAGTGATTTTATAGAAGTCGGTGACCTGATCACCCTTCTTAGTAGGGTAAGAGGTTTACCTTCCTCTTCATAGTTTCATGAATGAATGTTCCCCTTCATTAAGATAATTCTCCAAGGCAAACAAGTCATTTTCTAGGGAGAACAAATCAGTAATGCTCTACATGAGCAATTGATGAAGGTATCCACTACCTCTAAATTCTACATGACTTCATACCTAGTACATATTATAGCATCGATGAGAACCTTCCCAGGTTTAACATCAGAAGGAGATATGAAAATGACCCCATTGTATCAATATTACCCTCATTTAATGTTGAAGGGTTCTATCCATCATTTTAGGAGAGTGAATGATGCTTTCTTTCCAGCATTTTTGTGTCTCTTTGATCTCCAATTGGAATAGAAAAGAGTATTAGATGAAGCCTAGATAGTTGTGAATGATTTTGGATGTATATTCTTGAAATTTGCTTCGTTTTCTTACCTATAGGTTGGCTTTTTCCAAGGTCATACTTATATGCTTCCAATATTCTCTTCAAAAAAATTGGTCATATTGGAGCTATGCAGGAAAATTATTGCCATACACAATAAGTAGATGGAACTCAAGAAACCTAATTTAAGGCTCTTGATTGAAATTGGCCGATTCTCAGTGTTGACTGCTAGAAAAGCTAGAGTCATGGAGACTGAAATGCAACTCGTAACTATGAAGAATTTCAAAAAGAGACCAAATTTTGACTACAAAGGCGTAAAAGACATGATCAGGAGGAAGACCTAGTTTCATGAGCCTATGATCAAAGACGTTTGTGTCGATTTGAGGATAGCATAAGATATCATAAAAATAGACTATAGTAGATTATCTCTTAAGAAAATAGAATATCTAGGAGTCACTGATATCCCTAAGAATCTAGTGGATGACAAAGATTTGACCAATAATAGATACCATGTTGAACAGGTTATTAATTCCCCTCTTCCCCCAATCCAATGGTCTCAGAAGGAGTTGACTTCCTTAAGGATAAGATTCAAATCAATATTGGCAAACAACAATGATTGGTTAGAAAATAAGGGAATCACTTTGAAAGAGTTCATTACAGGATTAAAAGTCAAATTTCAAAAAGAAACAAGGAGAAGAGAAAAATAGGATGAAGAATAAAATTGATGTTCCTTTTCCTTCTAGGCCACATAAGTTAAGATCATATTTGTAATGAAGAAATCAAAAGTTACAGAAAAATAACCAGAAACAATAGATATGGAGGTTGAGAAGCAAAGTGCCAAAGAACTAATAGTAGAGTAAATGGATACTAATTATAGGCCCATAGATCAATAGGAAAAGGAAACTCTATCTTCGTAAGAGGGTGTGCAATAAGAAATATGAATTTCTTCTTCCTCACCTAGCACACATGTTGAAACTCCACCTATTTTTCCAATCAGTATTCCCTCTTCTAGAGTAGCCTCTCCTTCCAAGATTATTATTAACAATCCCCACATCACTTTTGGAGGTATTCTTCATTCCTCTAAGTCAATCCCCAGTTTGTCATCTCTATCTTTTGACATCAGAGATAGTTATTCTTTCGATCATTCAATAGAAGGTGCATCTCTTATTGATACTCTACCCATTATTTCCACCATCGGTGCAAGTGTGACTCCAATAATGCCGACAATGGAGATTGCTCCTAATATAAGTACTTCTATGCTCCCACCTTGGTTTTCAACTTATATGCTCGAAATAAAAATACAAGCCATCTCTTTAGATGAATTTGACTTCAGTAAAATGGAGCCAGTAAAAGTTAAGGCTCCCAAGAAGCCAAAGATTCTCTCAAAGATGATTGGGGATAAAGGGCAAAAAATTCTAGAAATAGAAAAACCTCCACAAGATGCAACTCTTGAAAATTTTGATATTAATGACTACTCTATCTCTTGAGTTGAGTTAGGTAAGATAAATCATGAAATTGCTAAGAGTGATTTGCGATCAGTGGTGGACATTATGGTTTAGAAATTTGATAGGGAAAAAGAGGTGAAGGACCATTATAAGGCAATGGTGGAACAATTGATTGTAGTGATAAGGAGAATCACTTTCACTCTAGAAGTAGTAACTCTAGAGGCTATCTCCATAGATGACTCCATAATTCAGAAAGCAAAAAGGACCTATCTCAAGGGAAAAGTACTTGAAGAGTACTTAGACAAGATGCATACACAAGAAATTTTGTTGCTCACAGAGCTATTTGAGAAGATGGGTAAAATGAGGAAAATGAGAGTGGAACTAGATGATATTGTCAATATCATTTCTTAGGATAATGATAGTATAGATAAATATCTTAACAAATGGATGGACATGAAAAAGTTGAAGATAAGCACTCTAATATCAATTAGCGTCATTGCTGATAGAGACTCTTATATTGAGACTAAAGAAGCAATGATATGTAGGAGTTGGGTGCTTAAGGAATTGATCAACAACCTTGAATCTTCAAGAGACCTCGATGAATAAAGTGATATCAGTTTGTTGCATAAGTTGGAGGAGCTACCTTGCAAACTTACCTCTCAAGACAACTAATTCATTTCAGCTAAAGAAATGATTCAGGAGTTTGAAGGTATGTTTTGAAAGGAATTCAAGGAGAAAGCATTTTCAGTAGCTTCTATGGATAACATTCTAGATAATCAATTAACTATGGATAATCTAAAAACTAGGTTAACAAATCATGCAAAATTAGTTACAGCATTGAAAGATGCCATAGTCAGATCTAGGGTAATCTTCAAGAACATTGTTACTCTAGATAGTATCGAGATGCAAGTAGTTATCACCATGTATGATGCTCATATGAAGAAGATTGGGGATAAAGATTGAAACTTTTCTTCCTTGCTTTATTTTTCATTTGCACATGTACTTTTGTCATGTTTAAATACATGTAAAAATCTAGAAAGTCCAAAGTCAATAAGGACTCCCATCTTTGGCTAGATCAAAGTTTTTAAATCTTTTTTAAATCCTCAAGGCTTCTCCCTATAAATAGAGAGAGCCTCTTTTGTAATAGGGGGATATTTTGCTAATTGAAAGCAAAAACTCTACCCAAATTGAGATGCTTCCTGAGACTTTGATCTTAGATTGTAAATCATATTTTCTTGAATGAATGAGAAAGTAGGTTACTTTCAGACTTTGTGTTGGAATAACTTGTGTTATTTAGGAGATTGTTCTTATGTCCTTTTCCTAATAATATCTCATATATTTGATTATACACACAAAGTGTGTGGAAATGATCTAAAGTTAATTATGAAGACTTTGTGCTGCTATAATTACCTTTAGTTTGTGTTTTTTATATTTTAGTGAGAAGGGTATTAGAAAGGCTTTGAACTGCTTTTATCCTTTGTGATCTTATGCTCTGTTGTAGTTTTTAGTAGAGACTTTGAGCTGCACTTCATTATACTATTACATATGCTATAAATCAGTAAGGGAAGCAATGAAAGTCTTTGTGCTTTCGTGGGTTTCTCATGGATCCAGTTACTACTCGAGAAGATTTTTTGTTATTTGTTGAACATCATTTCTGAAAGAAGAGAAATGTTTTCTGTCATTACCCAAGATTTATCCTTTACCATTTGAAAATCATCTCTGAAAAAAGAGAGATGGATGGTGTGATTTCACCCCTAAGTCTATTTTTAGTTTATATTAATATATAGTAGTTTATAGGGAGCCTCCCCTTGATGAGAGGAGAGATTTATCTCACTATGTTGTGGTAAACCTACACTTTTTATCGTATAAATATCTTTATGTTGTGGCCAATATACCTATTTTGCCATCAGTTAGTTGAGGACAAAATATTCACCCAATAGCTTTTGGTGACTCCACTGGGGAAAGAACGCACATTTTGAAGCCTCAAGCTTCAAATTAAAGTATTTCAAGTCCTTTTGCATTTTACACTCTGGTAGATCCACCGTACATGTGAAGCTAGAGAGCTCAAGGTATTGTTGATCCTGTATTTGAGTTGGTGTGATGAAATAATTTTGAGATTTTTCCTCCACCATCCCACCTTTAGTGAACCAGGAGTTTTTCTCTCACCAACATCAGATTTCCAATACCAGGTGAAGCTTCTAGTTTCAGTGCTAGTAGAGTTTTATCTATACTTACCCCACAAAGATTTGTTATCCCTCCATTTAATCGACATATCATGGTAGTCTAAGGCCCTTGGGGCAACACTTTTGGCCCTCTCAATCTGACCCCACCTTTACATGAACTAATCCATAGTTCAAGAAAGAATTTTCCCAAATTCTATGGTGATGGAAAAGTTCATCTAGATGAACATATTGCTGCTTTCTACATAACATGTAGTGTGATAGGTGTGGAATATGAACATGTAGCAGTGAGACTGTTTGTTGAAACTTTGCAAGGTATTGTCACAAATTGATTTTATCACCTTCAAGATCAAACAATAACTGACTGGAACACTCTCAAGGCCATGCTCGAGGCTAGGTTCAAACCCACTGAAGATGCACATGCCTTGTTGGCTCAGCTTATGCAAATGAATAAAGAGCCTCATGAGCCCATGTGAGACTTCATTGCTAAATTCAATAAGCTGAGGAACATAATTCCTACAATTGCTCAGCTAACACCAGAGAGCCTTAAGTGTTTTTTCATCAACTCTTAGCTTCCTAAAGTAAGTTTTTTGTTGAGGCAGGTTTTCCCTATAGATCTTTTTGTAGCCCAAAATTTAGCTACCGAGGTTAAAGATGATCTTATCCTAGAAGGTAAGATTAGAAAATATTCTAATAAAAATACATTTTCCTCGTCTATTGAAAGTTCTTCAACGAGCACCACAGATCTTATGGTGCAAAAATTAGCAAATAAATTGCTAGTCCTGAAAAGATAAATGGCCCAAAGTATGTCTATGCCTCCTTATTATTAGGATATGCCTAAGAGGAAATTTACCAACCATTCATACCAAGGCAATGCTACTAAAAATTAAGGGCAATCCAATCATCTTCTGCCCACACAGGAGAAGCTTGCCATTGAAGCTGCCCTGACTAACACAACAGTTGGTTACCTTAAAACTAAACATGATCTCTCTTTCCAACCTGAGTTGGACCAAGAAGATGATGCTAATATATTTTTAGAAGGAGAAGAATAATTAGCTGGTGACTCCAACATTAGTTTCTTAAATTAACAGGATGAAGCTAGAAGTAAGGGAGGAGTGTTTGATGGGTCATATGCTATTTTTACCAGGTCCTAGAATTAGTCAACTCAACAAGCTGATAAAAGAAAAGTGGGAGAAGAACCTCAACTAGTTGTCTCAATCACTAAATGAGGGACTTCACTGCCTTTCTAATCAAAAGACCTAGTGACCAATAAGAAAGTAAGTACCTCAAACCATCCCATACCTTTTGCTTCTATTTCTTAGACCAGTGCCACACCTAGTAAAGATCAGGATGATGGACATCCTCTATTTCTAGTTTATTTCAATTATTTGATATAATTTATCATGTTAAAAAGACCAAGATTCAAATGATTGAAGTTGAGTACTTACAAGCCAATCTTAAACAATTTGATAGGTTAGTTGACTACATAAAAACAAAACCATCCCTATACGATAAGATTTTCCAAAGGTGACTAATGATTCCTCGAAGAATAAACCCACCGAGAATAATCTTGTCCCTAATCCTCCTATTACCCTTGGTAAAATATAACCTTTCTATGTTTCCCTTTTGATAAATGGCCATAAGTTAAGTAATTGTATAATAGACTCTAGAGCCTCTGATAAAGTTATGCCCACCAAGGTAGCAGATTCTCTTGGTCTTACCTTAACTAAGACTTTTGGGAGATGTTTCTCCATGGAAAATAAGCAAGTCCCATTCCTATTTCAAATCAAATATGCTTATTTGCATTTGCAACTTTCCCTGACAAGAGGATTAAAATGACAATCTTGGTGGTTGATGTTCCAGCTTCCTATGGCATTCTGCTCAGGCAAATTTTTTGTAAGGACGTAGGTGGAGAATTGAATATGGATTCGTCTGAAGAAAGGATACTTGTTAAAGGCATCATGAAAAAAAATTCTTTTTAATGAGTTAAAATATATAGTCACCCAAACATCAGATCTTGAAGCTCAAATTTTATTTGAATCATCAGGAATGGGTAACTATTTTCTAACCACTAAAGATATTTTTAGCTCATCAGATGAAAGTTTTTAAGTGACAATTCCAAAAATTTAGATAGGAAATCAGAAGAATTGTTAGATCAAAGTTTAGAGAACAAAAAATCTTACCTTACTAACAAAGAAAAATCTTTAAGAAGATCAGATTCTAATGATGTTTGGATTTTAAAATTTGATAGTAGTTGTTCTTCTATTAGTTCTAGAGCTAGAATTGTTTTGATATCCCCTCAAGGAGAATTTTTTTCTTATTAATATAAGTTTTAGTTCAATAATACCAATAACACTGCTGAGTATGAGTCTTTATTGCTTGGATTGCAAGCTGCTCACGCTAAAGGTAATAAGATTCTTCATGCTTGGAGAGATGTTAAACTAGTGGTTTGTCAGGTAAAGAATCTATACCAAACCAAAAATGAAAGATTGTGACATTATCGCAATCTTGTATGGGATTGTATTGAAATTTTTTATGCTTTCAATATTTTTGTAGTGCCGAGAGAATTCAATGATCATGCAGATTCATTGGCTATCTTCGCAACCTTCATGGTTCCCCATAAAGACTTCAAAGGTGACAAGTACACTATTGAGTTGATCCTTCGACCAAGTGTACCTAATAATGCCAACTATTGGTAGGTGTTTAGTGGTGATAACCTAATCATTCCTTTTCTAGAAAAGTTGGATAGCTTTGAGAAGCTTTATTTTGAAGGTAACAAATCCCCATTATGGGAATTAGTTCCTGAGATAGATTCAACAATTGGTGAAGAGTTCCTTCAACTCAAGGGAAATAAAATTCTAAAAGGTTTGATTTCTCTTGAGAAGTTATTTGATAAGCATGACAGGTATGTCAAATAGAGACAAATGTATTCAAGTTCCTCTAAGGAGTTTGATCAAGTAAATGGATTCATTGCTCTTTTTCGCCATTGCATTGATGTTTTGGCTTATTCTTACGATGATTTGAAGTCTCTTAGGCCTAAAGAAATTTAGCATGAAATTCTTCTAAAAGGTGGGTCATACCTTAAAAGTAGAAACAAAGGCAATACAACCCCAAAATATCATGTACTATCCTTTTTGAGATCTAGAAAATGTTGAATGCAAGAATTTTTTTTCCAATCCATCATTCTACCTAGATTGCTAACATAGTTCCTGTGAGAAAAAAGAATGGAGAAATTTGTATCTGTGTTGATTTAAAAAACCTAAATCAATCTTATTTAAAAGATAACTACCCCATACCCATCATGGAGTAAGTGTTTCAAATAATGAGTGGTTCAGAAATGTTATCAATGTTAGATGGTTTTTTCAGATACAATCAAGTAGAAGTCAATAAAGCAAATCAATATAAAACTACTTTCACTACACCATGGGGCACTTTTGCATATCACAAAATGCCTTTTGGTCTAAGCAATGCCAGCACTACCTTCTAGAGAGTAATGGATCTTGCATTCAGAGATGAAATAGGAAATTTTATTGTAATATATCTTGATGACTTGACAGTTTTTTCCAAACATCAGCCGATCATGTGCATCATCTATAATAAGTGTTGGAATGATGTGTTATTTCTCTTAATGCCAAGAAGTTAGTTTTTGGGGTTACAGAAGGTAAACTTCTCGGTCATACTGTATCCTAAAAAGGCATAAAAATTTACTTCAAAAGAGCCAAATCTATCCAAAATATTACTCTTCTTGCTAATAAGACTGTAGTTCATTCTTTCTTTATAAAGGTGAATTTTCTATGAAGATTCATTCCAGAATTCACATAGAAGACTCACTACATTATTGACATGATGAAGGGTAAAGCCACTTTTTGATGGAATACAGAAGGCAAGTTAGTATTTGAAGATATCAAGAAAGCGATCACCCATGTACCAATCCTGGTTTGCCCAGATTATACCAAAGACTTCATGATATATAGCTATGCTTCTGAGCATACACTTTTGGCCATTTTAATTTAGAAAAACAAAGAAGGTGTGGAATCTCCCATATCATTTATGATTTTTCCTCTCAAAGCTCATGAATTAAATTATTCAAATATGGAGAAGCATGCTTATGCCATGGTTAAGATGGTAAATCATTCAAGATTCTATATCTTGAATTCACATACTATTGTTCTGGTACTTGATACAACAGTGAAGTCCATTCTAACTCAACAAGAGTTTGGTACTAAAAGGAGAAATTGGATTTCTAGGATTCAAGAGTTTGATCTTGATATCAAACCTACCAAACTTGTGTGGGGAAAAGGTCTCTGTCAATTGATTGTTGATAACATACCAAAGGAAATAGGACATGAAAAAATAGAGGTCAAAGACGTGCCTACAATTCTCTTCATCGCTACTACTGATGAGTGGTATTCCAATATCACTCATTTTCTTACCTATGGTGAGTGTCCCACCCATCTATCCTATAAAGAAAAAAGGAATGTTAAGTTAAAGGCTATAACTATGTCTTATGGGAAAATGGTTTGTATAAGAGAAGCCTTGATGGGGTATTTATTTGTTGCGTCGATAAGGTGCAATAAAGTAAACTTTTGGAGTCCTTCCATAATTTATCTTATGGAGGACATTTTTTTGCACTAGTGACAACTCATAAGATTCTACAAGTGAGATACTATTAGCCTACACTATTTCAAGATGCTTACAAATGGGTGTGTAGGTGTGATTTGTGTCATCAGTTCATCAAAAAACCTAAATCAGCCGCGTTACCTCTCAAGCTAGTGGTGATTGAATAACCTTTTCAATAATGGGGTATTTATTTCATTGGCACCATGAACCCATCTTCGAGTGCTAGCTATGACTATGTTCTCACTGTGACTGACTATTTTACCAAGTGGGTGGAAGCCATTCCAACTAAACATGCTACTTCAGAAGTGGTATGTAATTTTCTTAAAGAAAATATTATTTCCCATTTTGGGATCCCAACTAAGATTGTAATAGATAACGTTTCTTGTTTCACTTCTCAAGAGGTTAATAATTTTTGCTACAATTATGAGATTATATTTTCCCACTCCTCCGACTACTATCCACAAGAAAATGGTCAAGCAAAATAAAGAAACAAGAATTTGGTTACTATTATCAAGAAACTGGTAGATGATAATCAGAGAACTTGGCATAAAGCATTGTTCAATGCTTTGTGGGTAGACAAGATTACACCCAAGAGGGAAATAGTTATGTCACCATTTCAAATTTTGTATGGTTTGAATGCGGAGATACCAATCACTCTAGAACTACCAGCACTGAATTTGGTGAAGGCAATTGAAGATCAAACTTTCAAGAATTCTATTGATAAAAGGATCACGTGCCTAATTGAACTAGATGAGCAACGAATCATGGTAGTGGGCTAGATTACTGCACATCAAAATCAGGTGAAGAAACTCTTTGACAAGAGGGCAAGGATTCATGATTTTTAGATTGGAGATCAAGTCTTGTTATGGGACAAGAGGAGAGAACCAAAAAGAATGCATGGCAAATTTGATTCTTTGTGGAGAGGTCTATTTACCATTCATCAAGTCTGTGGTGAAAATAATTTTTTGTTAGAATATCAAGATGGAATTCCATTCTCACTGCCTCATAGTGGGCAACATTTGAAACACTTCAATCCTTGAAGTATTAGATGAGTTTACTTTTACATTTGTATAGTCTTATATTTATTTATTTCTATTTGGTTTTTCATGTCTTTTACTTTCTTAGCTTGAATCCATAGCCCAATGGCCTAGATGAAGGCACTTAGAGACTAGATTCTACTCCCGTTGATCATTTCCAGGTTTGATCGATGGAAGTTCCCCAATAAGAGCCAGCTGTTGTTCCCAAAATCAGCTACGTTCATTTTTGGAACAACCCCTACAAAACTTGTCCATTTCACTCTAAGTTCATCTTTCAAGACAAGTTTCTCTTGATCTCAAGTTTAGTCAACTAACATCTTTGAAAATTTCACAACCTTCCCTCATCACAATTTCTCAAAAAACATGAAATTTGTTGAGGTTTCGATGCGATCAGAACGAAAATAGAGCTTTTCAAGGAGTTAGTTTTTATTTTTGTTTTCATGCAAGGTCAACATTTTTTACCACTATTGCATTTTCTTTTTCTTTTTCCATGTAAAGGCAACAATTTTTTCCACCCTTACATCCTTTCATGTAGGAGTGGTGAAATTCACTGCCCTTGCATTTTTTTAATGTGTTCCATGCAGGAATGGCATTTTTTGCCACCCCTGCATTTTTTTTCCACCTCACATGCAGAGGCAAAAATTTTTGCCACCCCTACATGATCTTAGTTTTTGCATGTGACATTTATGGCCACATGCACCAAGTTTTTGGCATCAGCTTTAGTCCTTTTTAATGCCAATTTGAGCTTCATTTGATCATTCGAAGTTGTCTGCTCCTCCTCCCTGCAACTAGTCGACCACGTGAACAAGTGGGATTGCATTTTTTCCAGCTTCAAGCGTAGGGTCTTGATTTTATTAGGTTAGTTTTGCATTCTTCCTTGTTTTTTTTTAGGTTTTCATTTTGTTCTTTCTCTTTTGTTAAATATATAGTTTTTCTCTTTCTTCCTTTGTAGTTTGTCTATTTCTTCTTTTTTCTCCTCCCTCTCCTCCTCATTAGTATCCAAGACCAACAGAACTCAAAATATCCAAAAAACTATTTAACTAGTGTAATGGTGGTAATTTTTTCTACCTTTACACAAACTAATTAAACTAGTGTAATAGCAGCAAAAATCATTGACATTATACAATCTTTTGCCATTTATGTAAGGGCGGTGATTCTCGCCGCCCTTACACAAAGTTTCCCCTCATGTGCATAGGTAGTAATTTTTTCCACCCATGCACGACCTTCACATGCAATGGTGGAAAAAAAAATTTCCTATGCACAAAAGACTTCCCCACATGTGAGGGTGGCAATTTTTACTGCCCTTGCATGCATTTCCTTAAATTTTTCTAACTCTAGGAAATTTTGTATTTTCACTTTTTTGAGCCCATTTCACTTTGACTTTCTGACCTGTTCACACTTTATCCCTTTCAAATGTATTCCCATGGTCATGATCACCAACATGCAATTTTTATAGATTACTGATATTTTCCCTGATTGCACAATCATGATTCTTGTTGTAGTTTCTCTCAAAGATCCTTCTTCATCAACATAGTTTTGATAAAATCTCTTCTAGATGACTAAGGTTTCTCCAAAAAATTCAAAGACAATGAAGTACAAGTATCAAGGTGTTTTTCCAATCATCTCAGTTACTTCTAATGTTGATGACATTACGGATATAGAGATCAGGCACGTGAATATGGCTGAGTTCATGGAAAGAACTAAATCAAGCAATTATAGCCATGAAATGAAGAAGATAATCGAGAGTAATATTCATCTGGTATCTTCTTTTCCTGTAGCGGCTCACCACATAGAGTTCATTCTCTAGTACACTCAATTCTACATTAAGGATACCATGACTATGTTAGATGCTGGTGGTAATGGAGTGATTAGACTAGACCCTAAGTTCATCGGCAAAATATTCATGTGTCCTCCCACTACTGAAGTATTGAAGCTTGACTTCGTTGAAGTAAAAAGGGAATATGATAAAGATCTCGAAAGAGCAAAGAAAGTGATCAATAATAGATAGCTCAAGACTCCTAGAGCAAACTTGTCAAGATGGCCACGAAGCTTTCCAAGGAATGATTTTATAGAATAAGTCAGTGACCTAATCACCCTTCTCAGTAGGGTAAGAGGTTTGCCTTCCTCTTCACAGTTTCATGAATGGATGTTCCCCTTCATTAAGATAATTCTTTAAGGCAAACAAGTCATTTTTGGGGGAGAATAAATCAACAATGCTCTGCATGAGCAATTGATGAAGGTATCCATTGCCTCTAAATTCTACATGACTTCATACCTAGTATATATTATAGCATCGATGAGAACCTTCCCAGGTTTAACATCAAAAGGAGACGGGAAAATGACCCCAGTGTATCAATATTACCCTCAGTTGATGTTGAAGGGTTCTATCCATAATTTTAGGAGAGTGAATGACACTTTCTTTGTAGTATTTTTGTGTCTCTTTGATCCCCAATTAGAACAAAAAAGAGTGTCAGACGAAGCCTAGATAGTTGTGAATGATTTTAGATGTATGTTTCTACAAATTCCTTCTTTTTATTATCTATGGGTTGGATTTTTCCAAGGTCATTCTTATATGCTTCCAAGATTTTATTTAGACAAATTGGTCTTGATGGAGTTGTGCAGGCAAATTATTGTCATACACAATAAATAGATAGAACTCAAGAAACTCAGTTTTAGGTTCTCGATTGAAATTGGCCAATTTTCAGTGTTGACCACTGGAAAAGCTAGAGTCATGTAGACTAAAATGCAACTCGTAACTATGAAGAATTTAAAAAGGAGACTAAATTTTGACTACAGAGGCATAAAGGACATGATCAGGAGGAAGACCCAATTTCATGAGCCTATGATCAAAGACATTTGGGTCGATTTGAGGACAACAGATGACATCAAAAAAATGGACTATAGTAGATTGTCTCTTTAGAAAATAGAGTATCTAGGACTCATTAATATCCCTAAGAATCTAGTGGATGATAGAGATTTGATCAATAATAGATACCATGCTGAACAGGTTGCCAATGCCCCTCTTCCCCCAATCCAATGGTCTCAGAAGGATTTAACTTCCTTGACGATAAAATTCAAATAATATTGGAAAAAACCAATGATTGGTTAGAAAATAATGGAATCACTTTGAAAGAGTTCATTACAGGATCAGAAGCTGAATTTCAAGAAGAAATAAGGAGAAGAGTAGAAAATAGGATGAAGAATAAAAGTGATGTTACTTCTCCTTCTAGTCCACTAGGATCATATTTATAATGAAGAAATCAAAAGTTACAAAAAAAGATCCAAAAACAATAGATATGGAGGTTGAGAAGTAAAGCATCGAAGAACCAATAGTAGAGAAAATGGAGACTGAAGATAGGCCCACAGATTAACAGGAAAAGGAAACTATGTTTCCGCGAGAGGGTATGTAGCCAGAAATAGGAATTTCTTCTTCCCCACCTAGCACATCTATTGAAACTCCTTCACCTATTTATATAATTAGTATTCCCTCTTATGGAGTAGCCTCTCCTTCCAAAATTATTTTTAATGATCCCTAAGGCACTTCTGGAGGTATTTTTTGTTCCTCTGGGTCAATTCCCAGTTTGTCATCTCCATCTTTTGACATCAGAGATAGTTCTACTTTCGATCATTCAACAAAAGATGTAGCTCTTAATGATACTCCACCCATTATTTCCACCACTGATGCAAGTGCAACTTTAGTAACGCCGATAATGGAGATTGCTCCTAATATAAGTACTTCTGTGTTCCCACCTTGGTTGTCAACTTATATGCCTAAAATAAAAAAACAAGCCATCTCTCTAGATTACTTTGAATTTAGTAAAATGATGCCAATAAAAGTTAAGGCTCCCAAGAAGCCAAAGATTCTTTCAAAGATGATTGGGGATAAAGGGCACAAATTTCTAGAAATAGCAAAACCTCCACAAGATGCAACTCTTGAAATTTTTGATATCAATGACTACTCTATCTCTCTAGTTGAGTTAGGTAAGATAACTCATGAAAGTTTTAAGAGTGATTTACAATCAATGATGGACATTATGGTTCAAAAATTTGATAGGTAAAAAGAGATGAAGGACCATTATAAGGCAATGGTGGAACAATTGACTGCAGTGATAAGGAGAATCACTTTCACTCCAGAAGTAGTAACTCCAGAGGCTATCTCCATAGATGACCCCATGATTTAGAAAGTAGAAAGGACCTATCTCAAGGGAAAAGTACTTGAAGAGTACTTAGATAAGATGCATACACAAGGAATTTCCTTGCTCACAGAGCTATATGAGAAGATGGGTAAAATGAGAGCAGAACTGGATGATATTGTCAATATCATTTCTTAGGATATTGAAAGTATAGATAAATATCTTAACAAATGGATGGACATGAAAAATTTTAAGATAAGCACTCTAATATCAATCAGCATCATTGTTGATAGAGACTATTATACTAAGACTAAAGAAGCACTGATATATAGGAGTCGGGTGCTTAAGGAATTGATCAGTGACCTTGAATCTTGAAGAGACCTCGGTGAGCAAAGTGATATTAGTTTGTTTCATAAGTTAGAGGAGATGCCTTGAAAACATACCTCTCAAGACAACCAATTCATTTCAACTAAAGAAATGATTCAAGATTTTGAAGGTATGTTCTGAAAGGAATTCGAGGAGAAAGCATTTTCAGTAGCTTTTGTGGATAACATTCTAAACAATCAGTTAAATCTAGATAATCTAAAAACCAGGTTAACAAAACATGCAAAATCAATTATAGCAGTGAAATACGCCATAGTCAGAGCTAGGGTAATCTTCAAGAATATCGTTACTTCAGATAGTATCAGGATGCAAGCAACTATCACCATGTATGATGCTCATATGAAGAAGACTAGGGATAAAGATTGAAACTTTTCTTCCATGCTTTGTTTTCCATTTGCACTTTTGTAATCACTTTGGACATTTGCACATGTACTTTTGTCATGTGTAAATACATGTAAAAATCTAGAAAATCCAAAGTCAACAAGGACTCCCATCTTTGACTAGGTCAAAGTGTTTAAATCTTTTTTAAATCCTCAAGGCTTCTCCCTTTAAATAGAGAGAACCTCTTTTGTGATGGGGGGGATCTTTTGGTAATTGAAAGCAAAAACTCTGCCCAAATTGAGATGCTTCCTGAAACTTCGAGCTTAGATTGTAAATCATATTTTCTTGAATGAATGAGAAAGTAGGTTACTTTAAGACTTTGCATTGGAATAACTTGTGTTATTTAGGAGATTATTCTTATGTCCTTTTCCTAATAATATCTCATCTATTTGATTAAAAAAGCAAAGTGTGTGAAAATTATCTGAAGATGTTCTAAATTTAATTATGAAGATTTTATGCTACTATAATTACCTTTAGTTCGTGTTTTTCATATTTTAGTGAGAAGGGTATTAGAAAGGCTTTGAACTGCTTTTATCCTTTGTGATATTATGCTCTGTTGTAGTTTTTGGTGGAGACTTTGAGCTGCACTTCATTCTACTGTTACATATGCTATAAATCAGTAAGAGAAGCAACGAAAGACTTTGTACTTTCATGGGTTGGTCGTGGATCCAGTTACTACCCAATTATTTTTTTGCTATTTGCTTAACATCATTTCTAAAAGAAGAGAAATGTTTTCAGTCATTACCCAGGATTTCTCCTTTGCCTTGTGAACACCATCTCTAAAAAAAGAGAGATGGATGGTGTGATTTCACCCCTGCATCTATTTTTAGTTTATATTAATATAGAGTAGTTTATAGGGAACCTCCCCTTGATGAGAGGAGAGATTCATCTCACTATGCTTTGTTAAACCTGCACTTTTTGCCATATAAATCTCCTTGTGATGTGGTCAATACACCCATTTTGCCATTAGTTGGTTGACAACAAAATATTCACCCAACATGTTGTATGGTAGATGAAAATCAAGGACATGAATGAGAGTTTCTTTAATAACAGACCCCACCATCAAAATAAGATAGATTGTTCATATAGATTGTCAGTCATTATTGTCATATGCCTTTATGGTAATAATGTTTTCTTTTAACATTGTTGTTGAATATCTTAGATGTTTTATAAGCCTTAATGTACATAGATTAAGTGTCAATCCATCATCTACAAATTTTTATTTTGTGTCTATAGATGATAACTTATATGTACAATGGGAGGCTAAGATCTGATCCTAAAGGAGAGATATCTAAATGATCAAATGCTACTTGGTTATTAGAAAAATTAATAACATTGACATAGCTATGCATAGAATCGATACTATTGACTATAGAATCGAATGGATTACTTTCCTGATTAGCATTACTAGATTTTGGTTGTTCTTATTTCTAATTTCCCTTTCCTTACTCATGATTGGGGAATCAATCTTGGTATATCCCCAATTTTTTTTATATGGTTTAAATGGTTGATTTTCTATTGCTTTGTCACCTTTGTCAATGAGATCTTGAATATAGTGTTTAAGGTGTATACACCTATTAGTTGAATGTATTTTAATTCGATGGTATTCATAATACTCATCTTCTTTATACCAGTTAGGTTTAGGAACATTTTTTTTCAAGGGGTTTAATGCTAGGCCATGTGATCATGTTTGCGTGTACCAACTTTCAAAAAACATTCTCATAAGTGTCACCCAATTTATTGAAATTGCACTTAGGTTTACCTTGTTATGTTGTCCACCATGAATTGTTATGTTATTGATTGGTTGATTGTAGGTTTGTGATTTATGTTGAAGATTTTGAATCTATTTGACATCAGTCACAATGTCTTCAAAAATATTTTTGTTCTTGGCAAATAACTTTGGTTTATATATCGATTTAGAGGAGTTATTATTATCTGGTTAGATATTTTATTACACCTCTTTTAATTAATGTTAGTTATACTTGAAATACCTTTTTTAATGATTTCATCAAAGGACATTGGGCATAAAAGTAGAAAATGGTATCTCAAGTCTGAATTTAAATTATTCATAAAGATTTCCACAAGCTCAGTTTTAGGAAATGACCATGTGACATGAATTTTCATTCCTTGCCATCTTTGGAGGAAGGAAGAAAACATTTTTTCATTATGTTGCTTGGTATTGTGTAAATACAAGGTGGGGTTGAAGCATAATATTTTGTCCCACTTTTTGGTATTAAGGGGACAACAAAAAATAAAAATCTGAACATTTCTCAATTTGTATAGACAATAGTGACTTAACCATATAAAATATTAAAATGGTGTAAACTAATGAAATTTTTAATTTAAAGTGTAGATTAAATTTATTATTTTTTTGAAAAAATAAAAAATAGAGTTTTTAATACGTAAATATACAATGTGTATGTTTTGTGTACAAAGTTTTTTATTGAGTACTTGATTTCTCCTCCTCATAATTTTCTCAAAACATTATATTTTCTCGATATTTTTTGCAAATAGGTCTTAGAAACACAGATGTAGTGCAAGATTATTTTTTTATAATTTTTTGAATAAAAAATATTTTTTTATTAATTTTTTAATGAGCAAGGCAAGGAATATCCATGCTTTTGTCTTCTCCTCACAATATTTTTTTATATGTCAAAATAGACTAATTTTTTCACCATTAGAACAAGGACATTAAAGTCAATTGATTTGATATTTTTAAAAAAAAAATTGGCGATATTCTCTTATTTTTCCTAGTGCCTCAAATGTATGGTGCTTTATTTTATAAATAAGTATATTTTACTAAATAAATAAAAATAAATATTAAATATTATTAAAATTTTAAAAAATCATATTATTAGAAAGCTCGTAAAAATACCTATTTATATTTAAAGCCACATGTTTTTATTTTATTTTTTCATCCTAATACATGACATCTAAAGTGGTAATTTTAGGCCAATAGTAGCTTTCCACATCAATGGGTGAGGATTTCATGCCACATGAGGTTTGAACGAAGGAGGTTAGTTTGAATCCCCTTCATTATAACCCCCCCAAATATCATTCAAATTAATAAAAAATTAATCAAATGCTAAAGTAAACATTTGACCCCCTTCAAAAATTACACATAGTGTTTCGAACAAAGGGGGTTCGAATGAAACCTCTTTGAACGAAGGAGGTTTGTTCAAAATCCAATTTTTTTTTTGGGTTTGGATACACTTGGCCATCAAGTGGGACTCACTTATGTTCCATAGCCCGATGGTCAAATATTTTTCAATGTTATAAGATAAGTGGAGAACAAATTTTTTAGAAAAGTCTTCAAAGGTGAAAATAGATCCTTTTGAAAGTTGTGAAAATAATTGAAGGGATTGGCCCCCTAGACTTCATGGGAATAAATTCAACATGTATTTTTTACTATAAGCAACATCCATACATGCATGATAGAAGTCAGATAGATGTTCTTTGGGATCCCCTTTACCTTGATATTTGTCAAATTTTGAGAGTTCAAAGTACTTTGGAAAAGGTGTAGTCATTGTATTTAAATCATATGGGTATGAGAAAATTTCCTCAAACTTGAACTATTTTTGTTGAGAATAAACACCATCTTCTAAGCCTTGAACTCTATCCTTTATGTTATGAAACTCTTATATGAGATATGGGGATAGTTGGTTCATTTGAATTAGCAGATTAATGGAATTAGAAGTTTGATCCATGAGTTGGTTTTTGTTTTGTGAAATTTGATTCATTTGTTGGTTAAATTTGTTTGGAGGTTGGTTATTAACATTTATGTTTTGAGGGTTTGAAAAAGGATTGAAATTGGGATTATAGCCAAGGTTTGGATTTGCATTAGAACCAAAATTTATTTGACTTGGGTTTAGATTGGAACCAAAATTTGTTTGATTTAAATTTGAGGTGAAACCAAGGTTGGGATTATTTTCAAAGTTTATGTTTGGATTTGTTGGATTTGGGTTTGCATTAAAGTTTGAGTTATTTGATGGATCGTTATTAAAATTCATGGAGTTGGGATTAGTTTTGTAACCAAAATTAGATTTATTAAATAAATTTATATTAGGTTGTTGTGGGTGCTTGTTGTAGTTTAAATTAAATAGATTAGAACCTAAGGTTGAATTAGAGTTAGATTGGTTTGGTTGGATTGGATTTTGGCTTGGATTATTTTAATTTTGGTTAAGGTTAAAATTAGGATTTCTGTTTGGGTTATTAAAGTTAAAGTTAGTTGATGTTTTATTTTAGTTTAAACTTATGTTAGGATTTGGTTTGGAAAATCAAGGATTGGGATTAGAAGCAAACTAATTTAGAATGAGATTAGAATTTAGATTGAAACTTGGATTGGATGGAACTAATCCTAGAGTATTAGAGGAAGAAGATTGATTTGATAAACCACTATTTAAATTCAAATTGTTGAGTGCGTGTGAATCAATACTCAAACTAGGATTGGATGGTTGATTGGACAAGCTAGAATGAGTATTCAAGATTTAAGTTTGATTTTGATTGGGAATGATTTTTGAGCCTTGGAGACTCTGATTGGGTTTGATTGGTGAATTTGAAGATATATTCAAACTCATATTAATTTGACCATAACCTTATGAATTTGGATGAACATTCAAATTCAGTGTAATAAAATGTTGATTAGTTAAACTTGAATTAAATAGGAGGCCCATGTTTAATTTTGGGTTGAATTGTTGAATGATTGGTAAAATTTAATTAAGATTCAGTTTTTAACTGGTTGGGTGAGTGATTATTGAATTTGAAGGTATATTCAAACTCAAATTAGTTGGATAAACCTATGAAGGTAAATTAAGATTCACATTCACATTGGGGTTATCAAATGGATTGGTTGGTGGATGAGATTGAAAGTGAATAGTATTTTGGGTTCTTTGGGTTCCATGAATTTCCATGGAGAATCCATGGCTTGCTTGAGATGACTCCTAATGTAAGATAGTTTTTCCTTTGCCTTGAGAAACTTGGGGATGGGGTTGTGAGGATGTTATGATGGCATTGATACCCTCTAAATAAAATTGTGAGGTATATTTATTAGGATTAAAGGATGAATTTTCATTGATTGTAATCAAGTATTACAATTTCTATATGTCAAAGTCAGATGAAATTTTTTCTCCAAATCCCAAGGCTTGAAGCAAGACTTCATTCTTGTTTAAAATGATATAATCATCAAATAAGGGTGGAGGTTGGATATCTTTGTGGCTACCCTTATCTTGGTAATCCCCTCCATATTTTTTTTATTTGTCATCTCATGTATTTCTACATAATGCTCTTGGCCAATAAATTAAAAGGGATCATTATCGAATGGCTCAGCAATTGCATTGAGATTGTTTAGCATGGCCATTTTTCTAGTGATAGGTTACATGGATAGGATAGAAAGAAAATGACTCAAATAACTTTAAGTTTAAAACTAACAAAACTAACCAAAGTGATTGAAAAATTCAAATTCTTAAATTAATTGCTTTGAGATTTTTGGGAAAAATGTTTGATTTTAGGATGTCTTGATATCTTTTAAAAACTTTAAAAAAAAATATATATATATATATAAACAAGGATATTGTATCATGTCGAAAACACAAAGAAACAAAAAATAAATTCCTACTTTAAATAGTCAAGAAATTACACATAAAAGGTGAAAAACTAGGATAAGGGTCGTGCATAATGTTTGGGCCTCTGATGTCACTTACTCATCTATGTTCTTAATTATGGCCTAATATTTAAAGGCACTAACTATGGAGGATCATATTATTCCCATAACCCACTGAGTCTAGTTTTGAGGGTGTGTGGAATGTAACTTCTCAGCACTAACCACTAATTGATGCACTAAAGTTGAATGGTAAAAGAGGTTTTCCTAAGCTTAAAGTTTAAAAAATATTATCTAAGGGGAATCCTATGATATACCTTGTGGTACATTGAGGTCCAAAACTATGGAATAAATAGATAAAGTAAACACACACTATTGAGTCTTGTCCCAAAGTGCCTAACATAGTTGTAGGAGTTTTAGTGTGTTGAAAATTGGTGATATCATATTTTAAGGCAACTATTGAAACTCTAGATATTATATCATGAAATCCCCTCATGTTATGATGTGCTTAAAACACATAACCCCTTAAGCAATTGAAATAGTTGGATCTTGATTTATGTACCCATAGATATACAATGTTTGGCCTACTACATGGTGGTGAAATCTACGGTTAATAGAGCCCTTATAAAAATAAATAAAAACTAAGTGTTCATTTATAATTTTTAATTATTGTCACCAATATGATGGCAAGAAAAGAGCATACATAAACACCACTTGGGTAACACAAAAAATTATGGAATTGTTTTTTATTCTCGAGTATTATCACCAATGTGACACCAAGGGAATAGCATACATAATTCTACAATTATAAATAGAATTCTTAAAAATAAATAATTAACTCCAAATCAAATGTGATGTAATTACTAAAAAATTGAACAATTGAATTGAAAGCGTTAGTAGTAAAATAAAAGAAACTAGTTTTTGTTTATCCCTTTTACAGATTTTTTTTGACAAACGTTCTACAAATAATTTTTTAGAGAGTTTTTTGGCTTATAGTCAAGGAAACTTGTAACAAAATAAGATTAAACCATAAAAAAAGAAAAATAACAAAAATAAATTGAAAACTACTTCTAAATGCAATTATGATAAATATGAGATGAAAAAAGATGAGGGAAGGTCCCACCAGACATGCCAAAATATATTAAGGAAATCTAGAAATGCAAATAAGCTAAGAAGTCAAATAAAATATTAATTTAAACTAACTCAACCTATGATATAGCTACAAATGAAAAAAATAAAACACCATTATACCTTAGCATAAAAGATGATTCATCCATTGTGATATGAATTTGATTTGCTCTCTTTAAATTGTGGTTACTCACTCTTCCAACACAAAGGAAAATAAGTAGCGTTGTGATATGCAAACTTTTATAATCTCATCATGATAAACATGTAATGAAAAATATTGGGTAAATTATAGGAAGAACTTCAATTTGTAGAATTTAGAAATGGATGTGAACCATCCATATTGAGATGAAGACCAAGGGCTAAGAGTAAAAGGTATTTTTTAATTCATAATGAGAATTTTGAATTAAATATTTGAGTGAAGAACATGCAAGACTCACAAATAAATATAATATTCATTTGGGAGGAAGATATGATATAAAATTAGTACGTAGATGTGAGGTGGATTATTAAATTGGATCATGGAAAATAATGAGAATAAAAGTGGATTATAAAATTAGATCATGAAAAACAATGGGAATCAATGCGGATTATTAAATAGGATCATGGAGGACAATATGATTATTAAATTGGAATAGTAGACAATAGGATTATTAAATTAGATCATAGAAAATAATGGGAATAAAGATGGATTATTAAATTGAAAGGGTGGGGATAGGTGGAGCCTTAGAGCATGTGAGGATAATTTTATATTTTTAGATTTATGAAAATTATGAATTTTCAAAACCTATGAAATTTTTAATTACAAAATACTAGTTAATTAACTTTAGATTAATTTAGAGAAAATAAAAATTGAATAGTAAATAGAGAATAGTGATGAGAAAAAATCAAGGATGATTAGAGATGATTAGGTATTTAGTGCAAAGAAGGTTAAAATAAACACAAATTGTCTGATTTTAAGTGTATATAATGGGTTCTGCATTCAAGTGGGTTTACCTTTGAATTTTTATTGAACCTCAATATGAAAATAAAAATAAACAAAAAATCATTTTATCATTTAATATAGTACTTTTATTTGATGTGGATGCTGGTTGCTTGGGGGATTTTTATGGTTGTCTAAAATTAGTTAATAGGGTTATTTTTTGTTGATTGTCCCACCCGCTTAACATTTATAGTAGATGCCATTTATTCAAAGTTGATTATAATGAATACATGTGATAGATGTTGATGAGCAACATGGATGCCATCAATAAATGTTGGTAGGTGACATAAAAATTGTCAAGTCACATAAATGCTACCAAATGACATAGATGTTGATGGATGATACTCATGCTAAAGTTCCACATGAATTTTGTCAAATGACATGGATGTTATCAAGTGATGTGAATACTGCAACCACCACGATTTTTGGCAGGTGACACCATCATAGATTGACAATAACTATGTTGGCATATGACACAGATGTAGATGGACTGTAGCTATATAGATATGATTTAGAAGTTAGATCATCAAAGGAATATATGGTAGATATAGTGATGAATGCCGTCAAATTAATTTTTGACTTAGTGGTGAAATATATTTACATGTATGAAATTTATTTTAAATAGTAGATGAGCTGACCTAAAAAACTAACTTGCATCCAAATAATTTAGGTGAAACCACAATGTTCATTACCACTTAAAATCACTAAAAACTAATTTATAAAATCAAAATATTCATGAATTAACAAAAAATTAGTGCCACTAAAATTTACCTTGATTGATTGTAATCAAAATGAAGACAACAAGACCTACATCTGGGACAGTTATTGATAAGTGTGTCATATAAATTCACATTCAAAATATAAATACATGATAGGACAATGGTAGTTTCTTAAAAATTAACCACACCCCATAATTTCTAGTTAAGGAAATGAGACTAATCTATTCTCAATAGTCTATCAAGAAGTTTCTGATCACCTTCAAACTCTACGTCGTAACTTCTAATCTTAGCCTTCCCCTTATTTACAATTAATGTATTCAAATATGATGACATTTGAGTACTTTGCCTAGTATAACTGATTTGGACTTCTTCTTTGATGCATTTTCCGATACCCTTATCATCATAAATATTATAAGTAATCCCAAATTCCATTATAACAAATACTACTAATGAGAAATAAGAAGTTGATTTATCTAGGATTGACATATCTAAAATAAAAAATATATGTAAATAAAGGTTGAACTTATATATATGAACTTACTTTTATATATATATATATATATATATATATATATATATATATAATTTAACATATTAATTTATATAGATAATTTATAATATTGATAGTTTTATTATTATTATTATTATTATATATATATATATATATATATATAAATGAATATTAAATTTTTATATATAATAATGGAAAAAAATATTAATGATTTTTTTATAGTTTAAAAATATTTTACTTCAAAGAAATTGCTTCTTGAGAATGACACACCTTGCTCCTCCTTCTGTATTAATTTTTCTTCTTCTCTTTTTCCTTTTAAAAATAAATTACAATACTAAAAAATAGAAGTTATATAAAGTAAAAAGTGAAAAAGAACTTTACTATAATTTTATGTATATAATTTTGTGATTCCACATCAATGCAAATAAAATTATATTTGTGTATCTACACTAAAATTACATTAAGTGTGTGCCAATTTTAAATTTTGTTTAAAAAAATAAAAATATTTATAATACAAATATGATCCGAATCACAATTTTGTAGAAATAGCAAACCCCACTACTTTTATTATGATGATCATTGTCATATCTTGAGAATTAATGACTTCACTATATAATAATTTTTTGTTTCCCACGATTCTATGTCACCATTTTCCAAATTTCATGGGAAACATGAGACAATATATCTTAAGTAATTGTTCTTAAATTCTAAATCTTTTCACATTGTAATTATATACTTGGCATATTTTAATGCTACATTTAATATATTTATTTTTGATATATGAGTTTTTTACATATTCATCTTACATTTGAAAAAGTGGCACATACATCATAGACTACATTTTTCACTATTGTGTTTCTTTCAATGGTATGACAGATCTAAAAGGTATTCTACTACATATCAAGACCAAATGGGCATGTGACTTAATAGATATAACATAGTGAAATTGAAAGCCCTTTGTTTGACATAGAGATTTCTAACTTCAATTTTTAATAATCTATATTTTATTTAGAAGTAAAGGTTTGTTTGTGACAGGGTTTTTAACTCCACTTCATTTTTGTATATTTGTTGATAGTATGACAAATTTATCATATCAATGTCAATGTCAAAGGAAGTGTTTCATTTAAATATTTTACTTTTAATATTTACTATTTTTCAACTAATCAATGTTTGTGTAGGAAAGTGATTTTGTAGTTTTGGAGACATAATTTCCAATCTTCGAGATCCAAAAGTATATTTATATCCTTTTATGTTATACTTTGAAATATATACCCACCTTCTCTACTAATGGGTTAGGCACACACATCAAAATGGGGAAAGTTTGGATACCTAAAAATTTCCCTACATATCATTTATTTAGTGTTATTTTGTATTTGTCTACATATTCATTATTAGTCCAAAGTAAGTGTTATTGATATGCAATGTCAAATCGCAACAATTTCCCTATGATTTTTGTGATTAATTAATCCCATGCCAAGAGCACCCTAGACAATTATGGTTCGAGTTGTATTAATAAAAGATGGAATCTGCATTATTTAAGAAATTATTATCAACATTTCGATCCAAACTCATAGATAAACATTGTATTTCTTTAAATCAAGAGGAAATTATTACAATCACTATTAATTATTCTCCAGTTACTATTTAATGTGGAGCACTTTTAACATAGATTATGAGTTATTTCCTTTATGTAATTTTTTTTTTGACATTTTTGTTTCCTATCTAGAAGCATGATAAATTAAAAGTTCCCTATTAAACAAAGGACCTTAAATCTACTTTGTTTTCTTATATTTATGTACATATGAGTTGCATCATAGAAATTGAGGAAAAGTGAAAAGCGAGGGCTTAAAACTTATAAATTAAATTTTATTTTTTCAATGGTTATTAAGGATGCCCTTTGTAATCCCAACATTAATATCCAATTATTTTTTATTAAAATCATTTTGCCCTGAATTAATATATATTTTCATATTTAGATTACATTGACAAATCTTCTACAACATTACATTCAAGATTTCATTATATTTGACAGGATTAATAATGATTAATCAGGACAATTGATTTATTCTAAATTTTGAGGGATCCCTTCGTACTTAATAGGTTTCATTACGTGAAAGGAGAGATTTGACGCCCATCTCAAGGTTTTTTAATTGATTCGAACGTATTTTATAGATTATAGTAAAATCAATTCGTCTAAAGTGACGTGAGTTTGTTTTTAGTAAACGTCAAATTTATTACAATTATATTTTCAGTATGCAATCATTATAAGAAGAATATAGCAACAAAAATAATATACTCTCAATTATTTTAAAAAACAATGTAAAATGTGACCTTCAAACTTCAAATTGGAAGTACAAAAACAAACAGAATTATTAATTCACGGTCAATAATAGAGTTTTTCCGTCCTCAAAATTTTAATGGCCGTCAAATCTCATCCATGGTTTGCGAAAAAGACAAAACAATATTCCAGACCTGTACATTCTCGGAGGAAATCAAAGCGTTTATGTACCCGATAAAATATAGTTTCATGTCAGGGGATGTCCCGGCCATCCATCGACAAGAAGAAATCCATGACGGAAGGACCGCCGTAACATTGTGCCACAAAAGCTCGAAAATCTTCGTTTGACGACGTTGACGGTTCCGGCTGACGACAAAGCAGGTCAGGGATCAGGAATCTCTTTACCCCGGCTGCCGGCGTGCGAATTGCGGCACTGCAGCTCTGATGGCAAAATGATACGTTAAAACATCTATTGCAACTGTATCACCGTCGGCCGCCTAGCAGGCAGGCTCCACTTCCACTTCCACTTCCACATCGAGAATTGACGTTGAACAGCCGCCGCTAAGTTCGGAAGAGAGAATGATATGTTGACCTGACAATGTGGTGTCGCTGCGCGTGAGAATATGGGCGGCAGTGATCGGCGTGTTCGTCATATTGTTAACCTCTTGCTCGACATTCCGCCGCCTCTCAGTCTCAAACTGTTTCTCTGAACAATCAACCAAATTCGACTGTTAAATTGGACGGCTGTCTGAAAGTATTTTGAATTTCTAACCCTAAAGTACGCCAGGGTTGAATATTTCAGCGAACCGTCAAAAATCTGTCTTGTTATGAAAAAAGGGGGTATATCCTCTTCTTTACCGTGAAATTGCTCGTGATCATGCTCAGATACTGTCATCGTCATCATTGCATCCGTTCACACTCTTCCCAACTCCGCCGGTCATTACCAAAAGCACCCACGATTGCGGGAGCAAAACCCAATTAGTTTAACAAAAAATCTGTATCTAAACATTTAGAATTGTTTTATATTGGTAGTGGTATATATTTAAGTTTTATTTTATAAAGTTATGATTTGTTTTTAAGAGTAATGGACGATAAATATGAAAGATTTTGATGTTTAAATCTTTTTAAAAGGTAGTGTAAAGTTTATGGTGGATGATAAATATGAATGACGTGATGTTTTTATTATTGGAACAGTTTATATTATATTAATATAATATAAATAGAAGGTTGTAAAGTAAAGCATTTAGATATATTAAGGTTCAAATATAAGTTAGTTGGTAAATTATATATAATTAGAAGTCAAATTTTTAAGCACAAGTAATGTTTTTACATAAAGTTTATACTTAATTATTTTGATTCTAGTGGGGAGCATGATACACTTAATTTATGTTATTTTTTTTATTTTTAATTTGAGATAAAATTATTTTAGAAATCAATTTGTTATTATTTTAATTTGATGATTTGTTTTAAATTATGGAATAAATATTTTTTAATTCTTGATATTTAACCAAAAATTGTGTTTATTATTAATTGTTTCATTCACAGTTTTATATTATCCAGAAATCTTTAATACCTAATCAAAAATTATAATCAATCCCCACCTTACCACCCTCACAAAAACATAGAAACAAAAATTATAATCAACAGTCACCGACCACTACAAATAAAAAGCAAAAAAACAAAAATTATAATCAACCCCTACCCTGCCATCCTTACAAACAAAAAAATAAATAAACAAAATTTATAATCAACCTTCACCTTGTCATCATGAGTTTAATCAACACTCATAAATTGTAGGGTTTATACTCTCCACGAATACAAAATTTATATCAAAAAGTGTTAAATATTAAAACAATTGTAATTGGTTGTCTAAATAAAATCAAAGAGGATTATGGCTGTCTATATCCACGCACCAAGGTACAAATTTTTCTAAATAATTGATACAAAAAGTCAAGTGATTAAAGCCAGAATCATATTTTAAATAATTTTGACAGCATTAAAACATAAATTATCTTAACTCATAATCTTAAAGATCAATCTATTACTGTTTTAAATTAATAATTATTTATCTATTTTTTTAATTATTTTTTCTTTATTTTTTAAAATGTAAAATAAATACCCTCCAATCCTTTATACTTAACTGAAAATTATAATTACTCTAAAACAAAATAATTGCCCCGTTTTCTTTATAATTTACACTATTAACACTCAAGTCATATATATTATATATTTATAGGAGCAGAATTTACAGATTACATCTTTGGCTATATTAGTGTTTTTGTTTTAAATAATTGTTTTTTATTTTACAGCATTTTAACACTTGATATTTATTCTCTTATTCTGTTATATTGATGAATTCTGCCTTTGGTATTTGTTTTATCGAAGTTACAATTAACCCTGCCCAAAAATAAATGACACTTCCAGGCTACTACCATTAAAAAGGAAAACTTGATAGGTGTGGGTGGCAAGGTAAATTTATACAAACTGCACCTTCCTGCTGGGGTATTATCATTTTTTTAATTAGAAAATAAACGGAACCAGTGCGTTCAACTGTTTTCTTTCAGACATTTTAAGCCTTGATCAGATGACAACTTTTTATTTTCAAGTTCAAACAAAGTTTGGCATTAGAAAGAAGAGGAAGGTGTAATTGTGGCAACCAAAAAAAAAAAAGATTAACCCAAATTGCTGAAATTCCATAATCACCTCCATCACTTTTCATCTCAAGCCTTGTTTTTTCCTTTCACCGTGGAACATACACTACATTTTGATTTATGGACGCACCACCATTCTAGCAAAAAAAAAAAAATTGATTCGGGTGTTGATCCCCAAAAAAATTCAAACTAAAAATATAATCTAAAAATATATTAATTTATTCTTCAATTCACTAACAATTTAATCTCAACAATATATATGTATTTTTAAAAAAAATAATAATTAAACTTTATCCACATTCACTATTTATTATTTATTTTACATTTGGTATTGTAGTATTTGTTTGGGGCTCGTACATGTAGGCATCTGGTGTATGAATGTAAAATCTAGCCCATAATTCGGGTTAAGGAAAAGCGGTAAAATGTTGTGATTATGATGTACCAATTCACTGATGCCTTGAGGTTTTGGTGTGATGATTTTTCATAAAGAAAAAAAAAGATATGTTTATGTAGAGACCATAATTATGCCACCTTAGTGTCACTACTAATCTACTTTTAGTGGCGTACATCATTCATCATTTATCCAAATTAATCCATCCATGAAATTTGAATCAATATCGACTTAATAATGACACGATCCTTATCTTATCCCATGATATAGTCCCACCAACATTACACTTCGATTAATTAGATTAATTAACAAATTAATCAATATTAATATCTTAGATTATCTTATCCCATGATATAGTCCTACCTCACCCCAATAGACCTCAACTCTATCATGAGGCTAACTATGGAGTCTAATCTTAGATTAAAAAAAGGAGATGTGATTATAATCACGTCTTTTAGAATTATTTGAATTTTGAAAATTTTAAATGTTGCCTTTTAGGTCATTGCCTTTTGTTAAACGAATTGGCTTTTGAATATTTTATGGCTTTTGAGACTCCTCCTCCATACAGACCTAGAATGACCAATCATGAGAGATGGAGTGATACACAAGAATGATATTTTAGGCTTAGGCTAAAGGAATCAAAGTATCCAAGAATAGTTTCACATTGTGTTATCACTCATACATTTTAAACATACTATTTTAGTGTTGCTAAATTATTATGTGTGTTGGTAAACATATTTGAGAATTTAAATTTTCTATAACCTACCTACCTACCTACTCCTATGATTTCCTAGAACCCTATCCCCTATTCCTTACCCAACCCTTCTTCTAAACTAATCTAACCTCCCTCTAATCTGCTTTGGTTTTTTATAGGTAGGTAGGTAGGTTATAGTAACTACATTCTCCTATTAATTCATCTATTAATTCAAATTCTTGCAATTTATATTAACCATTGCATATGAACTTTTACTTTAAAATAATAAATTATTGCATAGTGGTATGAATAGTTTCACATTGTGTTATCACTCATACATTTTAAAGATACTATTTTAATGTTGCTAAATTATTATGTGTGTTGGTAAACATATTTGAGAATTTAAATTTTCTATAACCTACCTACCTACCTGCTCCTATGATTTCCTACAACCCTATCCCCTATTCCTTACCCAACCCTTCTTCTAAACTAATCTAACCTCCCTCTAATCTGCTTTGGTTTTTTATAGGTAGGTAGGTAGGTTATAGAAAATTTAAATTCTCAAATATTAGACAAGTGAGATTAGTTAGGAGATAATGGGGACTTAAGTGGATTAATTTATTTGTGGAGTATGAATATGGTTAATGTAGGATGGGGGATATATTATAAATATTATATTAAGAATAAGATAATATGAAATTAGTGATATTAGTGATGAAATGAAAATTTTTAGATGTATATATTTTACCCATCTTTGAAAGGGCATTGTAAGTGGATGAAGTAGAAGGAGTATAGTAAATTATGTTAGAGAACACATGATGCTCCCTTGAGGGGACATACAGGGAGGAAGGAGGTATATGACCAATCAAAAGAGGAAATGAGGGGTGGGATGTGCAAAGAGATAAGGGGTTGGGATGCTAGATGGGGGATTGGTGATGAAGAAGATGAAATTGACATGAGCATTGAGATATATGCATAGGTAGCATAAATGATAGTGTCATAGTTGTCGACACATCCCAAGGGGGAATCAAATATAACATGATGATGATAAGATAAAAGGTCACAAGTTTTAGACATGTTCTAGGCAAGGACACATGTCAAAGAGAGATGTAGACCAAGATGATTGATAGAAAAGGCCATGAGTTGTTGACATATCTCAAGTAAAGATGTATATATGTGAGAGCATCAAGCCAAAATAAGATAATGATTTGATAAGATTAACGATGAGGGTAAATCAAAATTAAAGTCGAGTGATATGATGAAAGAGATGAGAGAGAATAAATGATATGATCAAGTGACCAAAAGATGAAGGGGAATAATTAAATTGCATTACATCAAATCATTGAGCCATAATGTTATTAATAGAGATGATGCCCCTAGCAAGGACACATGTAAGGAAACAAGAGATGATAATAAAGTTACCATCCCAATCATGCCCGAATTGAAGGAGGAAACCATAAAATTGATATTATGTATTGATCAATTAGTGATAATGGATAGCTGATGGAATAAAATATGGATGTTCTGATTTGTCAAGCCTAATTGATAGGTGCATGAAATTGAATGGGAAGATTAGGGATATAATTGTGGGCATAATGATTGATCAATAAATTGATTGATTAATAATTTGATGTTATAGCTCAATAATTTAATAGATGCAAGACTTAAGGATGATGAAGAAAAAGATAGATGTGATGAAAAATGGTGGGGAAAAATGAGAGAATGGCCAAGCTAACCATAGGCACACCACGTGACTGAGTATTGCCTACATAGTTTGAACAGATCTTAGGCCAATGTAGTTCAAAATAGATTATATATGACAAGATAAACTAGAGGAGGAGGATGATAATGATTGTTAGACATGTTATTTGTTACATAGAGGATGCAACTCAGATGTTAGACATGAAGATAGAGGACTAGGAGAAATAATGGGAGATAAAATGTTAGATGTTAATAACTAAAGAGATGACAAATGATTAACTAAAGGATATATATGAGATGATAAATGGCTTGGAGGAATGATTGTATATTAGAGGAGTAGACTGGGATGAACAAATTGATGATGAGAATAAGATAATTAGACGTTTAAATACATGAGAGAGGATAATAAAAATGATGAGTGCAGTTTATTGTCAAGCCATCATTACTGTAACAAGTCTCATCATAATCTAAAAAATCTGATGTAAATATATCACTAAGAAGTATGCCCCATGATATAAGTATAACCAATAGGATGTTTTGCCAAAGTGCATGATTATAAAAGGGGAAAATGATGAACTCTACATAAGGCACCCAAAAGTATTATTATATAATTTTTTGGATCCATCATAACATCCTCATTCATTACACCCTTGATGAAAGAAACATTATGCAATACTATATAAAATACAACCATATAAAATAAAACAAACATATGCAGATACATTCATGATGAAAGACATGCAAAAAAATCAAACAACAAAGATCAGCCATGTAGAACACACAAGTATCTACATGTAGTGACATTGTGTCTTATCTAATTGTCTTGATGAAAGTTAATGGGATGAGTGATCAGGTGATGAGTTATACTAAGTTAGTCATGATGATAATGATGTGAATTTGGATTTAGGACTTTGATGAGGGTATGGACTTAGAGTAGACGAAGGACTAGGATTAGGATAACGCTATGGAATACATAAGACAATATGACTAGGATGTTGAGACAAGCCAAGATGACAAAATTATGAGACCACTAAGATATAAGAAAGGTAGGATGATAATGAGATGGAAAAACTAGGTCATAAGATTATATGATTGGGATCTTCAAGACATAATACAAAACAACTTAGAGGTTTTGGGATTTTTTGGATTTAATAATTGTTAGAGTTTTCTTGGAATATTTCAATTTTTAGGTCTTTTGGGATATGTATGTACACTATACAAATGGGATCATTAGCAAAGGGAATACCAATCCTATCAAATAAGATAAGGATGGATGGAATAATGGATGGGACCATAAAAAGATAAGGGTGATGATAAAAAGGGGATGAGGACAAGGAAAAATAGACTAGCAATCACCAACGACCACATAGTGAAAGAATTGAATATCTAGTTTCTTGACTATCCATTAGAGAATATGCCAAGATGATTATAAAACATTTCCCAAGACATATTCCAATCCATTATAATGGTCAAGACTAAAATAAAGTATGTGCATAATAGGATGTGAGATATGATGGTATATTTTGGGTAGTAGCAATGGACTAAGGGATAAGATAGACAAAGATGACATGGATGAGTATGACAAAGGATAGATTTTGCCCTCAAATATTGAGGTACTATCATGTCCCCTTATCCTGAATGAGACATATGAAAGATACCCTTAGCTTATGTAATCTCCATAGGCTAAATTGGGTAAAGAAGGGGAATAGTAGAGTGGATCACTATCTATCTATTACTATTCACCAACACTATTCATGGTGACATGGTAAGTGATGCAGGAGGTGATGTAAAAGTAAGGTGGATTGTGAGTTAGGTGGCATGGCCCACATGAGAATATTCCATGGATCTAGAGCATGTGCTTGGAGTGGGGCATACCACTCCACTTGGAAGACAAATCAGATCCACTTTATTTGACCACATGGGTTGTATTTGGTAGGAAAATGAAAGGTTGGTGCTTTTCTAAGTGGCTTCATGTTGAAGGCATGTGGAAGGTTCAAAAAGGATAATTTGGGGAATTTTATTTATGGGTACTTATTGGAAGCTTGTGAGAAGTCAAAAATGGGTTATTGAAAATATCTTTGGCACATGTATGCACATGGTAAATAGTAATTGAGTCCCTATCACTTGATTTCCTCACATGTATGAGGAGGAAGACACTTTGGAGGCACATGGGAAACCAAAAGACAAGTCAAGGGATCAACATGTGATCTACTTTTTGACTAACTTGAAGCCCAAGACAACCCTTCATATGGGTTACTATTATATGGTGCCACATTCTCTCTTTCCTCTCTTCTTATTAGTAAATGTTACATATTAGCATGCTCCCTATTGTAAAAATCATCTTTTTCAAATTATAACTCAAATTCATGTCTTCTGACATTGTATAAACTTATGTTCATTCATATTCTTCCTTGGACAAAAACCCATTGAAAAATAGGATTCAAGGATGAAACCCCTTGGGTGCTTGCTGCATCAAAGGATGAAAACCATGCAGTTCATGGAGGTGATCTAATCCAAAGATTAAAATTAATCTTCAAAGAGTTTTAAAATTTTAGTGTGGTTTGTGGCAATAGCTCTATGTGTGTGTGATAAGCTTATTATTGATGTTTTATAAAATTCCTTTCACAAGCATTCAATATATTAGATATGTGTTGTTTCTCATCTATGTTATAAAGAGTTCATTCCATAAGAGTCTTCATTTTCATCACATTGTCTTCATTCACAAGTTTTTGAAGTTGGATTTTAATATTTTTATCATATGTGCATAAATATCCCATTTAGGATATTATAGGTACAATTTAGAGAATAGACTATTTTACCATGATGCCATAAACTAGTTTTCATCATGGTACTTACCCAAGGTTTTAGAGTACTAGTTTTTACGATTGGAAAAATGATTTTTTTTTTAAATTTTGGCATCTCAATTTATTTGATATGGGTGCGAGATACAAGAATGTTGACACTTTATTAATCTTTAGCTAACACATGTGCTAGTTATATGTGATGCTAAGACCATATTATCGATGTTAGATTCACTAATGTCCTTGTGACCCTCATTAAATCTTGATTGATATCCCCATAGACATCTAAACCAGGTGTCTTTGTCACCTCTACAAGAGACAATGATGCTTGGGTTTGTGAGGAGTGGAATGTATGGGTTTAGGGTTTAGATATGATGGTGATGTATGGGACTTGATTCTTGAATGGATGATATGATCATGATAGGGAAGTGTGATGTGTGATTGGGAAGTGGGACTAGTAGTGACACACACTGTTGGACATGTTGGATGTTCTTTATTTGATTGGTACCATATGAAAAAATATTGTAAGAGATATAAGATACTTTGACTTTGTGGTTCTTCTTTGATCTGATTATTTAATAGATCATCAGACATATGGATACTAATTTTGACATTATTTTTATCTTTAGACTTGATTATATTTTGATTTTTCCCTGGTTATTAACATTGGGTTTCACTAGATGATTTTGATAGATGATGATTTTTTTTTGATGGTCCCATAGTGCCTTAAAGAGGGTTTCACTAGGGGAAGACACTTTTTGATTAGGCTGATGATTTGAATTTTCTTGATTTTGAATTACTATATCAAATGTGATTTGGTCATCATGTATGAATTTTTGAATATGGTCTTGGACCTTTATATTTGTAACACATATTATTTTGCTTGTGGAAGGGTCTAACGATGTATGTTCCTATTCATCCCTACATATGGAGGTGATTAAACGATCATTGATGGGAAGAAAAGGATCTATGATGGATGAAGTTAGGGGAGATTGTAAGATGAGGTCAATGACTAGTGATAGGGTAGCATGGTGCTCATAGAGGTTCCTCGGAGGTCTAGTTTCAACATCAGAGAAAATTTCCTTAGGAACAACAAAAGGATCTAGTAGACTATCTATAATACATGCATCTGAGGTAGGATTAGATTCACTTTGACAATATTCAATAGATAAATCTTTTAAGATATCTATTATGACTTCATCATCCTGGTTGGGATGAAAAGATATGTCTTGTGATTAGTTGACATTTGGATTGGAGGTATCCATAAATAGGTAGGCATCAAGGTTTATAAAATTTATGAGGCATGATGTTTTTGATGAGGAATTTGATTTAAATGATGGTGTTGAACATGATCCTAATGTAGATAATATTTGAGTTGACTCTAATACTATCTCTGATGTACATGATGTAATGTTAATAGTAGAGGATTTTTTGTCCATAAGTGGCCTTTACAAATGGGGTCTTTGATGTGATGATGGGGAGATAATGAATTTGACAAAGATAGGTCCATGGAAGGAGTCATGAGAGAAGGGAGGACTAGATTTATAGGAAATGGAATCATCATCAATGGAGGATTTGTAAAATACAGGTGGACCATTCAATATAGACTTAGTGTCTTGATCTTGACTTGGAAATGAAAGGGCGCGATCATGATTGAGAATGGAATCTTTGCATAACTCTTCTTGTTCACCCTTGTATGGATACCCATCTAATTCATTCTCAATTTTGATGTCACCATAGTCATTGAGGTCTTGTATATAGTTTTAAAAGGTGTAAAATAAATTTATGGTATGACCCTAGGTTTAGTGACATTTATAGTAGTGGTTGGATTTATACCAAGAGGGCTTATGGACAAAGGGATAAAGATGTCATATGGGTGGATACACCATCGTGTCAATGGAAAAAAGTTAGTAAAATAGGGATTATAAGGATATAAGAATAGGATTATATGGCCTATCTTTAGTTCTTAACTTGGGGTGATGAAGTAACAAACATTAGTTGGGATACTAGTATTAAAAGGTGTTACTAGGGTAGAATTCCCTTTACTAGTATAGGAAGGGGTATATGACTAGATATGATTGGTGGATGGATTATTTAAATTAGATTGGGTGGTATGAAGACTAATATTTGACTAATGATAAAGGGTATGTATTGGAGGTACAGGGTTGAAGTCTATAAGGCATGGAGTGCTCATCTTAAGGAGGCAAGAAAGGAGTACATCCCTATTGGCCATGAGGCATTTCTCAATTAGGGTATCAACCACATATTTTTGGATGTCATGGATCAAGACAAGAGAAAGTATGAATGATGTACTTTTCTATCCCCAATCAATAGATGTTGGGGATTGAATGGAAAGTTTGAGGGATGAAGATGAGATGTATGGAAAACATTTGGACAAATGGCTTGCTTTAGTATGATATCAAGTTTGAATAGGTGTTCAATGTGATGTGATGTTTTATGAGGTAAGATAAGATTAAGTAGACCAAATTAGGATGTGAGCTAGACTTTGATGATTAAGGCTTGATTTAAGAAAGTGATTTTTAACAAACTTTAAGACATGATATGGGCTAGATTGGCCCAAGACACTAATTTTAATTAGGGGTTAATTTGATTTTATAATATCTTAATACCAAAATGATCAACTCAAATAGATGAGATGATTTGATTGAGAGATTTATAAGCTTGTGATTATGACTCAAACTTGATTAGACACAAACAAGCTAATGAAGAGGATCCTAATATGTAAAGAATATTTTTCCAAAATGGATGAGGACTAATTTATGACTAAAAACTTGATGGGATGAATACTATAGATATGGGGATGATAAGGTAAGGATGGGTTTGAATATGATTAGGTTAGGTTGTAAGGGATTAAGTGGTGGATAATGTGATTAGACTAGACAAGGCCAAGACAAGTGGTGGGGTGTCTACTAAGGCAAGGTGGGTTCTATGATGATTAATAAGGTTTAGATTAATACTCTAAAGATAAGTAAGGAAAGACAAGGTGAGGTGAGGATATGGTGATAAAAAGGACAAAGATATGACCAAGATTTGTTATAGATAAGGTGGATCTAGTCATAAAGATGATGCTAGGGATGATTAGTGTTAAGGCTAAGTGAATAATATGAGTCTAGACAAGACTTGATTAAAGTATTTAAGTGATGGGAGTATGCCTAGAAAATATGAGATAAAAAGATAATGGTGAGGGATAATGATGGGGTAAGAATGTACAAGATATGCAATATTGATAAAGATATTTAAGATGAAAGATAAATGAGATAAGAATGCATAAGATTAATAAGACAAGGATGGTTATATAATATGATCAAGATTATACAAAATGAGGATATATGTAGAAGACAATATGGTATAGCTAGGAAAAAATAGGATAAAATATGATTAGGATGAGAGATTAGGTTTTCCTGATAAGATGTAATTTAAGGATGACTAGGGATGGGTATGATTAGTCAAGACCAGTCTTGGATATAGAAGCCTATGATAGGACTAAGAAAATATTAGATTAGGATAAGAATAATGATAAAGTAGGGGTCCAACTAATTCTAAATGGATGGGACTAGATAAGATGTGAATATGATGAGAGGGGTGAGGGAAAATAAGACAAGATGCAAGATGAGACAAGATTAACGGATGTACATGCATGTACAAAGAAAATATGCATAAGAAGATGTACATGACGATATGATAATGAGAGATGAATATACAAGATGATGATATATGAAGGAGGCCTATATAGGTGTGTATAGGCTTTTGTAAAAGGCTAGCTCACAAATAATACTAGTCTAACACAACACACATACAATTAGGTAGACCACAATACTTGACTAGTAAATTGATGTGTAATAACCCCATTGGGAGCTAACTAGAAATATGAATTTTTTTTAAAATTAAATACATATACTATAAATAAATTACACCAAAATAATATTAGTATTGATCATACAAATACACCAAGTGCTATAATTGTAAATAAGCATGTGACATCTAACAGTCATTGATCACTATCAATATATGAAAACACATCATAACATAATCATAGAAAGTAATCATAAATAACCAACAATTTATAGTAAAATACAAAACCACTACTATCAATCCATAATAAATAGGTAATTAAAATTCTTCATGATAATGTTTCCAATAATAAATATAATGTACATAAACAATATACATGGTTTCCTAGAGCATGATTTCCCTGGACTCTCTAGTATTTTATGGTAATCTCAAGTGTCATCTCAAAAGTAGTACTACTATGGGGAGGGAGAGAATAATCTAATAAATTTTACACACAAACCAAAGACCAAAAATCCCCCACACTAATCCCATTAGGTAATGGCTTTCCCTTCACAAATGAGTAGATAGTGATGGTTTAGGAATCCAAAGAGACAATCAAGTACTCATGTGTTGTATGATTTATAAAACTAAATATGCGGTGTATCATATAAAACCCATTCTATTACAAGATATCACACAAACATGTAAATCATACTCATGAAATGATAATGCCTCACTAAATATATTTTGGCCCAAATTTTTAAAAATAATAAATAATAGTGATCTATAAATTAATCAAATTCATACACACCACTTGATTAGATTGCCTTCATCTGACATTGTGATGCTAGTAAACCAGTGAAGTCCATCTCAATCCTTACTTAATTTAATGTCAACAATACAAGATTGGTCAAACATAATTTAACCACAAGATTCATATAGTTTACATCCTACTAACAATCACATTACATAACATGCTAAACATAGAAGTAATCAAATCATACTTTTATTCCATCAAACATATGAATGAATATTAAATTATTATTAATCCCATACTATAAATAAAGACTATAGTTTATACCACTTGGATAAAATATAAATTAAACTTTAGATTCTAACTAAGATGATTAGTTTCCAAATATACTACACCCTATGATAACCCATATTACCATAGTCGAGTATTCTAAGATACAACTACTAGTTTTCCATAATTAGTCCTATAAATTAGTCTTAAATACATGGAAACATAATCTTCTATTCAAACAATTAGATATAACAAAGCAAGTCATAGTTTCCATGAAATACATAATATTCTATCCTAGCATTTTTTATACTCTCAGAGGTTATAGTCACACATCCATAATTTCCTACTAACTATTACAAAACATGTTATTTGTAATAATAACCAATATGCATACATTTAATCAATAAAATATAGGTATGAGTCTAGACATAAAAATTATAGTATGTACCATCTAGGCATATCATACATTTATCTTGTAATACTCTATGACATCCCATAATATCATAGTTATTTGTTTATGAACACAAATACATAATTATGAATAACCAATCTTACAATTATAAGAAATAATCGACCTTTCATCATACATAATAATCCAATAAGTATGGGTTTATACCACCTAGGTATACCCTATGTTTAAACAATATACTAATAAAATTATAGGCACACATCACAATGCATTATTATATGCACTATATATGTCTAAACACTTGTTCATATTAACTCTCTCATAATATGTACTACACACAAGTATTCACTACTAAATTTATATAAACTAATAGTTAGTCATGACATTTATAGAGATATAGGGAACTCATAAACCCACTATAAACTTTGATTTAAACATCTCATTCCATTTCTAGGAGACTGTTTTAATATTGTTATAGTTTCAGTCCCTTGGACACTTTATGACTCAATCTAACCATCAATTTAACTACTAGTAATAATCTGTATATACAAGTAATTGTAAATCATAACATGGACCATATGTAAGTACTCAAATGATATGAAAATACATTACCAAAGTTTATTTATATCTCTTAATCAAGAACTCCCTATAATTTCATAAATCCTTAAGAACTTTCCTGCATACAGAGTATATTGACGATCTCTATAAGATAAGGAATAATATACTGTAATAATCCTTATGTTTAATGAAGTTGGGTAAACATGTAGTTGGTTTCCTACTCTTTTGGAGTCTATAGGAGTCCATGAATTAGTTATAATCATTAATAGAACTATGAACACACATCACTATATGCCAATACATATTATATGTACATTTACATATGTATAAATTAATCTACCCAAGAAGGCAAAGTGAACATGTTCTCATAATAATAACCATTTAATAATAACTCCTATAATCATTTGTAACTCTAACTGAGGATCTCAAATCACATAGCTTATCCCATGATAATGAAAACTTATGCTGATCTATAAATATTCTCTACCGAGGCTATTTAAGACTCTTGGTATGATATAACCATATAAAAATGCTTGTAGCCTTATTATGAAAACAATCCCATATTTTCCATTTTACATACCATTGTTCATATTTATATAGATAGACTCATATTTAAAAATGCATTTTCATAGGTACCCATTTCATATACCCAATTATTAACTAATCATAACACGATAAAGTGACACATATATAAGAATCCATGATTTTATCTTATATAACAACTAAAAACCATGATAAGGAGGAATATGTATATTAGGTAAGGATGTGGCTCTTACACATCTATGGTCTAGTTACTAAGACCTCATATCAAATCTACTCAAATTAATTATTTTTATAATAAAGCTACAATATACTATTCAGTAAATATTTGATAAAGCTTTACATATATATTTAAGGTCAATATCAATGTGCCAATGTTTTCCATTTTTAAATAATATATTTTATATGTGGCATCCCCACATATTAAGTAGATCATAAATATTAACTAGGTCGCTATAGATATTAGATCGTTGATAATATCTTAACTAGATCAAACTTAACAATATCTTAACTAGGTCAAACTTAATAATATCTTAACTAGATTGAACTTAACAATATCTTAACTAGATCAAAGATAATATTTAATATGGTTTGAAGTATACTTTTATTATATTTGCACTATAGTATACTAATCATATTTCTTTTGACTGCTCAGCTCCCAAATCACTATACTATTATATTCAATTATTTTTACATCGTTAAACTATCATGGGCATGAATGAATCAATTTTTTTATCTGATCACTATACATAGGTGGCTCCCAAAAAGAATGTAATGATTTTAATAGATTCATTGACAAATATCCATCAGATTATCCACAGATAGTCTATATGCAAGAATTTGACCGATGTTTATGTCCAGTTTGCTGACAATATCAACAATGTGTAAAAAGGATATCTAAGTGTATAATAATAATCAATGAGGATGGGTATTACTATTAGATATTTAATTAATTGACTCCCTTTCCTATCTCTACACTTTTCCTAAATTATTTTTAGGTTATAGATGGGTGAATACAAATTACCATACTTATTTTGGTTTATCTTTTCACTAATATAAAACTCCTATTTTTTTTTGTGTGTGTGTGTGTGTGTGTGTGTGTGTGTGTGTGTGTGTGTGTGTGTGTGTGTGTGTGTGTGTGTGTGTGTGTGTGTGTGTGTGTGTGTGTGTGTGTGTGTGTGTGTGTGTTAAGGTAAATAACCTTATAAGTAAAATAAAATGAAGTCAAAATAATTATGTCCAAATGGTATAAATGGATTTTTACTATTTGTATTTTTATATCAATTCAACCAAAAATAGTTTTATATATTTATATATCAGTCAATACAAGACCATATCCTTATTAATTAAAATGCAGTGATCTAGATATATGATATCAGTACATATATATTGCCTCTTCCAGAATGATTCCTAGAACCTATAATTGAGTAAATTTAATAAATTGCATACATAATAAGAGTGAAATATTTTCACAAAAATAAAATCTATATACCTATCCCCAAATTTAAAACATTTCTAACTTGTTTACAACATTCAGACACTATCAACCGGTCCACCACTTTCTTGCTTTAGCTTGTCTTCGTTCTCCTCCTTCTTTTTCACCTTCATCCTTTCTTCTCTCTATATCCCCTCCTGCGCCCTCCTTTTCCTTTTTTAAATCCATTTTTTTAAAGATTCTTTAAATACAACATGATTTTCTTTTTTTTGTTTTATTCCATATATTTCCTTCATTTCTTTTTTATTTTTATTTCTTTCTTTTTTCTCTCTTTCCTTGTTTTTTCCTCTTAATTATAATTTATTTATTTTATTCTAATTACAATAATTAGAATATTTACTAATTAAATTAGCATCTCTAGATGCCATGGTGGTTTTAATGATACATCCATTAATTGTCAACTCAAATTAGTCTAATTAAGCAAATCATGTTTATAACAATCTTTAATGGACATACTCGCAAGTTATGCAAGGCAAATTTCATAGAACCATTAAAATATGATAGCAACCATGTTAAACTAGTTAATTCAAATATAATCGAAACACATTATGCTAACCATTTACTATGAATCTAATTATGTGCTAGCTAATATGGTGTGTGTAGGGTTTTAGCTAGTTTCTATGTCATCTTTTGACATCTTGATCTACATCATTCTCTCTAATGAAGCTCTGCATTTGTCATGCTCTGAGGGATGAGTTCTCCCACATCAAGCCCACAACAAGTAGGTAGTTAGACCATAATAGTATGATATACATACATCATAAAATATAGTTGGAATAACAAATCAACATGTTTGTAATGTAAATATATACACTACAACTAACTCATAGAAATGAAACCATGTAACCTAAACAATATCCTATTGTCCCATAACATAATATATCTCACAACTTAGTAAAAAATAGCTAAATCAAATTTACCAACTATAAATATCCATAGATAATCCAATAGTTTTCTTAGCAAGGAATCAGGATGTAACATGACATGGGAGTATAACTTGACAATTTCACCATCTAATGACTTCATGGGTGAGGATATAGGTTGGTAACCCCTTATAGAATATCCCAAACCCTTTCAACCACATTTGCACATAAAATTCACTATAGGAGCTGATATTGACTCAGGCATCAAGTCACTTATTACGACCTAAAGTCTTATTCTAGGTTATACAAGCTTTCTAAGGTCATCCTCGACATACACTAGGTACATGGGGTCTGAATATAAATAAGGTACTATCTAATGCTGAGGTCAAAGACTTAACTTCTCACCTTCATGGGATCTTATATGGGGTCTCCTACTTGGCCTAACTATAGCTTCCCTCTTATTTAGACTCTATTGAAACACAAAGTGTGGATTTATGCATGGTGGTAAAATCCATGATCATAATCCCCCTAGGACCATGGAAAGTTCATGGGTATCACTTCTATGTCACCTTTCCCCCCTAAAAAATAAAAATAAGAGGGTTTATTAGTGGTTTTTGATCCTCTGAGGCTTTCCACAGGAATGCAGGGAGGAGAGCATACAATAGTATTCCTTGAGTACATATAAATAGAAAAAAAAATTGATTAATTAATTAATCAAGTGTGATATATACAAGATGGTTTTAAAAATGCCAAAATATTTGACAAGCATCTTGAGAAACAAGTGATTAATAATTTTAATTTGGCAATCTTGAGGGGCAACCTACAATATAAGATGCCATATGAAGATAAAATGTGACCTACAAAACAAGGGATTAGTAGTCTTAAGCAAGACAAAATTGCCATTAAATTCACCCTTGTAAGAATCCAAACAAAAGGTTAGTTTAATAAGAATCAATAAAAATACTAAAAAAATCATGGGTTTTACACTATAACTCTATCAATGAGGGCTAGGGCATGGGGTTTGGGGGTGATAGCCCCCAACATGATCAAAAGGTAGCATCCCTTGTGGGTTTAAGGGGTAGTGCCCCTTGCAAGATGCTCTAACTCAAATTTCACCAAAAATTTCCAAATATAATACACTCAAAAAGGATAATTTAAAGGTAAAAATAAGGGAATTTTGAATGCAAAATTATTACTATAGTAATCAAAATCACTTATACATAGTCAATATTAATTCAAAATCATAGATATGAAGTCAAAATCATATATTTATATAAGTGATATTGCAAATAGTTAATAAAATTCTATGGTTACCATGAGGTAGGCCTATTCAAAATCACTAATAATTATTCAAAATGTAACTGAAATTTAAAAATGCAAATAACTAAGTAGCGATCTTACAATACTTTAAAAAATAAAATATTTATAAGGTAAAATTATACTACAAAGTTAGGAAAATATGATTTTAAATAAGATATGAATGGTATTAACAAGTTTGAATGTAATCAAAAGTGTTTATATATGAGTCAAAATTGTAATTGAGATGTCAAAATTGTGACTACAATTCAAAATCATAACTAAAAGTTGTAGTTTTGGACAACATCAAAATATAGCTTGATCCTGTAAAGACAAATGTTAGATAAAAATTGAAATATACATAGAGAGATAGTAAAAAAATATGTTTAGTATGTGCAGACTTTAGATTAGAAACATTGAAATGTCTATTATAAAGTTTAAAATCATAAATAATAGAGTCAAAATCGTAGCTAAGTATTCAAAGTCGCCATTGGATAAAATTGATTTTGCATAAAATTTAGGGTATTATCAATTTTAGACCACCAAAAAATACCCTTATTCCTATAAACAAACATGTTAGATGGAGAGAAAAAATTATAGAAATACTAGACTACAATGCTTGACAGTCTGATTGAAAACTATTGATGATTTAGATCAAAATTGCAGATACAATGTCAAGATCATAGATAGAACTCATAGTCATAACAAGGTAAAAGTGATTTTGCATTAAACTTAAGATTTTGTTAGTTTCAAACTATCAGAGTCTTTTGTTATTCTCAAAACCAAAATAGGTCAGATAAAGAACCAAAAACTAGTAAATTTTATTAAAAAGCCTAATAATATGGGTTAAGAATAATTTAGAGGTTTAAATAAAAATTAAAACTACTAAGATCAAAATCATAGATATTAATCAAATTCACAACTATCGAGAATAAATTTTGAAAAAAACTACAATAAAATAGTTAATTGACTTGATAGTTAGTGGTTGACTATTATGGTTAGAGCAAAACTACGTTTGGCATCTTCAAAACTACGACTACAAAATTGCCTTTCAGGGTTCAACCATGATTAGTATTTGTTAAGTGTATAAGACTAGTATGTCATATAAATCAATATTTAGTATCTACGTAATGGTATATAGACATAGTGGAAGATATGTTATCTAGGCCACCAAAAATTAAGTTTCATATTTGGCAACAATGCCACAACTAGACCTTTCACAAAAAAGGCTTATGAGGAAGTGTATGCATATGATTTATACATTTGGGAAATAATCCAGCAATTAAAATCCAAGAAGGTTGATAATAAAGAAAAATATGGATGTTACCTCAAGGATGGGATACTCTAAAATTGTGATGAGATATGTGTGCCAAAGAAGGAAGTAATTATCTTAATGATGGAAATGAACAATTAAAATATTTTGTGATACTTTAGTGTTGGTAAGAAATACCCTAGTGAATTTTCAAACATATTTGTATTGGCCCAATATGCAATAATTATTTAAGTTCATAAAAGGATGTAAACTATGCTGTATAATCAAGATTAAGGTTAGGAAATAAGTTGTTATACCATCGAAAAAAATTTCATGAATTTTAAGGATGACCCATGTCTAAGCCATGACTATCTATATGTTTTTGTAGATAGTTTATTAAAAATATATAATTTTATTTCATTTAATAAAATAGTCAAAGGGGTGAAGTAGAAAAAAAATTCTTTCTAATTTTTGGTGCATTTTAGATTATTTAAGTCCATTATTTTAGACATAGACTAAATATTATTGGATAAGCTTTGAATTACCATGTGTTGAAAAATGGATATAAAGCTCAAATGAAGCTTGACATTCCATTTGTTCAGAATTAACTCATGCATGACAAATGAAGATAGAAGAGAGTTTTATTGTTTGTATATTACATGGGAAAGATAAACAAAAACACATAGATAAACATGTTTTTCCCCTTAGAAAACCCTTTCTAGAGAAAAACGTGTTAAATAACCATTCGTATTATAAAATAATTATACTATATTACAATTTTAAAACAAGTCTCATAGTGCTATAAATTTCATACCTTACTTTATTATACATAACAATGCACACACGTAATAATGTTTTTAACATCAGATAGTCTTTGTTGTTAATATCCTTCATTATAATAACTTTACCTTTATTAGGCATTTCACTTTGTAGAATCTACATAGAGGATAAAGTTACATTCACGAATTACTGATCCAAGTGAACAATGTGTAATGATAATTAATAGTTCTATTTTAGAGCACCACCAAGAGATTTATTACACTTATTTATTCTAGCATAAATAACTAGACAAGTTTATGAAACACATTAATATAACATTTCATTACTCTACATATTCCATAGTTCTTAGTAGCACATAGTTGTAACTAGACCATTGTGCACCACCTAATAATCTCCCAAAGTGAAATGAAACTAATAATAATATATTATGCACCTTTACCATCACTAAAACACACTACAAACTTTTTGCAGTGATCATAAAAAGTCTCCATGCAATTTTTCACAACCATCGTTGCTTATGCAATCAACTTACACAACATCCCACATAGTGCTTGCATAAAACACCTTGTACACAACCTATATTACACACAATTGTCATTTCATAAATTCATGAAAATTTGAGACATTTACCAACATTATAGCATTTTTTGAAACAATTGCATAAGGGAGCACACATTCATCCTTTAGTATCTATGGGCAACTATTCCCATCTTTTTCCTGCACATCATAGCTTTTCAGTACTCATTGCCTTGATTAATGAATCCACAATGTTTTCCTTTATGTACACCTAATCAAGAATCATCTTTCTCTCTTCCACCAATTCCATTACAAAATTATATCACACATTAATGTATATTATAAAATAATGATATTCAAGGGAAGTTTTCAAAAATATTTCACATTTACTATCATGATTTATCTTAATAAAACTATGTGTGAATGAAAACTTAGAAGACAACCTTTGTAAACAAGTTTCTTCCTTGATTGCATTAGAAGCTACCATATATGTAGCTTTAATGGTATATATCACAATACTAGCCTACAATTTTCTCATCCAAATTATAACTCCCCCAAAAATGTTGAACACATATGCATTGCTAGACCTACATAAATCAAGATCTATAGCCTAATCAGTGTCTTAAAATCCCTATAGATTCATATTCTTGATTTCATTAGGAATTCCATAATATCATATTGCATAATTAGATGTTACATGTAGTTATAATATAATATTTTATTTTACACAATGTTATTTTCTTAAATCCTACACCCATTTATTTTGGGACACCATGTATTTTATAGACCATTATGGACATTAGGATTCCCACTGTACTTACATACAAAAAAAAAAGTCTTCCAACTCCTCATGTTCCCTTGGGAATTACACCATTGATATATTTTAACTAACTAGAAATGATGTACATATAGGTTTGTAGTCCTAAATTTTAAGCCTTTATAAAATAGTTTAAACATACATTCATTAGTATAGCCATAGCTTCATGTTCATATGATCCTGAATAATTTAATTATCCAATATGAATATTGAAACACTAAGATATTTAATTTTTAACTATGTAAATATTAGAGACTTTACTTTCTTGATCATACTCTTCTCATTTCAGATTAGTTACAAGTCACCCACATAGAGGAATATGATGGAAAAATTATCACCCTCTTCCTTGTAGTAAACACAAGGATTAACATGTTTGTGTGCAAGACCAAGTCCAACCATATAAATATATAACTTATTATTCCAAATTCTTTGTGATTTATTCAATCTATATAATGAATCTTTTAGCTTTTAGATCAATTCCTCTTTCCTTTTTGTGTTGAATCTTTCTGCCTATGAAATACATATATCTTCTTTAAGTACCCCATATGGAATTAATGTCTTCACAACCATATAATTTATCTTAAGATAAAGTATGGTAGAAATATATTATATAAGAATAATTGAATTTAGTTTCAAAATAAGAGAGAAGGTCTTTCCAAATTCAATTCCCTCGACCTAGGAGAATCCATTTACCACCATGTGAGATTTATACTTCTTCAGTCCCTCTTGCACATTTTGCTTCTTGAAAACCTAGTTTTAGCCTATAGGTTTTTATCCAAGGGGTAACTTTACATAGTCCCAAATATATTTTTTAAGTTAAATATCTCATGTACTCCTTCATATCCTTCTAAAACATTCTCTCTATGTAACTAAGATCCTCCTTCAACATCTTGAGATCTTCACTATCGGTCACTTAAAAAATGAGATTAGATGAAATTATGATGGGATATGCCTTTCAAGAAATAATCTCACCTTTTATGATATCTTCAAAGTTGTAATTGAAATATCTTCTCATTTTCATGCTTATGACTCTGCATATGTTTCACTATACTTATATATAGGTTCTTTAGTATCTTTGTCAACCTACACTTTTATGTATCTTCATTTAGTTACTTATTTTGTTCTTCCTACACAAGAACTTTGTATACCTATAAAAAGAATACATTTTGCATATATAACACCTTCTTTGTCTTAGGAATCCATAGCTTTAATCCTTTAACACCATACCATACCAAATAAACATGCACTTTGTATACTTAAACTTAAGTTTCAACATTTTATCCTTTGTTATGTGAGAGTAATGTTTGCAACCAAAAATATGAAGGTGTCTCAAGCATGAACCTTTACCATTCCATAATTATTGCAAATTCTTGTCAACTAGTGTTTATTTAGGCATATGTTGATGAAGTAACAAGTATTACACTCTAATTAAACCAAAAAATTATACTCCAAATGCACACCACTAACCATACTTTAAGATTTGTCCATGAGCATATTTTTCATCTATTATAAAAATACATTCCCCCCTCTATGTGAAATGAGTTATCTTCTACATTTGAATATTTATTTGCATATATAATTCATCAAATGTTTTGGAAAAATATTCTCTATTATTGTCTATGAAAAACATTTTGATATTATTCTCCATATCTTTATCTTAAGGGCTTTAAATTCCTTGAATTTATTCAAAAAAATAGATTTCTTTAGGAGGAAGTATATCAAGCTCTTTCAAGATTAGTCATATATGAAAGACATAAATGACATCCCTAAGCAATGATGGGACATATACCAATCCAAACACATCATTTTGGATTACCTATAAGATTCCACTTTCCCATAAAACATTTGTAAAGAAATTCACTTTACTCTTCTTTCCATATATGAAATGTTTGGAATTAAAATTCCAAGAGAAAATTTCCACCCTTTTACCATATCTTTTTTCCATGACATGCATAAACCATTTTCACCAATATGGTCCAACATTTAATGCTAGATATTTTTTCTCTCTCTTGAAAATAATGTGCAAATTCATATTTCAGTCTCATCCTCAAGAACAATAGAGTTATTAGATGTGTTTCTTATTATAGTCACATCAACCCTGAATAGAGTACCCATACACATGCCTCTTTCCCACACCATGGTTATGCACACCATATATCACCCATAAATGTTGAATGAGACTTGGACATTGAGATAATTAATATTACTCATAGATATTAAATTATTCGTAAGGATATAAATGTATTAAACACATGGGAGATTCTTGATCCTCCCATATTTGAATTTTAGCTTTCCTCTTCCTCTACCCTTGACTCTACACATTGAGTTCTCTTCCAAAAGTAAATTTACACCATCATATTCTTCATATTTATGTAACCACTCCATTATAAGATTCATATGTTAAGAGGATATATATTTAGTCAACCATGCATCATTACATGCATGTGAACTTGAGGTTGTGAGCTATATGCCTCTATATCTATCTCCATTAGTGAAAAAATAATCATTCAAGGATTATGTAACATATGGTTGTTTTCATTTTTTCATATTTTTCACTCTATAAACCCTATTTATGTGCCCTTTCTTACCACAGTTATAACACTTCTTAAGGATCCATATGGAGTCTTATATCTACCTCTAAACCTTGGGCACTTATCCTCGATAGTTTTATTTCCTCATAGTTTAGAGAAACTCCACATGGTCAAGGTGTCATTCATCTAAAAAATTTCCATAGAATTACACCTCAACTATTTAGATAATAGAGTTTTGACTACATTGTATTCTTTTGTTTCAAATGTAGTATTAGTGATTTACATCACTATATTATCCTACAATTATAGTAAAGAACATAGTAATGTGATAAAATTTTATTTATCATTATTTTTAAAATACACAAATTATAAATAATTCACCATAGTTTTGAAAGCATTCAGGTTCTCTGCAATCAATTCACCATCAATCATTTTGAATGAATATAACATCTTTCACAGAAAAACATTTATTGACTAGTGACTTGGCCTAGTAAAATATTCTCAGCTTATCCCAAATAAGATTCATATTATTTTCAAATAAAACATTTATTAGAACTAAATTTTTAGATCGAATCTAATAAATCTTTTCACTTTCCTATCAATAGTTTCCTATTATTTTGATTTCATTAAAGTCAATGTTGTACCTACTATATAAGTCCATTGATCTCTATCTACCAAGAAATCCTCCATTTTTATTTTTCATAACTAAAAATATTTGACCATTTAATTTATTAGGTTTCATCCTCATGATTATATTCATTGTCTATGCACAAAAATACCCTAAAAACTCCCACTTCAAGGACACTTCTTATTTCAATTTAATCTAATTTATAAAAATATTATTATGAATCCTTCATACAAAAATTTTGGAATTAAATAATGTAAAGTCATCAAAGATAGAGGAGAGATATTTTATGAAAATATTACACATGAAAATATAAATTATAAATTAGATACATAAATTTTTTCACCTAGGAAAACTTATCACAACAACCTTCTTAATTATAACATAAACTAGAATAGCTTACAATGTTAAATCAAGTCTAAAAGTTCCCTAACCTTTGTATAATTTTTTATTGTATATCACAATGCACATACTTGACCATGTGTATTCAACATTAAAAAATCTTTATTTCACATATAATTTCTTATAAGAATCAATCCTTTATCATGTAATTCATTTTTTAATGTCTTCAGAATAGAGGAATATGCATTTACTAAACATTAAGCCAAGTGAACAACTTGTAATGCTCCTCAACAAGTCCATGTCAAAGTGCAACCAAGAAATTTATAAAACTTTTTAAGTTTGATATATATATATATATATATATATATATATATATATATATATATATATATATATATATATATATATATATATATAGTTAAACAAATGTATAAAATGACTTCATATAACATTTAAATAAACTACATGTTTCATAGCTCCTTGTAGCACCACATTATGATTCTGCCACTTCGCAACACTTCATAATTTTTTAGAGTGTAATAAAATTAGAAAAAATATCCTACACATCTCTAATATCATTTTCACACAATGAAAAAATTTTAAAATTATCATAGAAAATATCCATTTGAATTTTTCTCAACCATCCCTTCTTTTGTAATCAACCTACAAAACATTGCATGCACCTATTGCCTACACAAAACACCTTGTGAGCCACCTAGTTTGTGCATAAAATTCATTTATAAAATTCATGAAAATTTTATTCATTTCCCAAAACCCTTAAAAAACTAATGAGTAGACCTAGTTGATGGATTTCAGATGTTGATTTAAAATGTAGAGATAAATATTTGTACATATTATTCCCAAAATCCTATAATCTACTCTTTATGGACTATGAAAGCATCAAATCTCAAATTAAAGGTTTTCAATAATAATTTTTTAAATTAATAATATTCTATAATATCAAGTGTCCAAGGATTTTGGATGATTATTTAGCATATATTCAACACTCATACAATAGGTAAGTACATACATCCACTAATAAGTCACCATTTGAAGCATGTTTGAGTTATTTTTAAGAACTATATTAATTTTGTAATTGAATAGTAAGCAAGAGTAGATATTCAATATTTATAGGTGACAAGAGTAAAAAAAATCATTGATAGAGTTATATTATAATAACATGTGTTTAATTCACCATAGATAGTTATGTTCATTTTGTTAAGTTGTTATACTTATGAAGTCTATTATGGGTTCCTTATTATTCCTCTTTCCTATTTTATATGAAGTTTTTAATTTTATTATTTTGGATATATAATAATCCATGTATTATTTTATAATTTAGCTAAGGAAATAATATATTCATGCTCACATTTGGTTTCAAAGTAGGATAAGAAAATTTATGTGATATTGAGAGGATCATGTGCACTATACACATTGATTGATCTGGGATACAAAGAAAACAAAATCTCATATAGACATTACTCAGTTGATTCATTTTTTTACTGCTGTGTTCTACATTTCAATCATTCTCACATAAGATTTCCTTTGTTTGAAAGATTTTTATGGAAATTTGTACATGTTTTTAATGGTTTTGGGCCATATAGTTTCCATAAATTGAATTTGATGGTATAGGGGCATATCCACCTGATTCAATAGTCCTATAAATTTTGAATGGATCTTTTTTGAGAAGGTCATATAGTGTTTTGAGAGCCAAATCTATGGACTAGTGTTTCTGATAACTAGCTATCACAATATAGTTTTTTATTAGAATTCCATATGAAACAATTTTCTAAAATATGAAAACACATATTCCTAGGTAACTTTTCTACATTTCACCTAATATGAGTTTTTATCTTTTTTGATCATGCTATATAATATTTTAGGCTACTAAAATAAAGAGTTTGAAATTTGTCCAATCAATTGCATAAACCATGCAGTTTTTATCTATTTGGAGGCCACAGGCCTTAAAATATTAAAATCTGCTACTTGGAGGAGATATCACACTATCATAATTTTCATGTTCATTTGTGATGTACAATTATGTATTAGGTCGTATGGCTCATATACAATATTTTTCATAGCCCATTCTAAAGGTATGGTTTGTAGATTTTTAAACATTTAAATACAAGTTTTGTCATTTATAAACATGACAAATTTTTAGGTAGGTAGGTTGGTAAGGGTTATTTTTAGAAAATTAGATGTGGGAGGTTCAAACCCACCAATTTTTTTTTTAAATAAAAAGTAATTTTAGCATTTATGCTAAATTTGGAAATTTTACAACTTAAGCTATAACTAGCTAAATTTAGCTAGGAAATTCATTAAAAAAATGCAAAAAAGGCCAAAGAGCCCACTTTTTTAAAAGGGGGGATTTTATTTTGTAAAATATATTTAGTGTTTTTCCATTAATTTTAATCATTTATTTACCAATAATTTTAATATATCATTCTTGAATTCAAATATATTAAAATAAATAGTGCATTATGCACAATGACAATGTTCAATCAAAGTTATGCCTCTGACTCATGTTTATGGGTAAAGCCATTGCACTTAAGTTAATACATACATATCTTAACATAGTTGTAATAATTTCATATAGGAATTATCCCTAAAAACCATCATTGATAAATAAGGTTAAATATTCACCGATCTATCCCTCCATTTTACTCATTCGATATAGTCAAAAGACATAAATCCTAAAGGTGACAATTCCAAGTATAATAGGGAATTTATGCCATTGTATGTGGAATTCCATCAAATTAGGTGATAATTATTTTTCAAACTTATTTTAGTACTGTCTAAGTACCACATATCATTCTCTTTCACATATGTTTATGCTTCTTTCACATACCAATGGGTATAAATAAAGGTAAAGTTCATTCCACATACCAATAATTATAATTGAAGGGAACGTATTAATAAAGGTTTTGTATATCAGAATGATGGTATAAATAAATGGAAACCTTGATACATGGAGTGATAAAGAATCAATCAATCACTTTTGTTCATATTCTACATAATGGCCAGAAATAGCCCAAAATTATTTCTTCCATATTCATAGCTTCTACATGGCAACTGTTAGGGTGTGGAGCTAAAAGCTTCACCAAGGAGCAAACTCAAATAGGTTCAGGTCTACACAGACACCGGCATCGGTTAGGAGCGACCGACGTTGGTCAGTTGCAATTGCAGAGGCACCGACGTCGGCAGTAGGGTCGGCCGGCGACGGTCACAGGCGAATAGGCAGGAACCGACGTCGGTTACTTGTGTGTCCAGAAAGTGATTTTCGAGGACAGAAGCGAGTGTTTGCATGATGAGTTTGAGTTGTAGTCTCAAGCTCGCGTCTCTATTATTAGCAATATTATTTTTAGAGCCCTTGTTCAAGTGGCTTAACTGTTTGTTGTAAGAGCATGCTCAAGTTTCCTAATTCTATATGTAGGAAAGATCTTCTTAGCTTAGTATGTTGAATGTGTGAGTATGAGTAGAACATTGTGAATGTTTGAAGGACAGTACTGAGTTGCATCAATCTAGGTTGTTGGATTTGAGTGTACTTGAGAGAGAGAGCTCTTGAGGAATAGAGATCTAGTGAGAGATCTTGTGTGCATCTGAGAGGTGTGTGGAAGAACGAAGTTTCTTCAATTGTATTCCTATTGTAAAGAGTTTTAATACAAGTTTTCAGGGTGTTTTCTTGTATCTCTTGTTCTGTGCTATTTATCATTCTAGTTGCTTATCTATCTGATTTATTTCCACGTTTATTGCTTTCACAAGTGTAATCCATTGTTGGTTGATCCCCAACAAGTGGTATCAGAGCTCAGGTTCACTAACAGGTGGTTCAGATCTGTGTAGTGTGTTTAGATTATAGGTTGCTCACAGGGGTTTCTGCAGGGATTTCTATTTGAGTGGGAGAAGCAATGGTAGAAGAAAGTAAATTGAGAATGGAAAAGTTTAATGGCAAGAACTATCAACATTGGAGAATGCAGATAGAGGACTATCTGTATCAGAAAGATATTTACTTACCGTTAGGTGGGATTGCAAAGAAGCCCAAAGACATGGAGGATGAAGAATGGGAAGTTCTTGACAGAAAGGCTTTGGGGTCTATAAGACTGAGTCTTGCATCCACTGTGATATCCAATTTGTCACAGGCTAAAACTACGGTAGAGTTAATGACTACGTTAGCAAATTTGTATGAAAAACCCTCCGCTTCTAATAAGGTATATCTTATGAAGCAGTTATTTAATTTGCATATGCAAGAAGGTGGATCTGTTTCTAATCACCTGAATGATTTCAATGGTATTGTTAATCAGTTAAGTTCAGTCAATATTGTATTTGAAGATGAAATAAAAGCTCTTTTAATATTATGTTCTTTGCTTGAAAGCTGGCATGGCTTGGTAATGGCAGTTTCTAATACTGCTTCTGCTTCAAATATTTTAAAAGTAGAGGATGTGGTTAGTGTTATCTTGAATGAGGAAATTCGTAGGAAAAGCACAGAAGAGACATATGGGAACGCTTTAAATCTCGAGAGCAGGGGAAGGCAAAAAGAAAGGAGCAAGAGGAGATCAAGATCTAAGTCTAAGGGAAGAGGCAGATCTAAATCCAGGAATGGCAGAAGGCCACAATGCTAGAATTGTGGAAAGTTGGGGCACATAAGCAGAGATTGCTGGACAAAGCCTAAGGAGGAGAATCAGCATGAAGGAAAGGAAGAGACAAAGGTTGCAGGTATTGCACAGGATGCTCTTATTTTATCTTTGCATAATAATATAGAATCTTGGGTATTAGATTCTGGTGCATCTTTCCATGCTACCCCTAACAGAGAATATTTCAGTGACTATATCCATGGAGATTTTGGAATAGTGTACTTAGGGGATGATGAGCCTTGTAAGATTATTGGCAAAGGTAAAGTGCAGCTGAAGATGCAGAATGGCAACACATGGGTGTTGAGAGATGTGATGCATGTTCCTAGTTTGAAGAGAAATTTGATTTTTGCAGGTAAGCTAGGTGATGAGGCTTGTACAGTAACTCTCACAGTAGATTCTTGGAAGGTGACCAAGGGTGCACTTGTTATGGCCAGAGGTAAGAGAGAAGGTACTCTCTATTTGTGTAATTGTGTTACTAACAAATCTCCTTCCGTTTTATCTACTTTAGATGTGGATGCTAAATTGTGGCACTCAAGGCTTGGCCACATGAGTGAGAAGGGGATGTCAATTCTTAAGTCTAAAGGTATGCTTTCAGATTTGAAAAGTATGGATCTAGAATTTTGTGAGCATTATGTATTTGGAAAATAGAAAAGGGTTAGTTTTCTCAAGACTGGGTCTACTAAGAAAAGGCAGAAGTTGCAGCTTGTTCACACAGACGTGTGGGGACTAGCTCAGGTAGCCTCTATTGGAGGATCACGGTACTATGTTACATTCATAGATGACGCCACAAGAAAGGTATGGATCTACTGTATTAAAAATAAATCTGATGTTTTTGAGACTTTTAAGTTTTGGAAAGCTATGGTTGAGAATGAAACAGGCAGAAGATTAAAGTGCTTGAGATCTGATAATGGCGGTGAGTTCTGCAGCCTTAAGTTCAAATTGTATTGTTATACACATGGAATCCGTAGGCAAAGGATAGTTCCAAGGACACCTCAGTAGAATGGTATTGCTAAAAGGATGAACAGAACAATTATGGAGTGTGCAAGATGTATGAGATTACATGCTGGGTTACCCTTAGAGTTTTGGGCAGAAGCAGTTGATACCGCAGTGTACCTGATTAACAGAGGACCCTCTACAGCTATGGATGGTGGAATTCCAGAAGAGGCATGGACAGGTAAAAAGGTAGATCTCTCATATCTCAAAGTTTTTGGTTGTGAAGCCTTTGTGCACATAGATAAGGAAAATAGAAAGAAGCTTGATGTTAAGTCTATGAGATGCACGTTTATTGGCTATGGCTCAGATGATTTTGGTTTCAGATTTTGGAATCTAGGAACTAACAAGGTAATTAGGAGTCGTGATGTTGTTTTCAATGAAAGAGTGATGTACAGTGATCAGATGAGGAAGCTAGATCAATCTGGGCAGAGCAATGGTGAATTGGATGAAGTTATGGTCCAAAATGAGCTCGCGAGAAAAAGAAATAATCACTTACAGGAAAACATAGAGACCGACATCGGCAGGTTAGGAACCGGCATTGGCAGTACAGAAACCGATGTTGGTCATACAGAGACTGACATCAGCATAACAGGCACCGATGTCGGCCAAGAAGAACCGGCGTCGGCCAGTAACAGGTCTACAGGTGGCTGAGGTCGGTCACTGTCAGAAAATTTGGGTGGACAGCGTGTTGAGAACGAGTCCAAGACACCCATCAGGAGGTCAGAAAGGGTGAGTAAGCCTCCTATTAGATATTCTCCTTCCTTATATTATTTATTGCTAACTGATGGTGGAGAACCAGAGAGTTTTGAAGAAGCATTACATGTGGAGTCCAGGAGTAAGTGGGAGCGTGGCATGGTTGAGGAGATGGAGTCCTTAAGAGAGAACCAAACATGGGATTTGGTTGAATTGCCAGCTGGTAAGAGAATACTAAAGAACAGATGGACCTACAGGTTGAAGGAAGGTGAGGATGGACTGATGAGATATAAGGCCAGATTGGTGGTAAAAGGATTTGCATAAAAACCAGGTATTGACTTTGGTGAGATTTTTTCTCCTGTTGTTAAGATGACTCCTATACGGGTTGTATTGTCTTTGGTTGCTTTTGAGGATTTGCATCTTGAGCAGCTAGATGTTAAGACAATGTTTCTTCATGGAGATTTGGATGAGGAAATTTACATGGAACAACTAGAAGGATTTGAGGTCAAGGGTAAGGAGAAGTTAGTGTGCAGGTTGAAGAAAAGCTTGTATGGCCTCAAGCAAGCTCCTAGGCAATGGTATTTGAAATTTGACAGGTTTATGACTGAGCATGGCTACAGTAGGTGTCAATCTGACCATTGTGTATATTTTAAGAGATTTGATAATGGTAGATATATTATTCTATTGTTGTATGTAGATGATATGTTGGTTGTAGGATCTCACATGTAGGATATCTCTGAGCTTAAAGTGAAATTAGCTCAAACGTTTGCTATGAAGGATTTGGGAGCAGCAAAGAAAATCCTTGGCATGAGCATTAAGAGAGATAGGAAAAATCACAGGTTGATATTGTCTCAAGAAGATTATGTGGACAAGGTGTTGAAACGGTTCAATATGCAGGATGCTAAACCGGTAAGCACACCTTTGGCTGGACATTTTAAGTTGAGTAAAGAACAATGTCCTAATTCACATGATGAGGTAGAGTACATGAGTAAGGTTCCATATTCTTCTGCGGTAGGAAGTTTGATGTATGCAATGGTGTGTACTAGACCGGATATTGCCCAAGCAGTGGGAGTAGTAAGTAAGTATATGGCCAATCCAGGGAAGGAACATTGGAAAGCGATTCAGTGGATCCTTAGATATCTGAGAGGAACCAGCAGTAGACACTTGTGCTATGGAGGTTCAGATACTTCTCTACATGGTTATGTATATTCAGATATGGCAGATGATTTGGATGGCAGAAGGAGCACTATAGGTTATGTTTTTACTGTAGGTGGAACGGCGGTTAGCTAGATATCTAAGTTGCAGAAGGTTGTTGCCTTTTCAACTACAGAAGCAAAGTATATTGCAGCTACAGAAGCTAGCAAGGAGATGATATGGATGACACGGTTCATGGAAGAGCTTAGAAGGGAGCATGAGAGTTGCAGATTGTATAGTGACAGTCGGAGTGCAATCCATTTGGATAAGAACTTAGCTTTTCACTCAAGAACCAAGCACATATAGCTAAGGTACCATTTCATACGGCAGGTATTGGAAGATGGTGAGTTGAAGCTGGAGAAAATCCATACAGACAAGAATCCTGCTGATATGCTAACAAAGCCGGTTACAAAGGAGAGGTTGAATCTTCATTCAAATTCTATTGGTCTTCATGATTGAGTTGAAGATGGAGGAGCTAGAAGATGTTGCTGTACAGGTACTGGTGCAACTGTTTATCTCCAAGTGGGAGATTGTTAGGGTGTGGAGCTAAAAGCTTCACCAAGGAGCAAACTCAAATAGGTTCGAGTCTACACAGAGACCGGCATCGGTCAGGAGCGACCGACGTCAGTCAGTTGCAGTTGCAGAGGCATCGACGTTGGCAGTAGGGTCGGCTGGCGATGGTCACAGGCGAACAGGCAAGAACTGACGTCGGTTGCCTGTGTGTCCAGAAAGCGATTTCCAAGGACAAAAGTGAGTGTTTGCATGATGAGTTTGAGTTGTAGTCTCAAGCTCGCATCTCTATTATTAGTAATATTATTTTTAGAGCCCTTGTTCAAGTGGCTTAACTATTTGTTGTAAGAGCATGCTCAAGTTTCCTAATTCTATATGTAGGAAAGATCTTCTTAGCTTAGTATGTTGAATGTGTGAGTATGAGTATAACATTGTGAATGTTTGAAGGACAGTACTGAGTTGCATCAATCCAGGTTGTTGGATTTGAGTGTACTTGAGAGAGAGAGCTCTTGAGGAATAGAGATCTAGTGAGAGATCTTGTGTGCATCTGAGAGGTGTGTGGAAGAACGAAGTTTCTTCAATTGTATTCCTATTGTAAAGAGTTTTAATACAAGTTTTCAGGGTGTTTTCTTGTATCTCTTGTTCTGTGTTATTTATCATTCTAGTTTCTTATCTATTTGATTTATTTCCGCGTTTATTGCTTTCACAAGTGTAATCCATTGTTGGTTGATCCCCAACAACAACAACTATGCTGCTTGGAAAAAAGGTTAGGACACATTAGGAATTTGAAGACATTTGGCCTATTTTCAATGGCACATTCAATTAACATGTTGTTGACATTGATTATTAGTGTAAGTTTGATAAGATAAACCAAACTTAAAAATTGATAATAATGTTTAGGGTATCAGATGAGGTAAAACCTCATATCTATGAGGCCATAATAGCTAGAGACACTTGGGATAAGATCCGAACATTCTATGAGGCCAAAAATTAAGGTACCATTCTCCTTTTTTAGAGTCAACTTCATTCCCTCAAATTGAAGTCTAATGAGAAAGGAGAAGCTTTTATACCACATGTTACAACCTTGAGGGTTTCAAATCCAAGAATTAGGAGAGAAAGTGACAGATACCTCTCTTATACTTATTATCTTGAAAGAATGAACACCTTCTTACAAGATATTCATGACTACATTAGATATCATAGAACATAAATCATGTTTTGAAAAGATGGTAAACATGTTAAAACAAGAAGAGTTTATGCATGCATAAGAAGAGGAATAAAAAGAACATACTCTTTCCTCTAATCAATAGAAATTTAAAAAGCAGATCAAGTCTTATAAACCAAATTAAGGTCATCATCACAATACACAAGGGAATAAAAAATAGAAAATATTCCTTATATGTGGATGAAAAGACCACAACCTTAAATATTATTGGTATAACACATTTACATAGGGCTCTTCAAGCATCAAGAAGCCCAATAATAAAAAAATCCTCTCATCCACACAAAAGATAAGGATAACATAAATTCATTTGAATAAAAAATCCAATCAACATGGTAATATCACCGAATAAGAAGAAACCCCTTCAAATGTGGGCTTCTTATATGCTACATAGTCTCATGAAGAATCAAAATCATAAATTTATATTTGGTATGTCGACTCAGGTGCCACTTGACACATGAGTTGAGACAATATTGGTTCTATAGTATGATTGAGACTTCTTCTAAAAATCATGTCTCTTTGGTTGATGATTCATCCTACCATGTTTAACGTATTAGGAACATATATTTCCTACTTGGATTTAATGTTTACAAAATATCAGATGTTTTATATGTTCTAGGACTCAAAAATAATCCTCTATCAGTCAGTTAGTTACTTGACTACAACCTTAAGGCTGACTTTTATTGCAAAGGTGGAAAAAAGATGTGTTTGATCAGAGATGAGTCAAAATGCTTGAAAATTATTTCATGAGCCTCAAGATTTGGGAAAATGTTCTAACTTTACTTCATGTAGAAAAATAGTCAAGCACTTATGGAAAAAGACACAGACTCAACATAATTATGTCACAAAAGATTTGGTTACACCAATTTTAGATATATCAACACACTTCACTATTATAACATTGTAATAGGATTTATACCTCTCTAAAAGGCTATAGACAAATGTCAACATTGCTTAGCAAGAAAATAACATAGAGCTCCATTTCATAAAAGTACATATCAAGCCCATGGAAAAATTGATCTGGTGCATACTAATGCCACTTATTCATGTTGGGTTTAAGTTCTTCATACTCTTTGTTGATGATTTTTCTAGAAATATGTGGGTTTACTGTCTGAATAAAAAGAGTCAAGCCTTTGTAACTTTTAAAAAAGTGAATTTTGTTGAAACAAAGACTTGTCAAAAAATCAAAACCCTCTAATTAGATTTTTTTTTGGGGGGGGGGATTCACCAGTAATGAATTCAAAGCCATTTTTAAAATAAAATACCATTCATAGTCAATTCACACCTCCACACACCAACAAAAATTGTATTGCTAAATGGAGGAATCATACTATCATGGAAATGGTGCGTTATATGCTACATGATTTAGGTTTTACAAAGGTATTTTGGGTAGAAGTAGTCAAAACCATAATACATCTACTTGATAGAGTTCCCACTATATCTCTTGATGGCGTAACACCATAGGAAACATGGTTAGGGATCAAACCATCTATAACACATATTCAAGTTTTTAGATAAAAATCAAGTATGTATATTCCTAAAGTAGAGAGGACTAAAGTTGACATGAAAGCATAAAATTATGTTTTATTATGGTACATTGAAGAATCACTTACCTATACATTAATTGATCCAAAGATCAAGAAAATATACACAAGTAGGGATGTTGAGTTTTTTGAGAAGATAAAAGTTAAAGCTCCTTTTATAGTCTCACTTGATATACCAATCAATCCCATAGAGAATGTAGAAGATGGAAATCCACATAATGAAGATAATGATAATGATGGGAATAATTGTGCAGCTCCACCACCAATAGGTACCACTCAATTTATACCTAAATGGTATATAAATACATTAAGGGATGCTAAACTTTATAAAATTCTAGACACATTGATTAATGGACTAAGGACTCAAAAACTAACATGAGATGAGGTCAATTTTACTCTAATGAGTATAGTTGTATAATTATAAGATCTCTTTATAGTTTAAGGATCCCTAGAGTCTAAACCTTGGAAGGATACCATGGTGAAAACTTTTAGTCGTTGATAAACATAAAACTTGGTAGCTTGAAGATCTCCTACCAGGGAAGAAGGTTATTAAATGTAAATGGTAATTCAAAACTAAATACAAATTAGATTGAAGTATTGAAAAACTTAAGGCTTGACTCATAAAAAAGGGACATGCACAAAATGAAGGCATATATTATGAGGATACATTTATTCTTATAGCCAAGATCAACACAATCAAAATGATATTTTATCCAGCTACATAGTTTGGATGGAAGATCCTCCAAATAGATGTAAAAAGTGCCTTTATTAATGGATATATACAATAATACCTTTACATGACACAACCAAAAGGTTTTGTCACTCTTGGTAATGAAGGAAAAGTATGTAAACTCATCAAATCTCTGTATGGTCTTAAACATGCTTCCCAAGTCGGGTACATAAAAATTGATGAGCATCTCATTAAACATATATTCCAAAGGAGTACCTATGATCCAAATATCTACCTCAAATAGAAAAGGGGAGAGATTATGATTGTTGTAGTGTATGTTAATGATATAGTTATCACTGGTAGTTTAGTGAAGAGGATCGATGTAACCAAGAAAGATCTAAACTGATCTATCAACATGACATATCTCAAGATTCTACACTATTGTCTTGGAATATAAGTCTAGAAAAAATAACACTAGATTTTTATGTCCTAGATGGAATATGCCAAGATAATGCTCGATAAATTTAGAATGATAGATAGTAATCCAATTGTTACACCTATAGAGACAAGGATTTAGTTGTCTCATATAGATCCATCACCATAAGTAAATACAAATCATTATTGACAATTGAATGGGAGTCTTATTTACTTAACATCTACTAGGCATGAAATAAACTATGTAGTTAGTTGTCTATCATGTTTCATGTAAGAGCCAAAGATGTCTCACTAGAAAGTAGCAAAGTGAATATTGAGATATATCAAAGGAAAAATGGATTTCATCCTAAAGTATAAGAAGAATGATAATTTATTCTTGATAGGATATTAAAACTCATATCATGAAGGAAATATTGATGACAAAAAATCCACTTATGTATATGTGTTCTTTTTGGGAGCTGGTCCTATATCCTAGGAAGAAAGAAACTAGTCCTATCTCCTAGGGAGAAAGAAACAAAATTTTGATTCTCAATCTTCCACTAAATTAGAATATCATGTTGTATAAGGAGATATCTATGAAGCAATATAGTTAAATCACATAATGGATAGATTGGGATTACCATGTAATACACCTACCATCCTATATTATGACAATAAAGGTGTTTTAAAAAATTTTCACAATCCAAAATTTCATGAATGCAAAAATTAAATTGAAGTGAAAGTCTATTTCATACATGAACATGTATAATAACACAACATCCAACTCCAATATTACCTGATAGAACTATAAGGTGTAGATGTCTTCACCAAGTCACGTGCACATGACAAATTTGAAGCATTTATAGAATTTATCTCTTTTTTACTTCAAGCTATGTTAAATTAAGGGTGAGAATGTTAGATTATAATAACATGTGATTAATTCACCATAGATAGTTATGGTTATTTTTTTAATTATTTGTACCTATGAAATAAATTCTAGGTTCCTTGTTATTCCTCCTTTCTATATTCTAAGAAGTTTTTCATGCTATTGTTTTGTTTATATAATAGCTTGTGTATTATTTTCTAAGTTAGCTTAATAAATAATATATTTATGCTCACAAATAGGATTAGATAAATCCATCTCAAAATAAAGATCAATTTGAAAAATCTCAAGCCAAGTACAAGGTTAGACATGACCAACATCATAAAGAGCACACACTTAATATTTTTAATAAAGGTATGTATTTATTTGAGCAAGGAAATATTTCATGTATAAGCTACAAAAGTTAATCCTCTAACATATTGGCCAATTTTATCAAATGCATTTATGATCGATTTAAAATCATTCATGCCAATGTATTTTTTTGGTAAATGGTGAGAATTTACACTTGAATGAAACATCCATTATAAATGATGAGGACAAATAAAAATTACTACCCTATAGAAAATACTTGGTTTTGGATGCATTGGAGAGTTATAGATAGATATAACATTACAACAATTAGTTAAATATGTTTTTAAGGGACCACAAGAGTCTTGGAAATTTTGTCTCAAGGGGAAGACATGTTTGTGAACAATATGGTAATCCATGGAGAAAATGGAAGATTTAAGTCCACATCTCCTCCCTGAATAAAATAGTTTGTGAACCCAAAATCATTTTAAAAATTGAGGTATAAGCCATATTGATCCTAAAAATAAACCCACCCATCAAAAAACAAGAACAATCATAGTTTCAATCATCAGTAGAGCTTTAGAGGGAGAGTTCTAATCTTAGATATAAAATCTTATTTATTTTAAGTGGTGGATACATAATTATTGGTGAGGTTACGTAACTATCAATCTTTCAAATTCATGGTTACAAAATTATTTGCATGGTTTTGTAACCATTGTAGCAGTTTCCAAAACTAATAGTCTAATTAACCATATTTTTGATCTTCAAAGTACTATAACTATCAACAATAATGTCTCTTTATATTTTAAGAAACTTGGATATATTTAATGCATTAAAATAAGTTTTCAATCATGATAAGAGGAAGGCACGTACCCCAAAGGAGGAATCAATGAATAGAGTTAGTGTTCAATTATTTGCATGGAGGATTATAGAAAGGAATAGTGAGAAAAATCATTGTTAAAAGGATATAATTTATTTTAATTTTTATAATAATCTCATTTTAATGCATATTTGGCCATAATAATATAATAACTAGTGTAATTTCCTCTTCTAACTAGGTTTTCTAGATCAAAAATATTTATTTGTGTCTACAAGTTCATGTTTTTTTTGTTTCATGTTTCTTGAATTCATTTTATATCTTTGCAATTAATATTTTAAACCTACAAAAACATATTTCATGAATTCCAAGTCATTTGAATGAACTGCACTATCATTTTGAATTAAATTTGAAGTAAAAAAACAAATTTATGATTTGGTGAATTCTATCAAGGTAGTACTTAAGAGTTTATAGATAATAATATCAAGGTAAAACAACATTAAAAGATAAAGATGATGATAGTAATAATTTTACATCTAAGAATGAGACCAATAATGTAGTTAGTATAGTTCTCAACCACTTAGTAGGATTTTTCCTTCCTTCTCAAAATCTAAGATAATTTAAATATTTAGTTTAGAGTCCTCACCATGTTCTTATATGATTTCTTCAATGAAATATGATATATTTAAATTCTCAATGTGTTTTTAATTTATATTTACATTTACCAAATAATTATTATATGATTTCATATTTTGATTTCACATTGTGATTATCATAAACGTTTGGGTCATACTACCAATATAAGTTTTTCATTATGACATAAGACTCAATATTTAATTTTTATTAATGTTGCTCATTCAAAATGACATGATGGTGCATCTAATGAATCATTGTCAAAACCAAATCAAAACTTGAAATTATTAATCCAAACCTCTTCCAAATCATGCTACTTGAAATATGAAAAATGAATATGATGTTCACATGGGACCTCATAAAAAAACCACTAATTTAGAATCCCCATATCTTATATGGTTCTCTAAGTTTGGTCAAAGATGCATGTAAACATATTCCTTCTATTAATTTTTATGATCATGATATTTAAAAAAATGATTCTAACCATGTGTTTTCATATATTCATATTCCAAATTAGAAAATATATTATGGTTAAAAATGTTTCAATTATAAATATATTCAAAATTTAATTTATTGCTAGTAAAGGATATACTCAAAATTATTTAGATGGTGTAGTTATGGTTCTTACAAGATATGTTTATCTTACTTAGACACCTCTCAAGGGCATAAATTTACTTGTCACCATAGGTCTTAAGACATTTATTATGTGGCTTCAATTTGTTCATTATAATAAAGTGATTATAATTTGAGGCTCTCCTTATATGTCACCAATCCAAAATCACCTTGAGGTATTACCCAAAGAGATACCAAAACAATAAATCATACAATCTCATGTGAACATATTTAGAATTTAAATACCTACTAATCTATACACTAAATTATTATTATTTTAATTTTTTTATTTTTTTAAGATAAATCACATGATATTTTTTCAACTACATGATGCAAACATTTTTTTTTGATATATATTAGGATTGGTGGGTCCCTAACCCTATATAAAAGAGAATACCATAAAACACAAAACACGAACCATCAACCATAGGATTAAATACTCAAGGAAAGAATGGTTATGGCACTATATAGGATACAAAAAAAGAAAATTTTTACCAAATAGATCAAAATAAAATAAAATATAGACACAACAAGATCTCTCCCTTATTCATTTTATTACGATAGCAAAGTATCTTGGAAGAAGAATTAGGGGTAATATGCCATTTTTCTTACTTTTCACTATAGTCCATTGTTATTGATTACATGTTATAAAAAAATATTATACCCTTGGAGAGGTATTTTATAACTCTCTAAATTTGGCTAACATGGGATTACCTCTAGGCCTATGGGTTGCCTATAGAAAAGGTAAACCTCTAGATTATGGGCTAGTTCCCTTGATCTATATTTTAGGCTCACACATTACATTAAAATAATAAATATTGGGGGTGAAAGGAGGAGAATAAAACATAAATAAACCTAAAATAATGAAGGTGATACACCCAATATAAGTTCACAAAAAACACTTGCATCTACATTAAGAAAAAAGACTTCTAAAACTGACCTCAACTTAATGTTCTTATAACATAAGTGTTTCTACATGGAGTTAGATTTTTATGCATTTATATAGGTGGGTGGAAATGAGGTCTGATATTAGATACTACTAGTCTCTCTTAAACTTTAAAACACACTTAACAAACACATACACTTCATAAGACCCGTTAGAAGAGATGCTACTATTCACATAATGCATACAAGAAAATAGATCAAGGGAACTAGAGAATAGGAGAAGAGAGAGAGGATAGACATATAATTTAGATAAACTTATAATTATGACTATCCAACTTCACTTCTTCTCTCACTTCTCCTATGCTTGCATATATAGAGCATAGGAGAAGAGAGAGAAGAAGTGAAGTTGGATAGTCATAATTATGAGTTTAATTTTTTTGAATATAATTAAAATAAAATAAAATATAATTATGAAACAAATTATGAGGTCCTTTATTAAAAGTGTCTATCTAAAGAATGACACCTTCTTGAGGTTGGCATAGAGATCTTTATGTCCTTGAAATTTCCCTCATGATGATGAATAGTCCACTTGAATGTATAAAACTACCATAAGAGTCCTTTAAATATATCCTCTAAATTTGGAATGTGGAAAAAATATTGTAACATCCCTTATATGCCCCTCAACTATTGAACTTTTTTGCACCATTTGTCATTCACTTGCTTGTAACTGCTCACTAGCCCTTTAGGCCTCAAAGCTTAAACTTATCATTTAGGTGACTTGTATATGTCAAAAGAGATTAGATTTATAGGTTTTAGATACATTTTAAATACCTATTTTTCATATGGTATATCAAATAGACCTCAAGAGACTTAGTATCACATTCTCATTATCACACTTTGATAATCTCATTTATTTTCATTATCCTATTCAAATTGCATGAAATTAATAGTATATTAGATGGGGTTTTAGGAATTAAAAATGTGATAATTGAGTATGAAGAGTTATAAAACATCTCCAAATATCTTCCATAATAACTTTCACCCATCATTTACCTTCTATATCTGTAAAACAACTCAAATCTTGTAAGAAACACTGAATTAAGCCTATTCATACAAGTGAAAATACAAAATGATTTGGTGGTAAGGATATTTACTTCATTATAAATAGTTTAAAATCATATTCTATACCAATTACCCCTTCTATATGAATTTCCATTCATTTCTTCTCCATCAGGTTCTTAAGAGGGTTTTAGGAGGGTTAAGTTGTAGTGATGATTCATAAAGGTTAGACATTTAATCCTAAAAAAAATTCATTGATTTTTATTTCATTGCCTTCCTTAATTATCCCCAAATACTTTAGGAATCATTCAATGAATCCGTATAGATATGAGCAAAAGAAAATGGCTCTCGAACTTGTATAATGCATTCTAGATAGGTCTGAGACAGATTTAGGCCAAAATGACTAATTATAGATTATTATCTACAAACCAATGATTTAAATAAGTATTATAATATCCCAATAATATTATATAATAAATTTTTAATGCTATATATTCATGTAAGTGTCATTATAATCCAAGAGGGTTTAGGTCTAGTTCTAGCCCTAATAGACCTAGACTATGTATTTTAAGTATTTGACCCTTATGAGTATTTTAAAAGGATATAGGTTATATTAAAACTTGTTTTTATATTAAATTAAACTATAAAAATCACCCTAAATTCATCCAAGTCTCTCACATTTATCCTTTCACCATTCACATACTAGGTCTACAAGGGTGTTGACTATGAAGTGCCATCTGTCTGAGATATAATAAAGGACTCTTATCCTACTCATATGATATAAAGGAGACCATGGGGGGATATATTAGGTAATTTTTAAAATCTTTACCAAGTCTTAAATCTAGATCACATCTAAAAATCTCTCAACACTTCAAATCCCAAAACTAGTTGCTGAGATTGTTACTGTGTGTAGGGTCTAGAAACCTAGACTAAGTGTCAAGTTAGAAACATGTTTTCTACTCCTTATCTCTATTTTTTTGTATCTTATAATCACATATAAATTTTAATATCAAAATAATATGGTCTTATACATTCTACATCCATATTACACCTCTTTCTATCGACCACACATGCATCTCTCCTTAGCTTAGGCTAGTCTATGTACTGAGTCAGATTGTAAGTATTGTTTGAGGAATAAAAGATATTCCTATAGGTGAATATTAATGTTTGAATAATATTTTACACACATTTACTTTTATTTTATGTGAATATATCCATTTAAAACATTAATGTGTCCACTTCTAACTTGAAATGCTCTCACTCCTTACCATCATTGTGTTATAGTGTTACTATAAGTTACATGTTCATTTGGGCCTTTTAACATTGTAGTCTTTGAGTATTTTCAAGTAGAAAATTTACTAATTTTAAAAATCATTCATCATATTCTTATTTTTTAAAAAAAACCTCTTCTCATGTTTATACATTACCTTTAGGTCTAGGCTACATGAAGAAAAACATTAGGCTCACACAAACCTCATAATCTCTCACCATCAAATGACATTGTGTAAAACAAAATAATTTTTCAGAGAGATTAAGGTAATTCATCTCATTCATAACTTTTTCAACTATGTATATTTCACTTAGGTTTGTCAGTAGATAGTGACTTAACTATTTTTAATATATGATATTCTCTATGCTCTAAAACTTGCACAAAGGTTATAATTTAGTCCAAACATCTCCAAATCCATTTCAATGCTACTTTTCCTCCTTTTGTATTGAATTCAAATTACCACTTTTGATTTTCTATATGTATCATCAAACATATAATTGTGTACCAAGTTATAACCTTATCATCACCCTTTAGGTTTTTTAATGTAAACCATCAATAGAGGAATTAATTTCCATGTTCTGATGGGTTAAACACAAGTGTAATACATTGACAATGAAGCTACTCATAGGAGAATGAACCTTACAACTCTCAAAAACTATTATAAATACCTTAAGGGTGTGCATTATATCACAAGGAGAATTATCTTTCTTACCTTACATGTTCAAACATGCCATACCATGTTGGAACCAATATAAAAAGTAATATCATTATCTATAAGACCATATGAAACACTTGGTGCACAAATACCAATGCCAATAGATGAGGAAACTGAGGTGTTAGGGTTATGCAGGTAGTTTTGAGATGCTAAAAATCTTAGTTATTGTTCATGAAACACATACCACCGATTTGGAAACCATGATCATGAAATGGAAGGTCATAAGGACTAATTTCATCCACCAATTACACTTAGTCCAACTCATCTTCTCATGTCTATACTAAAGGAAAACCATTTGACTTCTTTAAAAAACCAAAGAGATTGATGAGAAAGAGAGATAAATATTCATCAAATTTTAACCCAATGAAGCTACCTAATCCTATAAAATATCTATAGGGATCTTAACACACTTCTTAGAATCCCTCACTTATGCTAAAACTATTATACAATTTGTAAAACAATGAAAATTCCCATTTTTGTAGGTGATCTTATTTTAACATTGAAACTAAAACTGTTTTGGTTTCAAACTATATTTTGACACTTACATGACATGTGGTACATTATATTTCACTTTGACACATTTGTATTTCATGGAAAACCATAAAATTCCATTAAAATTACCTCAAAAAGACATAAATGACATAAGACCAATTAGATAAATGTGACAAGGATAAAAACATATTATTTGACCCTATTAATTACCATGGTGGAAATTTTATGACTTAGAGGACCTTATTAAAATTTTTCACTTGTAGCAAGGTTGACTTATTTTGACCTAGGATTAAAATTAATCAACATTTTGGCAATTTCATAGGGGTAACATGCTTGCTATGATAAGAACCAATTGCCTTCTATCCTTGGGAAATGGAGTCACATATACACTACTAATGACACTAAAATGCCTCTGAATAGACACCAAAATCAAAATAAATAGAACAAAAAACAAACACACAAGACAAGACAACAAAACACACATTTGTGCTCTCATGAACACTTGGGGAAAACACACAAACAACTTAATCAAAATAGTCTATGTACAAACTAACTTGAAGCAAATCTTCTCCTCCTAGATCAAAGGGTAAGTTGGAACCATATATTACTCCATGGGATGAAGGAGTGCATAGAGCAAGTTATCCTTTGAGAATTGGATTTGATATCTTAAATTTATCCATGTTTGCCACTCTCTTTGGCATGATATCAAATGAAAAAAAGTAGTTGTAAACATACCACCTATGAAGGTGAATTCTTATTGCACTTCAATAATCTCAATATTCTCATGAGACTCCTCAACTGCAACTTATAATTATTCTTCATTCAATCATGATTCCTTGACTTTCATAGTAATTTTAATGAGATAAAATGTATTAGTAGATGCAAGATCATAAAACTCTTTAAGGAGATTTGTATAGTTAATACAATATTCATAATTATCCTTCATGAGGATATATCTTTCTATCTCCTTGTGTTCTTGACCTTCAAGCTTGAAAATGTCTTCAAGTTCTTGGATAATTTCAATATTTTTAAAATCATCTTTGGTTTTTCTCTTCTTAAGAACCACAACCTATTAAAACTCATCCTCTTAACCATGCTCATGAATGTCATAGTCATCATCGATTACTCCATCATGTGTTTGAAACTCTTGTTGATGTTATTCAATACATGTTTGCTCAATATAAACCTTACCTTCCTCCTCAAAAATTTCATTTTTCTCTCTTATAAGTACAATATTCTCAAGACCTTCATATTCCTTGAACATGTTTCTCACATCTCTTTGGATTGATGTGATCTTTTTTTAAGCACTTCATCTGTCATGTCTTGATCAAGCTATTTGTGAATATATGAAACATGATCTAGATTTTATCTTTCTTCACTCAATAAGGTTAGCTTGGGCTTGTATTCACTAATGGGAGTCACTATAGTGAAATATTATTCATAAAAACTTGTGTCATATTCTTGATTAGTTAAAAATTAAGCTTGCTCTTCTTTTATTGCCTCCCATAGGATAGGTTCTCCTTTAATAAGGGATGAGGTGGGAGAGTGGTGAAAAAATTCATGGGTTAGAGAGGGAGTATGAGGTGTGATAGATGGATCATTAATGGGCATGGGGATGTAAGGAGACACTTGAAATAATTCTTTGAGGGAGAGAAGATTCTGATGGGATATATACATTTCATTTTCTCTAACAACCACCTCATCTTTCTCATTATCTTATATAAATTCATTATCAACTATAACTTGTTCATCTAAATTTGCAACCAAGGTCTCTTTTTCATGTTGAAACTCATCTTGGGTAGACTTTCAAAATGGACAAGCTATATGTTCTTGAGGAGAAGGAAATGGGGATTGAACACACACAAGGTTTTATGTCTTGATATAAACTTCTTATTCCTCACTCTCCTCATATTTATTTCTCCAGGGCTTCACTACTTGGTTTAAATTTGGAACCTTGAGGCTATTAGGCTCTTTTGGAGTCTCCTCTTGAGAATCTAACTTGGTAAGGTGGTAACAAGATTATCATATACCTTATATTCCCCTTAACTAATGAACTTATCTGCACCATTTGTTATTCACTCTCTTGTAACTACTCACTAGCCCTTTAGTCCTCAAATCTTACACTTGTCATTTAGGAGACATATATATGTCCAAAGATATTATTTAAAAGGTTTTATATAGTTTTTAAATATGTATTTTTCCTTTGGTGTATTAAATATACCTCAATAGACTCAGTATCACACTTTTCACTATCACACTTTGACAATCTCATTTCTTCAAACTATCTTATTCAGACTGCCTATAATGAATAGTATATTATAGGGGTTTATAGGAATAAAAAAGGTGATAATTAAGTATGAGGATTTATAAAATGTCTCCAAACACCTTCCACAATAACTTTCACCCATCAATTACCTTTTATACCTATAAAAAACTCAAATCTTCCAAGAAACACTAAATTAGGCATGTTTGTACAAGTGACAATACATAATTATTGGGTGCCATAGATATTGAGAGAGTTATAAATAATTTTAAATCATATTCTAGTACAAATGACCCATTTCATATGCATTTCCATTCAAGTCTTCTCCATTAGGCTCTTAAGAGGGTTTTAGGAGGGTTAAGTTCTTAGTGATGATTCATAAAGGTTAGATGTTTAACCCTCAAAATAATTTCATTTATTTTGAGTATAGGCCCCTCATCAACTATCCCAAACTACTTGACTCATTATTAAACTCATTTGTACAAATATGAGCAAAAGAAAATGGCTCTTGAACTCTTATAATGCATTCTGGATAGGTCTAAGGTTAGGCCAAAATGACAAGTTATAGATTTTTCTCTATAAAACAATGATTTAAATAATATTATTCTCTCCCATTAAGGTTCTAAAATTGATTTTAAATTTCATATATTCATGTGTCATTATTGTCAATGAGGGCTTAAGTCTAGTTTTAAGCCGAGTAAACCTAGACTATGTATTCTGAGTATTTGACCCTTATGAGTATTTATAAAGGATGTAGGGTCTCTTAACACTTTTATTATATTAAATTAAAATATAAAAATCAACTTAAATTCATCTAAATATCTCACATTCATCCTTTGACCATTCACATACTAGGTCTGCAAGTGTGTTGACTGTGAAGTGCCCTTTGTCTAAGATAAAACAAAGGACTCTTACCCTATTCATATAATTTAAAGGATACCATGGGGGGATAGCTTAGGTAATTTTGACACTCTGTAACAAGTTTGAAATTTTTATCACACCTTCAAATCTCTCAACACTTAAAATCCTAAAACTAGCTTATGTGATTGTGACTATGTGTAGGGTCTAGAAACCTAGACTGACTATGAAATTAGAAACATATCTACCACTCCTTACTCTATTTTTTTTAAATATTATAATAAAATATAAATGTAATTATTGATATAAAATTTCTTTATACATTCTCATTCCATGTTAAACCTATTTATATCGACCACACAAAAATTTCTCCTTAGCTTGGGCTAATCTGTGTACAGAGTTAGACTCTAACTATTGTTTGAGGAATAAAGAGATTTATATAGGTGAATATTCATGTTTAAATATTTTTTTCCACAAATTTAATTTTCTTTTATTTCAATATGGTTATATCAAACTTGAATATCTCCACTTTTGGCTTGAGATTCTCTCACTCCTTACCATCACTAGGCTATAATGTTACTGTAACTTGCATGTTCATTTAGGCCTTATAGAATTGTAGTCTATGAGAATTTTAAAGTGGAAAAGTTAATGATTTAAAACATTACTACAATCCTCTTTTCTTGAGTTAGAAACTTCTTCTCATGTTCAAACATTACATTTAGGTCTAGGTTTCAAGAAGGAAAACATTAGGCTCACACAAACCTTATAATATCTTGCCGTCATATGACATTATGTAAAATATAATCCTTTTTAAAAGATATTAAGATAATTCATCTCATTCAAAACTTTTATAACTCTATATATTTCACTTAGGTTTGGTATTAGACAATGAATTCACTATTTTTAATACAATGATCTTACTTATGCTCTCAAACTTGCTCAAAGGTTTCAATTGAGTCCAAACATCTCCAAATCCATTTAAACTCTACTTTGCCTCCTTTTTTATTGACTTTAGATTATTGTTTGTGACTACCTATAGGTATCATTAGATATATAATTATGTACTAAGTTGAAACGTTATCATCACCCTTGAGGTCTCTACAATGCAAACCCTCAATGGAGAAACTAAATTCCATGTTCTAAGGGGTTGAACATAGGTATGCTACCTTGACCATTAAGCTACTCAAAGGAGAATGAACCTTCAAAATCTTAAACATAATTATATAGATTTTAAGGGTGTGAATTATAACACAAGGAGAATGATCATGCTTATCTTAAATGTTCTCACATGCCATACCATGTTAGAACCAACATAAAAATGAATAACATTCTATGGAAGACCATATGCATCATTTGGTTCACATAGACCAATGCAAATAGATGAGGAAATCTAGGTGATATGACTATGAATATAGTTTTGAGATGCTAAAAATATTAGTGATTTTTCATGAAGCACAAACCACCAATTTGAAAACCATGAGCATGAAATGGAAGGTCACAAGGACTAAGTTCATCCACCAAATACACTCAGTCCAACTCATCTCCTCCTATCTGTACTAAAGGAAAACTATTTGACTTATTTGATGTACCCAAGAGAGTGATGAGAGATAGAGATCAATTTTCATCATATTTGAACCTATTTAATCCACCTAAGTATAGAAAAGAGTTGTAGGTATCTCAACACACTTCCTACAAGCCTTCACACATGTTAAAACTATTATACAGTCCATGCAACAACTAAAACTCCCCATTTTATAGGTGTTCTTGTTTTAACATTTAACCTATAACCTTTTTAGTTTCAAACTTTCTTATGACACTTACCTAACATGTGGTACATTATATTTCACTTTGACACATTTGTTTTTCATGGGAAACCATACAATTCAATTAAAATTACTTGAAAAGGACATAAAATGACATAAGACAAACTAAGTAAATGTGACAAGGATAAAAAAATATTATTTAACCTCATTAATGACCATGGTGGACACTTTATGACTTAGTTTACCTTATGAAAACTTTTCCAATGTAGGGGGGTTGACTTATTCTGATGCAAGGGTAAAATTAGTCAACATTACACATATTACCTAAATCAACACTAGTAGAAATACACATATCAAATGATTCACCTCTATAAACCTCACTCCTATTATCTAAATCCACATTACTAATCCCAAAAAATCAAAAAACCATAGAATACAAAGGTATAATCACAACATGAGGCAAACGTGCTTTTTGATCCTCCTCAATAACGGCTTCATAAACCACTCTTAAAGGCAAATCAAGGTTATTGTTTAGAAAAATTGTAAGAACATCATCAAATGCATCCTTCCACCATGAATAATCCACTTTTTTCTTGTATCTCTAATAATAAAAATATAAATGACCAATTTTAAATCAATTCTAACACCTAAAGGAAGCCCCTCATAATTAAGGGTTTGAGACTAGCACCAACCATTAAATTTCAACTCAATCATTCCTAAAAGATCCTAAGAGGCATCCAAAAAAAAAATCCTATAAAAAGTATTTCAGGAGAAGTTAGGGGTAGAAGAATCAATTTACAACATATCACCCAAGGTTCCACCAATAGTTGATAGATAGGGATTTGACCAAAATTAAAGAGGAAAATATAGTAGCTGAACCTAAATAGGTTTGAGGGAGAGGTTTTTAACTAGAGGATTAAAATTTAGAAGCCAAGGTTTTAACAGAAGGAGGTATTGATCCCAACACCAAGATTTACCTTAAATGATCTTATCATGATTGATAAGATTATCAAAAACCACAATGAACAATCCTTTGGCATAAGGATGAAGTTTCATTTTGTCCTCTAAAATAGGCCATCATGAGTCTAAGATCTATTGATGAAGGGTTGGAAGAGAAGGCTATAACATATAAAATATATACACTAAACCCTTAGCTAAAAAATATTCCTCATTATAGATCACCTCCTCAAGTGCCTCCTTCTCAGAAGTTACAACTAGTGTAGCCTTGGAAATTCCTATTTTTTCACAAACTTCACCACTTGTGGATCTACTTTAAAAAAGGAAGGACCTGGCATGTTAGATAATTATTTAGTAGGGTTTAATGGAAGATCCATATCCATTCTTACTCTAGTAACCCCCATGATCTCCTTCCACTATAATAGTATTTTAGTTGGAGACAATCGACATTCCCTATCCTTATCGGCCATTTCACCTAGCATGCTAGTAGATCATGGGGAAGCCCTAATAGTAGAGGGAAGCATAATATTCATCATTGGTGAATTTCTCCTTAATATGAAAATATAATGCAAATAAATTTATTATTTATAAAAGGATATGACAATTATCATAGTTAATTTCCATGATAATGATTACACTACAAGTGATGATGATTCATGATACTCTACATCTTGTGATTATACTTTTTATGATACTAATGGAACTTTGACTTCTTAGATTTATTATGGTCATTATTTTTATATCTTGGTCATGAATATAATTTGGAAGCATATTATACATGGCATGGTTATTTATATGAGATAATTGATTAACATCTCTTGATAATCTCATGCACTTGAATGGAACAATCTATTGTACATGGATTGTTTTTTAATTTTTATCTTATATATCATGTGCACATTTAATTCATGAATTTTTTATGAATTTTGAGTTCATTATACTTCCTTATAGTCTTTCATTTCTTTCATATATTGAGATATTTTTTCTTCTAGATTTTTCTATCTTGTTTGAATTTTGAAGTTAAAATTTTATTTCAAGTTTCAGTTTGTTATTTTATTTTATTATCCTTTTAGTTTATAAGTTTATTATTTATTTTTCCCTTTCCCTTGGCATGTTATTTCCCATTCCAAAATCATTTTTGGACTTCTATATGATGACAACATGTATATATCAAGGCATTTCACCCCAGTGCATAATGATTTTAGAGGGAAGTTTTAGGTTAGCATGAATTTTCATCTTATTTATTATTCTTACTTCTTCCCCTTAGCTTGGGTTTGGATTGATTGATATTTTCCTTATTTATTTTCATACCTTTTCCTCTTCTCATGTTTATTTATTCATTTCTTTTTGTGACTCTTTTCTTTTCTTTTCTCTTATTTAGATCTATTATTATAAAAATGATCAAACAAAAGTAAAATCTATTTTCCTTTATCTTTGTTAGTTACATATCATACTTATCTCCCAATTTATAGAGGTTTACATACACATATTTTATGCAAAATTTTCTCATGGTATTCATTGAGTTAGATACATGATATACAAGTTATATGTAATTTTGCACTTAGTTTTTATTCACACTTTCATTGAGTTTGTACCTTGAGGCATCCTTACATTGGGGCCATTATTATATGAAGTGAATTTTTCAATGTGATTCAAGTCATATCCTTATTATTTTTTATTATCATATTGAGCTTCACATAGTTAATTAAACATATATTTATCTAGATCATATCTTCCTTGCTTCATTACAGGGATATATTTTCTTACTTCACATTTTATGTTCTCTTATTTTCTTTATGATTCATAGGATGGATTGAAAGTGCATGTTTGTGCTTATATGTGATTTTGTGTGTTTCTTGGCATGTCTTGTTTCATGTTGTATTTAGAGGATCATTCATTTGTAAATTTTGTGTTACTTATTTTTTATTAATTATTATTTTAATTTCATCACTTTGTTTCATTAAATGCATTCACTTACTACATGTGGTTATGTGATTTTGATTATTTACATTAGTTTACTCTACTATGTGACACTATATGCTTGGTGTCATGATATATATATCATACACATAATTTCTTATAGTATACTATGTTTGGTACCTACATTTTTATGGTTTCTTCCATGCATCTATTGGGGGTTACTACTATTATTTGCTTTATTTTTATATCTTGTTCTTATAGGGATATAATGGTACATCAGGTCATATTACTTGCCCCTCCTTATTTTATACATTGGGTCATATCACTCTTACCTAAGTTTCCATTCCCTTATATTTATTTTTCTTGGCCATATTAATATTTGGTTATCAATGAAATTTGATGATGACTTTTTTCTATCATTATATTCAGGTGTATACAAATTAATTTCAACATTTTTATATTTTTTTATTTCTATTTATATTATGTATGGTATGTTTAATTATTTTATTTTTAGATAATTGATATGAAATAATATATCTCACCTCAAATGGGTTATATACAATAGTTTTTTTTAATTTTCAGCTAAAATTTTCAAGTGGTTACAAGATGTCAAGAGGTTATAGAATTATAACAAGCAATTACATAGAGCTTTTATATGTTTACTTATTTATATGTGAAGGATAATATTTAACATGACATGGATCATTAAGATATAATTTCATATTTTTCACCACATGGTTAAGACAACCGAGGCTAATGACAATTTTAATTTTTTTTCAAATATGAAAATTATTTTACCTTATTTTTGATTTATGTGTTCTAGTAAGATATAATTTTGAACTAACTCAAATTATGTAAAATATATAAATAAACATGAATAATAATTTAAAATGATAAATATGATTCAAAAATTATGCTTGTTATAAATAAGAATGATAAAAAGAAATAAGATAATTAACAAATTCTTTTACTATGTAGGTCTGATATTAAATGCAAGTGGTAGAAAGGGTGGGAAACTAGTTCAAGAGTTTCCTAGATCAAGAAATAAGTCTATAGATTCACCTAAATAAAATCATCAACCTCTAGATGGTATTGACTAATTTTAGTATCTATATGATGATGGATTTAAATAAGTGGATTTTTCTTCCCTTTTCTCATATAGGTTGTTATGATTTATTATAGTTCATATTTGTGTGTGATCCTTGGGCATCATTACATGTGATATTTTAGAAATCCAACTCCTTGTTTTTGAAACCCTAGGTTCACTTTTGACATTAGGTTTTAGTCCACAAAGTATGAATAACGATGGGTTGATCTAACCCCAACCACTCCCTAATGAATGTAGAATAATTTCCTACATATCCAATACTAAAAAGAGGAAAGTCCAATTGATTTTAGTTATATCTATTAGGTGTATGTGTGAAATGGTTCTCCTTTAATGAATGAAACTTATGATTTAGCTTTCAACACTTGGAAAATGGAAATTTTGACATGGATTTAGGTGTTTTAGATTTTACTAATACCTATTCTATGTGGTCAATTGTTAAAATGGAGAGAAAAATGTAGTCGCTTTGAATGTGAAGTGTATACATGTATCTTTAGTGAGTGATAGATGCCTACAATGGGGAATATGTTTAGATCTATTTTATATTTATGTTGGTATTTTTTGGGTAATTTATTACACCATTGAAATTTGAAATGTGTGTGCCAACCCATGAAGCTGATTTTGAATTTTAAAAGTTACCATTACTTGGTGTGGGATAAGTTTATCAGGTTTGTATTCCTAAGTAATTTTTTAGGCTTTTAATTTTGATGAGTTTCTCTAGGGGGAAAGAATAATGATATTTTGATGTAGAATTAGTTTGAATATTATTTTTAATTGGTTAGATACATACTATGGAATTTCAAACACATGGAAAACATGTGGATGTGAGATAAGGGTGAATAATATCCACATGTATATGCACAAGTCATTTAATGTGAATTTAGGTTAAAATTTGACATTGGACAGTATTTAATACCATATTTTAGTATCTATGTATGCCCCCATTTTATTTTAGTATTGAAATGAAGTACACTATTAGATTAAAAGGATAAATAAATGTACTTGAGAGCGTACAATACATTTTTTATTTGGGAGGAAGCTCAAATGTGAAAATTTCTCCATGTAACCTGAAATGAATATGTATCAATCAATGTACATGTATGAAATTAAAAAAATTTAATCTTAAAGAGAAATGAAGGAATATACTTGTAATTGGGTGAACTATGTTTACCTATAACATGTAGTTTGGAGATGATGCTTCTTTATTGAAGTATTGGATAGTGTTGATTTATTTTTGAATAATTTAAATAATTTGGGGGTGATTACACCCCAATTTATGTACTAATTAAATGCCATGGGTTATAAATATAAATTCCCCAACCCTCATTTCAGAGGGAATAGCGCCTAGGTCTTTGAGGTAACAAAAGCTCAACAACACTACTCCTTTAAATGATATTGAGCATCAAGATTAAAAGTGGGAGAAAATATTTAGTTGGAAGAGTAATTCTTAGGCCATTTATCATTAGTGGACCTCAACTGTATTACCCATTTAACTAAATCAACTGCTTTATATGGACATATAGATTCAAATTGGTCACTTCTAGGTACCATCAATTCCATAATACAAAACTATAATAGTTTATATATGAATGAATAATTTACATGACTCATAAATTTATCTTGTCAGTTCCAAAATTAAATATAATTTATTTCATATAGATCTCATTTGTATCAATTATAAAAACCTATAAGTCATGTTCCTGTAAATGTTTTCCATGTGCCCCAAAAGTCTGTCTCAATATGTAAGTATATAAAAACATATAACATGTGTTCCTATAAATGTGTTTGAATTTATAAATATTTGATCCATTTTAAACCAAATTGATTTCATTAACCACTCTACACTCTCTAAATCCTATTGTTTGTGTAAAAATATGAATTAAAATGATAATATAAACCACTATGAACTCTCTAAATCCTATAAAGTGTGTCAAAATATGAATTAAAATGATAATTTGAACCATTTTAACCTCTCTAAATCATGTAATGTGTTCATAGACTTAAAATTATATGACAAGCCCACTATTATGCCCCTATTTTGAGGTGAGGTATGCAGCTTGTGAATTACTCATATCAAAAGAAGATATTTAAAATCATAATGTTATATAAAAATATGTAATCATTGAACAATATGTGCTAACATGTGGATAATATTTTATCATGGTAATTAATATAATAATAAATCATATATAAAATGTGTAGTGCAATCTATATAATTATCATGTCAACATAGATTTATCAATTAGGAAATAAGTAGTGACCATCACTAACATAAGCACTAAATGATGAAATATATAAGAAGGTGCATGATATGAATTTTGTAACCAAAAATAATAAAAAACTTCATGATATGGATAATAGCACCACAAAATCAAATAATTAATCAAACTCAACAAGTTTAATAGACAATCCAAGATTTATAGACTTATAGGCACATAAATTATTGGCCATGTTAAAATAATAGAAGCACATGCTATATCACTCATTGTCACACAAGGATAATGGTAAAAAAAAAATTAGTTAAGATAAGAGAAGAATAAACATAGATCATAAGATAATAATTTCAATGAACAATAGTCGTAACAAAAATTAATGGCCCAAAAAAGAGTTAAATATTAAAAACTCAATCAAGCAACAATTATGAAAGAATGACATTGGACAAATAAAGAGGAATATAATGATATAATCAATAAACTAATTTCATATAAGAAATAAATATTCAATAAAATCATTATCATTGATTAAGGTATAAGAAATGAGACAACATCAATGAAGCATAAAACAAGTGAAACTAGTCTATAGTATCAATATATCTCAATGTCACAACATATTAATGTAACATATCCATGAAATATATCATTGTAAATAATATAAGCAATAGAAATACATTTTTGATAAATAAAAGTATCTCAAAATGATAAATTGAAAGGTCATATAAATATAACTTATAACAATGTAAACTATGGAATGAAATTTTCCTAGTATTGGCATGGCCCTCGGGTATTGGAATGTTTTACATCTATGCATCCATGTATCATGTTTACTTGTATGTCCTATATCTCACTCATATATACCATGAAATTCATGTGTATGAAAAAATAATTGTAATCTACCAAACACATGATAAACAAAATAAATGAATAATGTAAACTACAAACATGTCATGCTTAGGACCTAATTTTTTATTTTTGTTATATTTTTAATTTATGTGTTTTTTAAATATTTTCAAAAAAAGTAAAAATAATAACCAATGAACCCATCAAGGGGTTGATCATGTGTAGGTATTATATTAAGCATTGGAATGGTCATGTTTTATGAGTGATTTTTAATATATTTAACAATATTTAAATATGAGAAATGATATCATGTTGTGATGTAAGTATGATCATCAATATAGCTCATCATAAGGTCATGTGTATGATGCATAAATATAGGTAGAATAGTATCATATAAAATCCTTTATATATTAAGAGAAACATGTGCTTGGTTTTATTATGGAACATGGTGAGGTTTTTGTATCACTATATTAGTATGTTATAGTTCATATAATGGACACTATGATACATGAATATCTCTCTAATGTAGTGTGCATTGAAGCAATGGTCATCTATGAAAATCAGATTATTTCCTCTGAACTATCTTCATATAATGATCCTTAGTAATTATATAACTACCTACATAAAATGGTCATGAATATGCGGAGTAATTAATTACTTATCAATCTTAAAAGGGTGAGTACCAATATAGGGTGATGGTTGGGGGTGGACAAGGAAACACCTTTTTTGAAATAAGGTACTCATATGGAACACCTAAAATGGTGGTAACTTCACTACCATGTATATAATTGACACATCTATGCAAGGTAAATTTTAGTGGTTATTCTTCATTAATTTATGAATATTTTGGTTTTATATATTGACATTTGGATATTTTATTGGGTGGTGAACAATGTGGATTCACCTTAATTATTTTAGTGTAATTTAGTTTTCCAGGTTGCTTCACCTACTATTTAAAATAAATTTCACATATATAAATATAATTCATTGCTTCACTAAAAGTCAATATGAATTTTTTCATCATTATATGTGATATATAATCATTTAATGACCATATTTCTAAAGCATATAAGTATAGCTACCATCCATATTTGAGTTTTCCATATAGTTTCACATCATCTTACCTTCTAAAACAAGTTATGTTTCACATGTGTATTTGCCTGGATGCCTAAACATCACCCATTAAGTTTCTCCAAAATTTCAAGACACATACTTAGATATTTTCCAAAAAAACCCAAGTTCATTTATATATGAGCCACTAAATTTTACCCTACATTTATGTACTAAAGATGGTACTACATGGAACTTGTGTATCTAAGGGCATTCTAACAACATGTCAAATAACCATGTAGACTTTGGTAAAGATGATAATAATGTAACAACTATTGTAGGAATTACATTAATATTTAACACAATGTGTTACAAGGAATATTATTCATTGTCATCAAATCCTTTGACTATCATTGTTATATCCATAAAATCATGATGTTTATATCCAAATTTATGAATAAATGCCATTATAATCATGTCTTCACTTGAACCATTATCTACCATGACATTGTGTATAAGTTGTGTGTTGGGGGATCACAAGAACAACACCTGTTCTGATCCCACTTTGTTAGGATCTTGCTCCTCAGAAAGAGCACAGTATGATTACCAAATATAAGCAATTATAAATGCGGAAATAACCAGAAATACAAGTAACTAGAATTCACCAATAGCACAGTATATGAGAGACAATACACTATCTTGTATTAACACTTTACAGAAAAGAATACAATAAAGAGCCGCCACACTCTTCCACCTTACAGAGGCTTCCCACACCTCAAGTGTACAGTAATTATTCTACAACACTCTTCTACCAAAAAATGGTCCCAACAACCAACTCACAAACAGAATTGGTGTTCACCTCTCCAACTAGTCAGTAATAACCCTACCAGTTCACCAAGCACTCTAAAGCACTTCAAGTTGATCTCCCATGAACCTGAAACTTGCAATTCAACAGACCATACTCACACATGTAGATCTCTTATGAGCTTGCAATAACCTACAACTCAATGATCTTACACTTAGAAGGAACTTCCTTGCCTTCCTTATCTTATACCATTTACAATACATGCCAATGGGTCTATAAATAGATCCCAGACTTAAACAATAACTTAGACTCTTAATTTAGAAAATTATCCTCGCAGCTCAAGACTCTAACTGGCCTTTACATGCAAACACTTCATTCACTTAACTAACTGTCTATGCAACGAACAGTTCTAGAACACACAAGCGATCGATGCCGATCCCTGCTTGTCTGGTTCTGTCGATGTCGTCCGACTCCCTACCCTCACCGGTGGCCTTCTGCACTGGTCACGACCGACATCGGTCCTGCTACCGACGACGGTGCTCCTAGATCTCAGCAACCTTCTATTCCTTCAGTTTGCAAAGAGTTGAAGCTTTTAGCTCCACAACTCAATAATCTCCCACTTGGAGATAAACAGTTGCAACCTGTACCTGGACCTATACCTGTACTCTATCTAGTTTGTTCCCTTGGCTTTGTATCCCTCCTCAAGACCACTCTTGAAGACCAACCACCACAAATCTTGTGGTGTAAAACCTGTCATCCAAATCACCTGCCACATCCACATCTACAAACCATGTAGAAAATAACCTGAACTTGCATAACATGTGCACCTGCTGCTAGTCCCTGTGAGAATCCACTGAACTATCCTCCAATGGTTCTCTCCTGGATTGGCTCCAACTTGTGATAACTCCCACTGCTTGGGAAAACTCAGGTTTAGTACATACCATGCACTCAACCTCATTATGTGAATCAAGACATAGTTCATAGAACTGTCCAACCATCGGCATGCTAACCGATCTCACACAATCATCCTGAAACAAAGTCAACATGTGACCTACCATGTCTTTAGAACACACTCATGCCAAAGAATCTTGCTACTCCTAGATTCTCCATGACACACACCTGAACTAGCTTTACCTTTAGTTCAACAATACCCTGTATATGTAACCTTGCAACAAGCACATCACATAGTAATAGGATAATGTAGCTAATATTATCCAATTTGGTAAAGAGAAATACAATGATCAAACCTCCATTGCCCTGTAGCTAATACAAGACCATATACCCTGATCTTCCATCTCACATATCCATTTCTACTCTTCTTCATCCTGAACATCCATTCATCTCTCAGTGCTTACTTTTAGCTGGCCACTCTACCCAAAACACCTATTTGGTTCTCCTCCAAGGAATCACATCCTCATCCATGCCAAGCTCCCACTGTTTCCTAGATCTACCTGTTCTGCTTCTTCAATAACTTCCTGGTCCTATGCCATAAGTGAGCAACAAGTAGTGTAAAGAAGGGAAATGATGAATTTAAGAAATTACTTACACCTTCAATCCTCCATATGGGCACTTGAGATACCTTGATAGCTTGCTGTCCACCCAAAATTCATCTCAGTAATCGATGCCGATCACATCTCAGTCTGCACCTGACCGATGTCAGTTCCCTGTGACTGACCCCTTACCGACGTCATTTTTCCCTAGCCAACACCGGTAGTTATCTGCCTTGAGTCACCAACGTCAGGCTGCACATAGCCGACGTCGGTCCCTGTCTTGACGCCGACGCTAGTTTTCCTGCCGACGTCGGCCTCTATGTTTTTCTAGTGAGCCCTTAATTTTTCCCATGAGCTCTTTTTGGATCAAATCCTTGTCCAAAACACCCTTGCTCTGCTCAGAATTCTTTTGCATCTTGTGCTGAACTCTGTCCGTCACCTTCTCCTTGAAAACCAAGGCTTTCCTATTCTTGTCACTAACATCGGATTCCTCAAGAAACGTCACCTTCTTCTTTTGCATAAAAAAACCATGATCCATACCTTCCAAATCCGAAAGCATATCCTTTGACTCAGGAACAAGCATCTCCTTCTTATCTATGTGACTAAGCCTATCAAGCCACATCTCTGAATCTACAGTTGAAGTAGATAACCTAGAAAGAGAGTCATTAATACAAGTAGATAGATAAAGCGTACCTACTTTCTTACCTCTAGCTACAATAAGTGTACCCTTGGTAACCTTCCAAGAGTCTGCTATGAGAGTTACTGTGCAACCCTCATCACCCAAACTTCTAACAAAAATCAAATTCCGCTCCAAAACTAGGACATGCATGACCTCCTTTAACACCCATGTGTTACCTGTCTGCAGTTTCAACTTCACTTTCCCTTTGCCAACAATCTGACAAGGCTTACCATCCCCTACACAAATTTCTCTAAGGTCTCCCTGGACATACTCATGAAAAAATTCCCTATGTGGGGATGCATGAAAAGAGGCACCAGAATCTAAAACCCAAGATTCTACTTTATCCAAAGAACATACTAGAGCATCCCATGCAGCATAATCTGCAACATCTGCTTCTTCTTCATGTCCTTCATGCTGATCTTCACCTGATCTGTAATCTCTCTTTAAGTGCCCTTGCTTTCCACACTTCCAGCAGGTTATTCTGCCATACCTAGACTTGGATCTTCTGCCTATCTTGGACCTTGATCTCCCATGCTCTATCTTCTCTCTTTGCCTTCCTCTGCCTTCAACACTCAAAGCATTTCCTGATGACTCACCTGTGCTTTTCTTGTGTATCTCTTCATTCAAGATCACACTCACAACATCATCCACTTTTAAGACTTTTGAAGGAGACACAATATTAGAAACTGCCATTACCAAACCTTCCCAACTTTTAGGTAATGAACACAAGATTAAGAGAGCTCTAATTTCATCATCAAATACAATATTGACTGAACTTAGCTGGTTTACTAAACCATGGAAATCACTAAGGTGGCTATGAATAGATCCACCTTCCAACATTTGCAAATTAAATAAATGCTTCATAAGAAATACCTTATTAGAAGCTGAGGGTTTTTCATATAAATCTGCCAAAGATTCCATCAACTCCACCGTTGTCTTACACTGTGATAAGTTGGAAATCACAGATGATGCAAGACTCAATCTAATAGATCCCAGAGCCTTCCGATCAAGAACCTCCCATTCTTCATCTTTCATATCTGAGGGTTTGTAATTAACCCCTCCCAACGGTAAGTACAAATCTTTTTGATACAGATAATCCTCAATCTGCATCCTCCACAATTAGTAGTTCTTGCCATTAAACTTTTCCATCTGTAGCTTACTGTCTTCTACCATTGCTCAACTCCCACTCAAATAGAAACCCTGTGAGTAACCTGTAATCAAAACACACTAACTAGATATAATCCAATTTGTTAGTATCCCAACCAACAGCTCTGATACCACTTTATTGGGGGATCACAAGAACAACACCTGTTCTGATCCCACTTTGTTAGGATCTTACTCCTCAGAAAGAACACAGTATGATTACCAAATATAAGCAATTATAAATGCAGAAATAACCAAAAATACAAGTAACTAGAATTCACCAATAGCACAGTATATGAGAGACAATACACTATCTTATATTAACACTTTATAGAAAAGAATACAATAAAGAGCCGCCACACTCTTCCACCTTACAGAGGCTTCCCACACCTCAAGTGTACAGTAATTCTTCTACAACACTCTCTTACCAAAAAATGGTCCCAACAACCAACTCACAAATAGAATTGGTGTTCACCTCTCCAACTAGTCAGTAATAACCCTGCCAGTTCACCAAGCACTCTAAAGCACTTTAAGTTGATCTCCCATGAACCTACAACCTGCAATTCAATAGCCATACTCACACATGTAGATCTCTTATGAGCTTGCAACAACCTATGATCTTACACTTAGAAGGAACTTCCTTGCCTTCCTTATCTTATACCATTTACAATACATGCCAATGGGTCTATAAATAGATCCCAAACTTAAACAATAACTTAGAATCTTAATTTAGAAAATTATCCTCGCAGCTGAAGAATCTAACTAGCCTTTACATGCAAACACTTCATTCACTTAACTAACTGTCTGTGCAATGAACAGTTCTGGAACACACAGGCGACTGATGCCGGTCCCTGCTTGTCTGGTTCTGCTGACGTCGGTCGACTCCCTACCATCGCCGGTGGCCTTCTGCACTGGTCACGACCGACGTCGGTCCTGCTACCGACGCCGGTGCTCCTGGATCTCAGCAGCCTTCTGTTCCTTCAGTTTGCAAAGAGTTGAAGCTTTTAGCTCCACAACTCAACATTGTGAAGCAATGTATGCTCAAATATACAATGATGTATAATTATTTTACTATTTTTGGGAAACTAAGGGTTTGATGTTATAATTAATAAAGAAGTATATATTAATCTATAAAATATGTAAATACATTATGCCTAAATTAACCTATTAATTTGCTAAATCTGGATTTGATTAATTAATTACTAAACATAGCAAACAAGGGGATAGAGAGTGAACTTAATTGATTTCTAGATTGAGATAGAGGATTTTGGAACTACAAATTATTGAGCTGATAGGATAGACTATCAAAAATAAGACCAAAAAGTATATTTTTTTCTTGGATAGTAGCACCAAAAACTAGACACTTTGGGGTCCAGTGCTATAGTACTATTTTTGGTGTTATAGTCCTTTTGATCTATTTTTTTTAATCTTTTGGGTTCTATCCCTTAGCTCCAGGAGGCCCTACATATCAGTTTTTATCTTCTAGAAGTCATCGAGTCTCTTTGGGGCTCTATTTCCATCTTTAGTACCTATACTTGTCTATGCACATGGAAATAACAAAATAGGTCAAATGCCAAAGGGGGAAAAAATAGGTTAGGGGAAGAATGATCACACAATCTAGAACCCCTATTTTTATGATTACTGCCTACATTAACCCTCAAGCTAAGGTCTTAGATCTAATGTAGTTATCCCTTAGGGAAGATGATTAGTGAACATTCATGATTAATGTAAGAATGAAATTTTCTTAGGACCTTCCTTGATCAAGCATACAAATCTAAGTGTGATGCAGAGAAGTTGAGCTATACTATTGACTGATTTTTATTATGTCTAATGTGCCAAAGTAGTAAGTTCTAGATATAAAATGCCTTGTGAAGTCCTTTATATAAGAGACTCTTTATTTTGAATTTTGGAGCTTTATTTGAATTTGGACAATAAAGGGGAGACTTAGGAATGAAGAAAAGAAAGGGGATAGGACCTATCTAGTGGTGAAAACAAACCTTTGGGGGTCATATTGACCTTGGAAAATAGCACTGGAAACTAGACATCCTAGGTTTTAGTGCTATAGTCCAATTTTTGGCACTATTATCCAGGGGGTTTCAGACTTAGGGGGATGGTTTAGGGTCCAAAAGAGGTTTCTGGGCCTGAAAGGGTCAAACCTGGTAGGCTATGTATGTCTGGGAATTAGCAAAGAGATGTCTAGAGAATATAGAGAAACCAAGATAAGACATATAGAAGGACTTGAATAAATACAAACAAAGTTCATATTCTCCAATCAGAGTCTCATATTAAAGGACCATGAAAAGACATAATATGTGTGTTTTATTGACCAATTTAGGGTGATTAAATTTTCCCCCCTTTTGTTCTATTGATGTAATGAAATGAATTACTAGAGTAAAATAAAAAAAGAGGATGCATACCTAGAATTACCTATGTGAAGATAAGTGTGATAAAAGGATCTAACTTCCTGGCCAAGGAAGTGAATTAAAAAAATAAAATAGTGCTCAAATAAAAATAAGGAATCTATGTAATAGATGCCCCCTATACTAATCCTAAATAGTTCCTAGAAAAGAGAAGGGATCCCTATAATAGATGCCATTATACTAAATCTGAATAGTGCCTAGAAAAGAGAAGGAATCTCTATAATAGATGCACCTTGTACTAAGTTTGAATGATCTAAACTAGATTTGAGAAGTGCTTAGAGGTCCAAAACCAATGTTTGTCCTCTATCCTACACAAGCTATTGGGTCTGAGTAATATTATGGACCAATCATTGTATATGACCATATGGTCCATCTTGGTGACAATTTGAGTAGTGCCTAGGTGTATACTAAGAATGTGCATAAAATGTGTAAGAAGAAAATGGCATGTCTTGCCATCTCAATCTGTATAATCCTAGAAGATGAAGGACATGAAAATCTATGCCATGCCCTCAAATCTAGTGTGAGTGTTGCATATAATAATCTAAAAGTTTTTATATTTGTAAACTAAAGGTGTACCCCTCTAAATTTTTTTCATAATACTGAGTGACCTAATGTAGTTTGAGTCACTATATAATTTGACCAATCTAAGTTGAGTAATGATAAGTGACCCCTAGATTCTAAACCACTTGTGAAATCTTTGACCAATATGATCTAAGTAATGCTAAGTGACCCTTGGAGTCTGAATCACTTGTGAAATCTTTGACCAATCTAAGATGAGTAATGCTAAGTGACCCTTGGATTCTAAACCACTTGTGAAATCTTGACGAATCTGAGCTAAGTACATAATGTTATTAATCTAGATACTGAAGGTGTAAAAACCATGCTGAGTGACCCATGTAGTTTGAATCATTGACTAGTTTGACTATTATGAGCTGAATCTTGATAGTTTGACTGTTAGGTGTGTAAGAACCATGATGTACTAGATAGGTATACTAGATAAATTGTGGGAGTAAGGATAGTATAAATTATTCCCCTCTTTTAGGGAAAGGGATGATTTCCAAGATAGAGGAAGTTTGAGCCAAAAGTGATGACTAGTGGTAAGATGTATAGAAATATGGCTGGCATATAATTTGAATAAATTGAAGGTTGATTGTTTGAACTGATGAGATTGAATTACTGGGAATGAGAGGTATCTTTGGTTGATTAGGATAAAAATTGGCATTTGGGTTTTATGATTTATATAGGATCTATCATGCCATGGTAGGAAAATAAGGTAAGAATAAATTGAATGTGAAGAAAGATTGATTTGATCGAACAGGCTAGGTTGTTTGAATGGCTGTTTGATTTATAGGGACTAATCTGGGTACTAAATAGATGTAAAGATGTGTTTTAAATAGGTAAATAACATAATAAGAGAGTGAGTCCTAATTTATTACCAAGGTGTTAGCATTATGAGTATGAGGAATAAAATGGTTTTTAAAATGGACCTATGGAGCTCAAGTTATGGGCCAAAATAGAATGTTGCTTTTTGTTTAGAAGGGGGTTTGACTAATTTGTGATTCATTTATTCATTAAATAGTTGGAAATTAGAGATGTAGAGTGAGAGGATGTCGAGGAGATGATTATCCACTATGAATCACTATGAGTAGCTGGTTGCATAGATTCAAGATGGTGAGGGAGTTTACCTAGTGAGTAATGACAATCCTTTGATTTTTGTATGTTTGTAGGGCCTACTTTTTGCCAATTTTTAGCTATTTTGAGCCATTTTTAAGTAGTTTTTAAAATGGTTGACTAGTTTCAATGCTAATGTTCTAGGTTCAGTGCTACTATCCTAGATTTAGTGCTATTGTCTATGTTCCAGTGCTAGTGTTGATCACTAGTGTCCTTTTGTAGTGCTAGTTTCCACTGTGGATGAATTTTTTAATTTCTAAGTTATTTTTGCTCTACTATTTACTAGGTGTTTGTTGTCTGACATATAGTCTCTTTGCTAGTGTTTTTTAGGGTGAGGTGCAAATGCAAGAGTTATACAAAGGCTAGGTTATGGAGACTCTATGACTACTACCTTTATCAACTGATGAGAGGGATGTGATGGATAGAGCTAGACTAGGATACATATGTGATATCGGTATAATGTAGTGGGATAAATATTTGATCATTACCTTATGTGAGAGGTGGAACATTGATACATGCACATTCTGGATTTCAACAAGGGAGACTACTATGACTCTAGAGGATGTTTATTAGATTTTAAATTTGTTGATTAGTGGGTGGTGAGTGTCACTATAGGATGACATGGGTGAGGATGTCATTGACTGAGCATCAAGATAATTTTTAGGAGCACCTACAAGAGTACACTATAGGGGTAGTGAGAGTGATATCTTATTGTCAATTATTGTGCATTTGATTGTTTTGCACTTATGAAAGTAGTTAGCTATCTTACTGGCTTTTATTATTATTATGGATGATAGTGGATTATCTATTGCTTATAGGATGCATATAGTGGTTTGAAGTATTGAGATGTATGGTACCATGTTTTCATGGAGGAGGACCATGCTTGCTCATTTGTATAGAGATTTGTATATATTTACATAGGATTATTTTAGTGGTGGTGTGGGTACAACCACTTTGTTGCATTGCTAGGATTATGAGCATATACAGTTATATGGATAATTAGATTATCGAAGGTGAGTTGGGCATATCCACATCCATTTTGTGAGCATTAGACTAGTTAGTTGGATATCTGATCACCTAAGATGGACCACTACAGGTAGTTGATAGATAAATTGGTGGTTGATGACATCAGATGGAGGCCTTATAGAGGATTTTCTAGATGACCAGAGGATGGAGAGTAGCCATGGCTCATGAGAGTGGTTTATTGGTTACATGATCATTGGTCTAGAGTCTATGAACACTTTTAGTATGAGCATGTGACTAGGTATTTTAAAGTTTGATAGGATGTTCCTCCTATAGCATGGATATGGTTAAGGAATGCATGAGCACTAATGAGAGTGGGAGCTAATCTTAGATCAATTGAGGTAGAGTTGGCACCATTGCCATTGGATGCATGAGATGAGGTTATAGATGTTCCTGATGTAGATGATGTGGTATGCACTTAGGGATACATGGTGTGGTGGTTGAGGAATTGATGGGATCCACTATATCCAACTAGTGTGCCAAATGTTCCTTTATATGAGCATCTTGAACCAATTCAGAGGGTGGTAGGTGAGTGGTTATAATGTGATCTTATACCTTATATGTATGCTCCATTATTAATTATGGATTATTTGTAATTAATTAGAGTTTAATGTTATATACCTAGGTGAGGTGGTGAATGTGAAGGGTGAGGCATGTGCTAAAGTTAATAGTGGGAATGATGTATTCTGGGAGACAATTATTAAGTCTACACTACGTGAGCTTACATGGCATGTTCTTGATGATGTTATGAAGGAGGGTTTGATAGAGAGCTATGGTTATAGCTGGTTTTTATGCTCACTTATTTGACTAAGCTACTATAGATACAACTACCTATGTTAAGGCAGAAGGAGAGAGAGATGAGCTGAGAGTCTAGCAAGATAGATACAGGATGCCTCTTCCAAATCATCAAGTAGTGAGTTCCAAGATTGTGGATGACTATATGGATCTTCAATGGTGACATGTAAATTTGTATGAGGCATATGGTCATTTATTGGAGCAAGATACTTGGTGCAAGAGGCATTCAGGAGCTTGAGGAGGTAGAGAGTCATCAAGTACTAGACATGATTATGGGACCAACACTAGAGGAGAGAGTGAGACTGAGAGTGAGGGCATGACCCCTTTTTATGATTGATTAACCCTAACATGATGTATATGTTTTTAAAAACTTTGTGATATATATATATATATATATATGGGTTTGATTTTGAAACTCTTGTTATACTTGCATTATGGTTTCTAGAATATATTGGTATTATAATGTTTTGATTTGAAATAATTTATTTGATGTTGATGTTAAATTTGTATATGTTTGGTAAATAGTGTTTAGGATATGTGATTTGATTGTTTTGATGTATTCAGCAATATGATATTTAAGATATGTTTGGATGTAATTGTTTTGAGTTGTAATCATATGTAAATGACAAATTTATTGGATTTTTTGTAATTAGTAAAATTTATTTGGTAAAGTGAATTATTTTGTAAGTAGGATATAAATAATGTCTGGCTTTTGAGATTGGTAACTTGTTTAGATAAGCTAAATTATTTTGAGATTGGTAAAAGGTTTGTATCAGTTGATTTGGTAAGATCTAGACTTTAATAGGTTATTTCTTGGCTAGGGATGGATATCTAGGATTGGTAATGTTAGTTGTTAGTAGAAGGGAAAAGTAAGATAGCCTTATGTGTGTATTACCTTCCCAAGAGTGGCTCAAGAATACAAAGGTTAGCTATACCTTTGGCTCCATTGTTGCCCTACTAAGTGAAGCAATAAAATGATGCTAAAATTAATGTATGCTATATAATAATGTGTTATAATACTATCTAAAATCTGATGACTAAGTGAACAAGTGCCCATATTACTCATGCTATGTAGAAACCTATCCTGAGGCTAATGTTTAATGTGATGCACTAATTATAGTAGGCTATGATAACTTTGGAAAATGCAATCTGATTGGCTATGATGTTGGAACATTGTGTTGTAGATAATGCTCATTTGATCTCAAACATGATTGCTACATGAAATAAGACTTGGAAAGTCTACCCAAAGTAAATATCTCTCTGAAACTATGCTCTACTATGGTTCTTATGACTCTATTAGATATGTATATGGAACTGCACTATGTATACCATGAATTACACTACTATGTGTGGGTTGTTTATGTTTTACTAGTTTCCAAACTTTTAGAATAGATGAAATAGGTGATCTCCTATGAGATTCTATCCTAGGAGCAACATGACTTGAATGATGACTGACCAATGATTCCTATAAAGGAATGTCTTGGGATGATTTAGTCATGGAGGAATGAGGTCTAGGGTTCCATGATGAAGGAGATCTCTATGTCCCCTATGTGAATGCTATAACACCATGATTAACACATTTAAAAATGCAATAATGGAGTGTATAATAGTTATCATCATTGTGTCCATGGATATGATGATAATTACAAAAGGGTTGATATGGCTATCTATGTAAAAGATGTGGATCTCATCGATGAATATAAGGTAATGTGATTAACCTCCTATCTAGTAGTGATGATAATATGATAGATGGGATATCCCTCTTTAAATAAAACTATAGTGGTGTTTTTCAGTAGGTCTCTATATTATATAATATAGGTTGTATTTTGAAAACTTACTCTTTGTTCTTGACTGGTTGCTTTCCTGGTTTTGGTCTCCTTTCTTATCTAGGACATGGTAAATGCTAAGTGGTAGGAGATATATCTGAAGATGCTTCTATTTAATCTAGAGTGATCTGATTGATATAATCTACTTGAATCAATCCTAATTTATTTTCTAATGCTAGAATTATGTAACACAAATGTCTAAAACAAGGCTCTATCTGATAAATTAGATGTTTTAGGAGAGGTTGACAAAGCCCTTTAATAAAGATATGTTGAACCTTTACGCCTATTGGTTTATTTATCAATATTAACAAATGAGCCTTAAATCTTATGATGTACTGGCTTACTGGCTCTAAATTTTTTTGATGTTGTGTGGCAAGCTTCTCATATGTAATAAGAGGGACTATGTTTGTACTATAGTTCTTGAGAAATGCCTCCTCTAAGTCATATGTGTGTAATGAACTGATGGGGAGTAGATGAAAAAACCAATTCTGTGCATCCCCAATAATGTCTACTAAAAAAACTTGAGTAAGATCAAAGGGCTTGCATGAGGTGGAAAAGCTTTTCAAAAGTCTTGAATATGTGAGAATGGATCTCCAGTTCCATCAAAGTGAGGTGATGATGGTGTCTAGAAATGCTTAGGTAATGTAGCTTTTATGAATGTATTTAGAATAGGGTTACCATTTAGATCAATAGCATCCATCCAAGATTTATAATCTTTTTTTATAGTGTAAGAATATGTACTTGGTGTTGTAATTCACCAACTAGATGCATCGAGGAAAGGATCTCCTAGGATGGTACATTATTATCTTGAAGTGGTTCATTTAATCATTGAATTTTATTTTTAATTTTAACCATGGGAATGATACATTTAGCAATGGGATCATAAAGAGGTGGTGTGCTCACTTGAACCTTGAGAGTAATGGTAGCTTGAACCTTGTGAGAGGGATGTGGGCTACCATTCTCTTTGGGTGATGGGTGAGAATTGATTTCTACTGTAGTGAGGGGTGTCTTGGGAGATTCATTGGTATCTTTATGTTTTAGTGAATTACATTATAAATTAGTAGAAGACATGCTTGTAATATTAACATGTGCATGATTAGAAATAAAATCATTCATAATTTTAGATCAACATTTTGGCATACATGAGACTTGAGAGAAGGGTTAGAAGTATGAGATGCAGTTTCTTCTTCACTATATACATAGTAGTCATCATTATTCCATGAATTATCAAAATCTTCCTTTTGTTCATTTGAAATGAAAGAATTTAAATCATGATTTTCATATGCATATTCATTTTTTTATTCATTTACATGTTCACTATTGTATTCATAATCACTTCCATCATTGCTAGGGAGAGGTGAAAGAGAAATATTTGATTCCTTTGTAATATGTAATAATTTGTCATTGTAATTTGGAATATCATGTGTACTATGCTATCCATGGATGGAATATATAAATTTCCTTAATTTGTAGCATGAGAAATAAGAGTAGAAGAGTTATCATTTGAACATTCTTTTGAAAAAGTAGAGTTAAGAATACATAATGCATCATTTGAACTATGCTTTGGTAATTTGATTCTATTGCATTTATATTGTTGTATTTTAAACATTGTAGTAGCAAAAGGTAGAGAGAGATTAGGTTCACATGGAAATAAACCATCACCAAAGAGATGTTCATTTGAAAGTGCATGATTACTTTGTGAATTTTTACGCATTTTTCCTAGGAGAATGAGGTGAGAAGTATTTTTCTCATTTATCAAAAATATTTTCATTAGAAGAAGGAATAAAGGAGATGGGTTTAAGAGAAAAATATTCATCTAGTAATGATTCATCCTCATCATTATGTACATCATCATATCCTTCATTACAACCATAGTCATTATCTTCACTATAAAAGAAATCATTTTCTATAGTTTTAGCTAATGTGAAATTTTGTGAACTTGTCCAATCATTGTCATAATTTTAAGAAAAAATGAGAATTTTATTTAAGGGATGAGAAGGATGAGGTGCCTTTGTAGCCATTTTATCACCAAAGATAATTGTGAAAAGTACTATGAAGCAAATAAATGCACAAAGCACTACTAACATTGAATTTTGAAAATTACTTTTTCTAACCCAAACAATTTGCAATAAATTCAAAGTATTTTTCTAAAAATTATAAGGGAGGGTAATGTTAGGTTTGAGGACCTAGTTTGGGAATCTAGTGTTTTTAAATTTTTTGAAAATTATGCAATAATTTGAAATTCTAAAATTATTTTTTAAATGGAATAATTACACAAAAAATTATTCAAAAATTAGAATTTGGAAAATTAAATATTTTCACAAGAAACTTCTGATTTTGAAAATTTGAAATGATTTTTGGCAAGGTAATTTTTTTACAAAAATTCCAAAATATTTGTCTAAAATTGGCAAGGAGGTAGGCTTGTTGTTAGATGACCTAGTTTTAAAATCTAGGGTTTTAGTGAATTTAATGAAAATATTTCAATTTATTTATAGTTTCTTTATTTTTAAATTTATGAAAATTTAGGAAAATATTGCTAAAAATTAGAAATAATTAGCCCTAGGGTTCTAGGGTTTTTGTGGAAAAATTTGAATTCAGGTTCACCAAATGTTTTACTATTTTTGGTAAACTAAGGGTTTAATTTCCTAATTAGTAAAGAAGTTTAGATTAATATAGAAAATATGTGAATAGAGTATGCCTAAATTAACCTATTGATTTGCTAAATCTAGATTTGCTCAATTAATTACTAAAAATAGAAAACAAGGGGATAGAGAGTGAACTTAGCTAATTTATAGACTCAGATAGAGGATTCTAAAACTACAAATTGCTATCCTAACTGGGCAAACTATAAGAAATAGGACCCTATTTTCTACCTAGATGGTAGCACTAGAAACTAGACACTTTGGGGTCCAGCATTATAGTCCTATTGTTGGCATTATAGTCCTTTTGATCCACATTTTTTAATCTTTCTAGTTTCTATTCCTCGGCTCCAAGAGACCATGCATATCAAGTTTTATCTTGTAAAAGTCACCAAGTCTCACCAGGGGTTTATTTCCATCTTTGGTACCTCTACTTGCCTATCCACATGGAAATAAAAAAATAGATCAAATGCCAAAGGGTAAAAAACTAGGTTAGGGGAAGAATGATCATATAATTTAGAACCCCTACTATTCTTACTGTGACCTACACTAACCCTCAAGCTAAGGTCTTAGATTTGATGTAGTTCTCACTTAGGGAACATGTTTAGTAAATGTGCATGATTGATGTAATAATTAAATTCACTTAGGCCCTTCCTTGATCAAGCATGCAAATCTAAGTGTGATGCATAGAAGCTAATATATACTATTGACTAATTTTTATTATGTCTAATGTGCCAAAGTAATAAGTGCCAGATATAAAATGCCTTGTGAATTCCTTTATATAAGATACTCTTTATTTTGAATTTTAGAGATTTATTTTCATTTGGCCAACAAAGGGGAGACTTAGGAATGAAGCAAAGAAAGGGGTTAGGACCTATTTGGCAGAGAAAAATAACTATTGGGGGTCATATTGACCTTGGACAATAGCACTAGAAATTAGACACCTTGGGTTTTAATGTTATAGTCTAGTTTTTTATGCTATTATCTAGGGGGTTTGGGACCTAGGGGGATGGGTTAAGGTCCAAAAGAGGTCTCTGGGCCTAAAAGGGTGAAACCTGGTAAACTATAGATGACTAGGAATTAGTAAAGAGATGTCTAGGAAATATAATGAAACCAAGGTAAGACAGATAAAATGACATAACTAAATACAAACAAAGCTCATATTCTCCATTCAGAGTCTCCTGTGAAAGGATCATGAAAGACATAATATGTGTATTTGCTTGACCAATTTAGGGTGATTACAATAATTAATATCATCCATAATATCATTACCATTGAATGTGGTTGTAAGTATACTAATAATAAAATTCAATGGGTGATCATATACTAAATGAGGATGATGTGCATTTTATGTCATATGAATCTTAGAAATATCATTAATTTAGGTTGTTTCATTATTTGGATGAGGATTAAAAATATTTCCAACTTTACATTCCCATTTGGTTATGGTTATGAATCATTCTTAGGTCATCAAGCTCAATAATAGTGTTATCAATGATGCTTTATATGTTATGCCTTAGTTTAAAGCATATATTCATAGAATTTATAGCACATTAATGATAATCATAACATGCATTACTATCATATCCTCTAGGTGTAGGACTAAGCATATAAATCTGTTGTGGGGGAGGGAGAGATATAAGGTTATACTATATTAACTATGGTAATAATATATGAGGAGGTTAAGATAACAATAAAATTTGCCTCATTTATGGAATGCATAGTACAAGCTATTTAGTAGGATGTGATACTATACTAAATTTTGTCTTTGCACCATTATTAGTATCATTTTATTTAACCGTGTAACTTTGTTTAACTTTGAAGTTTTTACCTTTGGTTGTAGCATTATGTGTATACTTTAGCTTATTCAAGGCTATAATAATAAATTATTGATCTCTAAATTGTATGTCATAACTCATCAAATTATTTGAATTTATTGAACATAATATACTCATGAAAAGAGATGAGAAATATTTTATTGAATATATCTTATAATTCAGTGTTGGCCATAAGATATTTCATTTAAGAAAACATGGTCTTATACTGAAACACATTGTCATTTATTTTTTCATTAAATTGTTTCTTAAGTTTTTAAATTTGAGCATAAGTCAATGTATCAATGATATTTATAGAAAAATGTGATATAAATTGATTTGATAAAATATTTAATTCCCTAATTTAATGGAATGGGAGATAACCATCACAAACCATAGTCCTTAAAACTTTGTGGGGATAAATAAAAATACATCATTGGAAACATTTTCCAAATTTATTTTATGAAAAGATCTTAGGTGTTTATTTGGATCACCATTACCATCATAAAATGTAATCTTAGGAGCTAGAAAAACCTTAGATAAGGTATAAGCTAAATTATTTGGGTCTAATGGATTATAAATTAAAGCATGAGAATTCATTTAATAACTTGATCTAGAATCATCTTGCTCTAACTATAAAACCTTAGCCCAAAGAGTTATAATAATATGCTCAAGGGATCATTTAGTATGTGAGAATGATGATGCCATATTATTATCATTTTTAGGATATACATAATTTGTTTATGTTAGAATATGCATAGTAATTTTAGAGAAACCTTATGTTTCCCCACACCTTGGGTGGGCATCACATACGTAGTCAAAGGTATAGATGTAGGAATAATAGCATCAGTAATAGTCTAAACACATATGGTATAAATTATATCTTAAAAAAATTTATTAGTAACAATGAAGGGATCATGTTGTTGTTCCTCATATGTGACAACCTTATCTTTTTGTGAAGATTTAGTATTTAGGATTAATTTTAAAACCTTATCTAATTATTGAGGAATTTGATGAATTTGATTTTTAAATGTATATAATTATTTAAATTTTATAATATACCCCATTAAGATCATCATGATGTATTATATCTTAGTATTCTTGATTATCTATATTACCATGTTTTAAATTAGTCATTTCATCATTAACTACTAGAGATTTTGTTTGTATGAATTCATGAATAATATTTGCATCAAAATAAGATGAATAATAATGAACATGCATCTCATTCATTTTATTAATTTTAAATGAAACCAAATGAATCTGATAATGCTTAATATGTGCACCACTTATTCTAGCATGTCTCCTTAGAGGGACAAGGGAACTAGCCTTATTAAAATGGCATAAAATATCTCTCTCTCTCTCTCTCTCTCTCTCTCTCTCTCACACACACACACACACACACACACACACACACACACACACACACACACACACACAAACACACACACACACACACACACACACACACACACACACACACACACACACACACAAACACACACACACACACACACACACACACACACACACACACACACACACACACACACACACACACACACACACACACACACACACACACACACACACACACACACACACACACACACACACACACACACACACACACACACACACACACACACACACACACACACACACAAAGTTTGGCCCAAGATAAAAAAATATTTATTAACTTAATGTATGAGGAAATTATAAATTAGAGTTTAAAATGAGATTAAAATACAAAAATTTGGAACCCTAGAAAGAAGGATGAAACCCGACGCAAAGACCACGAGTTTTACATGCTCAATATATAAATATATTCACTAATATGCTTCACCTTATTTTTTGTCTAGTGTTATCTAATAATATAGAAGTTTGAACTAATTTAGATGATGCAAAATATAAAAATAAACATGAATATTAATGTAATAGACATAATATTATTAAACCAATTGCATTTATTATAAATAAAAATGACCTAAAGTAATAAGATACATAGTGTGTTTATATATTGTGTAGGTTTGATAATAAACACAAGTGGTAGAAAGGGTGGAGAACTATATCAATAGTCATTTTTATTAGGAATTGAGTCTTTAAATGTGTCTAGATACAATTGTTATCCTTTGGATGGTATCAACTGACATTAACATTCGTATGTTAATAAATTCATTTGAGTTGATTTTTAATCTATGTTTCCATGCAAGAAAATGTGATTGGGTTTTATTCATCCCTATGTGTGATTTTAGTGCTTATTTATGTGTAAAAATATAAAAAACCTACCTCCTTATATTTTTAGCCCTAGGTCTAGTTTTGACCATAGTTTCTCACCTATAAAAGGGGAATTATCTATGCGCTGAGTTGTCCTAAATTACTCATAAATCAATGGGTATGTGTTGAATCGATATAAAATACTTTGATGATGTAAATTAAACTATATGCATTTCTTATTAATAGGTCTATGTGTGCAATGGTGCTCCATCAAATAGTGCAACCTTTGATCTAGCTTTTGACACTCAACAATATAAACTTTAGCTTGGCTTGAGGTGATTATTGACTAAAATTAACATTTGTATGTTCATAAATTTGTTTTAATCAATTTTTAATATATGTTTCCATAAAAGACAATGTGAATGTTTTTATTCATATTTGTGTGTGATTTTTGGGATTCACTATGTGTAAAAATACAAAAATCTATTTCCTTATCATTTAAACCTTAGGTCAACTTTTGATTGTAGATTTTCACTTATAAACAGGGAATAGTTGTGGGTTGAGTTATCCTAAATAACTCCCAAATCAATGGCTAATTATTTCATACATATACAATACTATGATCATATAAATTAAACCACATGTATTTCTTCTTATTAGGTGTATGTGTGTAATGTTGCTCCATTAAATAATGCAACTTATGATCTAGATTTTGACACTCATAACATATAAAATTTGACTTGGATTAAGGTGATTTAGACTTAGATAAGACCGAATAGGGTTGTCCCTTTAAATGTATAGAAGTGCATAGATGTATCTTTGATGAATACAAGATGATTGCTATATATGGAATATGATTAGACTTATCTATGTATTTATATGGGAATCTAAGTTATTTTTCAGGCCAATAACAAGATAACTATATTAGTTGAGCTATAAATATGATTTTAAATTTTGAAATCAACTATTTTTTGGCATGATAAAAGTAAGTTAGGTTTGGATGCTTATGTAATTCTAAAGGAATCTTAGTCTGAAGGATTTTTTTAGAAGGAAAAAATAATAATATGATGATATAGAGATAGCCTGAATATTATTTTGAATAAATTATATATAGACCATGGAATTTGTGGAGGGTAAAGATAAAAAATCGAGAAGGTTAGACCCATGGAAAACATGTGGATGTTATATAAGGGAAAATAAGATCCATATATATATATATATATATATATATATATATATATATATATGATCCATGTAAGGTGAATGTAGGTCAATACTAACATTCCAAGTGTCTAATACCATATTTTAGTTTCTAAAAATTTTCCCATTTTATATTATTATTGAAATGAAATACAATCTTAGAGTAAAAGGATAAAGAGATGTACATGAGTGTGTATAACATACTTTGAATTTAGAGAAGAATTTTAATATGCATATTGATCCATGAAAACCTAAAATTAATATGAATAAATTAATTCCTATTTATGAAATCTAAAATTAATTTGAAACTTTGAAACTTAAATAATAAGAAAGCAATGCACCTGTAAATGGATGAACAATGTTTCCTTGTAATGTGTCATTAGAGATTATGCTTCCTTGTTGAAGCATTAGATAACTTTGATTCCTTATTGAATCTATATGATAATATTAGGGTGATCATGCCTAAATTTATGTTCTAAGTCAAGGCCATGGTTTTGGAGGATAAATTGATCAAACCTCTTTGAAAATGGAATAGTGCATAGGCCACTGAGGGCATAGAATCTCAACCACATTACTCATTTAACTGATCTTGAACCTCAAAATGAAAGGTAATGGCTGCATATATGGTCTACAAAGTATTTCCTAGGTCATATAACATAATTAAATCTCAATTACATTACTCATTTAAATAAATCAACTACTACATATAAACTTATATATTCAAAGTGCTCACTTCTAGCTACTATCAATGTCATAATAGAAAACTATAATAGTGTGTATTTTCATGAATAATGTCTATGCCCCATAATTTTAACCAATAAAATAACATGATATATAATGTTATTCATTTGTATCTCATTTTTTCAAAATCTATTTTTTAAACTCATGTTCCTATCAAATGTGTTCATATGCATTGCATATGTCCAAAAGCCAAGTTTTTATCTATAAATATAATATTGTAATTTGTTTTGAATTTGTAATTTTCTATTCCATATATAAACCAAATAGATAGTCAAAACAAATATAATCTCTCTAATTCCTATAATATATGTCAAATTATGAATCACATTAATAATACAAACTACTCCAAACTCTCTGAATCTCATAATGTGTGCTAAATTGTGAACCCATCTCATAATATAAACCACCCTAAACTCTATTAATAATATAATGTGTATCAAAAGATAAATATTATTTTCATGTAGGATTAAATATCTATAACAATCCCACCTATATGCACCCAATTTGAGGTGATGGATGTAGCATATGAATTAATAATCTTAAAAGAAAATATATAATTGCATCATGTTATGTAAAAATATGTATTTATTTAGAAATATGTGCTAACACATGGAAAATATTTCATCATAGTAATGAATATATCATTGTTTTAACCTTTTATGTCTTAGTAAATGTAAATCCTATCTTGTTAAAGATCTAAGTAAGTAAATCAAGATAGAAATATGTAATAAATACCTCCACTAATTTGTTATAGAATTGACTAAATTTGAATTTTCTAAAAATAGTAATAAATAATGAAAATAAGAAATTAGTTAGAAAATAATTGAGATGGATGATCTGAAGGCTAAAATCTAAGGTAGAAACTAGTTTGAGTGTCAAAAATAGGATTTAGGTATCAAAAACCCTCTTAGATAGTAGCACCCTAATTGGACAATAGCACCATGTGGCATTATTATCTCTATTTTAGTGGTAATATCCTATATGAAGGATTATCCTAAGATTTTAGGTGCACCTATGTCTAAATCTATAAGGTCTGCTCCTATGTTCACAAGCTCTAAAACCCTATAGATGTCTTGATTTAACTAATTTTATGAATAAACCCTAATTTTCCATGTTGCTAGGGCATCTAATTGATACAAGTAGAAAAGTGTGTTTGTTATTAGGGTAGGCTAGACATCCTCAACACCCCACTATGATGAGATTTTACTACATACCAATAATCTGAGGAGGGATCAATCCTAATGGATTTATTCCCACATAAGTGATGATCCAAGTGCAAGTGAAAATAGTATGATCATTAACTTAAGTGCTTTGAATGTGCTTGAGATTGTAAATCTAAGTAATTTGAGCTTAAGAATGTTGTAGATGGTAATATGTAGAAGTAAGGGATAATAGGGATTGATAAACTTAATTATGAACACAATATTATAATTATGTATGTGTAATTTTCATATTATTTCCATCTACTAGATAATAGGGTTAAAATCATGTATTTATATTGTTATAGTGCTTGTGTAAGTGCTAAAAGAGGTCTAGGCATACCCTAAGAGGTCTAATAATTGAAAAGATATCTATTTTTGAAAATAAGAGGGAAAGGATAATAGTTTTAACATTGAGACACTATCACCATGTGGCACTACTATCCCTATTATGGTGCTAGTGTCTAGGTGATAGAACCTAAGGCACAAATGACTAGGATATAACAATGAAGGTCTGGGATTTCTTTAGGTATGACTAGGGATGCTTGTGGCCCACATAAAGGCCAAATAAGTATGAAAATGGGCCCTAAGATAGGTTTAGGGCTAAGATAGGGGTAAGTAGTCTCAATTAGTACTCTTATCACTCAAGTGTTATTTTTATGTCATTACATTCCCCCCTTATTCTATAAATGCAACAAAGCAAAATGACTAGGATAAAGGAAAAAGAAACATACCTTGACTGCCTAAGAGGTGAAGCCTATGATGCTAGATTTGAGTATGTGAAGCATGATTTGTTGCATGTCTTGTAAATAAAATGTGCATAGATCAGTCCTTACTTAAGAGATATCAAATCAAAGATAAAATTGAGTAAAGAAGAAAAATTGAGTAAAACTGAGCAAAGGAATGAAAGAGAGAGGAAATAATTGAATGAACTTCACTGGGTATGAAAACCAAAGTATAAACCATGTGAAAACCTATGTATGTGCATGTATATAGTAATTAATTGGTGAATATATTTGACTGAGCTGATGACTTGCTCAATCCTCATGTGTGGGTGACTCAAGAACTCAATCTAGTTTTGAATCCATCATTTCCCATCCCTGCTTGGTGGATCATGACCTATGAATATTTGGGATTAGACTGATGGTGTGTCTAAGTCTCTTATGTAGGTGTCTCAATAAATAAATTAGACTATGACTCCATCATTTCCTATCCATGTGTAGTAGATGCATCTAAAACTAAAACTACATGATGTAACTAAAAATGTCTAACTAGAGATATATAAGTGGAGAGGTTATGTCTAAATCCACTTGGGTAAATTAAGTTTCACCATGCCACTCAAGAATGCCAATCACTATAAATGGAATAAGGCATGAAACTAGTGTGTAACTTGGAATATGATATCCGAGTTATATAGCATAGAGAATGGTATGGATTTGTCATTCCATTTGATCAATTGGTGTTTAAGTGAGCATATGGAAAAAATGTGCCAAACACATGCCCCCTATTTGATATCTGATCATATAGATTATAAACTGAGTTGTAATAAATTATATTTGAGTATATAAACTAAAAATGGGAATGGTCATACCATGCATGATGCCCCTAATCTAAGCAAACTAGTATGAATCTAAGAAAAACTAGTAAATCTATAATTTAACCTATTCAAACCTAGATTGTATCTCTTATTATACTTTTTCTATCCAATCTACATTTTTATGAAATTAAGGCTTTTAAACAGTAGTTCCATATCTTGGATAGTCACACCATATGACACTAGTGTCCCAATTTGGGTACTAATGTCCTAGTACTCTAATTTTTTTACAACTATATTGATCTCTATGTCATTATTTTCCATTGTGTTTACCTAAGTCTAATTTCTATATCCTGAGCATGTGTGTTAAAAAATTATATTGTGAATGTATTCTAGTACCCTGATCTCTATGACAAACCCCTATGAATGCCACTATTTTGAGGGGAGTTGTTGAACTTGTGTAGTAATTTTCTTTAAAATAAAAAGCTATGTAAAATGTGTATTAGCCAAATTATATATGACATATGCATAATAATCCAATATAGTGTACATACATAACATAAAAATGTAAGATAATCTTAGCATAAGTTTGTGATTTGTGATGTATGATATGTCTAACATTCACAAGGATATCAAGATAGATATTACAATGTATATAATAGTATATCTAAGTAATAAGTGAGTATATACCCAGGGTGATGGGGCATGATATACATCAAGACACCCAAGTAATGAGGGTAGATGCATTGGTCCCTCTTGGCATCTAAAACAAGAGTGTGTAACAACCAAGAGACAAGTGCCAAGACCATAATTCAAATAAAAAAGCATACATGCAACACACATAAGGCATGTAAAGTAAGCCAAGGGGTCACAATACAAGGGAATTCAGTACATGTCACTAAATCTAAGAAATCAAGGCATATAAGGACATGTTCATATGCATGCATACACAAACAACAAGCAAGTTGGTTGAGAGCCACATAGAAGGACATGTGAAAATGTCTACATACATAATTAGGAATGCACACACAAGGAAATTGGTACATGTCTAAAGCCTACATACTATGAAAAGAAGTTTCATAAGGTCAAATAAGAATGACATATTCAAATTCCCTTGAATAGAAGAAACATAGAGATACAATCAAATCTAAACTAGGAAATCTAGAAATGAAAGTATGCATGAAATTGTAATATAGATCTACGTAAGATCCAAAAGGTACATGTGTTGAGTCTAAATTAGTAGTAGCTACAAAAAAATATGAGTAATTATAGCATGATCAATATCAAGATATAACAATGTTAAATTTGTGATTTAAAGCTTATAAATATGTAACGTGGTAATTAAAACTATGTATAGGGTTCTCCCAAATGAGTAGTTGTGTCAAATGAATAACCCATGTATCTATCTATATGCCTCCAATGGGTAGATAATATCAAATATATATTATTTTAGTGGAATTTAGTCTTGTAATAAATCTACACACACTTGACAAGAACAAGTGAAGCACATGTGTATGATAAAACTATCTATACTAAGATAACTATCATATACACAAATTGTAAACATGATAATGCATATAATCTATAATTTTGTATTTTTTGAGTAAATATTTGAATGTTTTTGTATTTTGGAATATTTTATTATTATTATTATTATTGTATTTTCTAGACATAAGTTATGCACAAGTAACATGAAAATGAAACTAGATACAAGGAGCATGAAATACGGAAAGTATGTACAAGAAAGTAGGAACAATACTAACTGATGAGTCTCATGGGAGACTCACTATCAATGTGGCATGTGTCAAATATAAGAAAGGAAATCTATCATGTAGTGTGATTTATATGTTTTATTTGAATGTTGTTGTAGTATGAATATGATTATTATTCATTATCAAAATCATAATAACCTAGAATACTAATTTTGACTTCTGTTGTATCTGGAGGAGCATAGGGAATTGCCTCATATTGTGGAGTTGACCTTTTTAAATTATGCTTTGGAATATTGATTTTTATTTTACCCTTTGAAAGTATGGTTATTTTAGGTGTATGGTTCTTTGGAGGCTCTTTTTATAGAAAGCCTCTTGTGAGAATGCTTGTTGGCTAGGCCTAATTGTTAAGGTGTAACTTATGTTTTTTCTCTTGATGTAACATTATATGCGTATTTGGATCTTGTGCCTTGATAAATTGTGTATATTAATGTTTTTCCTTAGGATTTTCAATAAATCCCAAACCTTATTGACCAACATTATAAATTACTAGAATTGGATTAATGATGTATTGGGCATGTTTTCCCAAACCTTGAACTTGATAATCAAACTATTGTAGAAATTTTTGACCAAATCCATACCATTTTAAAAGTGGGACCAAATTTTTGGGAGGTATATTTGTATCCTTCACTTGATTTACTTGTGATTTTTTTACCATTTTTCTTTGATTGTGCTTTGTGAAGCTTTTATTATTTTGAGTTATGCTTTGGTAGCCACTCTTATACTATTTTTGAATTTGACCCTTTTTAAATGTGTTCTTGTATCACTATGGATTGATTAAATAATTTATCTTATATAGGTTCCTCATTATCAATGATGTGTTATATATGCTTTTTCAATGCCAAAAATGAAATCTGTGTGATGACCATGTATTCTATGGTATACACAATAGTAGTTGGATCTCCATATAGGATGTAGAGGAGGTAGTTTGATCAACTTATTCTTAATAATTTCCATTTTTACCTGACTTGAACTTTTATTGGATCCTTGGAATATTTTTGAATCACTTATAATAGATATATTGTGTTTTACTTTATGATTTGGATGTGAAAGATTATTAGGAACGACTTTGCTAGGTGTATATGCATATACATGATTGACACTATCATATTTTGAAGACTTTGTACATGTAATATGTTTTTCAAATAATGTGACCTTTTAACTTAATAATTGATTTTACATATATAAATCTAAGATTAAATTGCTCGTAAATATAATTTTATCCCTTAGAGTCTCACAAGTATAAACCCTAGCCACTTTTAATTGAACATGTAGGCACATACCCTTTAGGGGAGAGGTGTGGATAGGCTAAGTATGGAAATTAGTAATAATATTATATGTTTATTCATCTTGTGGAGGAGTGATAACATGGACTTGGTTATAGGGAAAGTAGATATCACCCTCATGGAGATGAGGAGATGGACATTCTTTCATGTGCACAAGATATGACATTAAAACTTGAAACATAGTTGTCAACTTATGTAATAAATTCTTTATGTGTGTAAGGGTTTGGTTCTTAATTGAATTTTGCATAAGAGAACAATATCATGTTATAGATATAATGAAATATGATATATTTTTCAATTGATATAAAATATCATGTATACATGTGTTTATGTATTTTTTGAGTTTATTCTTAATTAAAGGAAAAAAGCATGCAAATGAAAGTATTAGAATTTGCATCAAGAAATGATAAACTTATTATATCATTAATATCATGATTATATGAAATATAAACCATAATATATATGGATATAAAATTTGAGTGTGGGTCTTAAAAGGATGGAAATAGAAACCCTATGGTTATCTAGGGTTAGGGTTTGTTTAATATTCAAAGTAAGTTAGGTTCACCAAATTTTTAACCTTTTAGGACTTAGTGAATGTAAACATTACATTGTTAAATATCCTAGTATAGTAAATTAAGGTAGAAATATGTAATAAATATATCCATTGATTTGTTATAGAATTTACTAAATTTGACCTTTCTAAAAATAACATTAAATACACTAAATAAGAAATTCACTAGAACATGACTAAGACAAATGATCTGAAAGTTGAAAACTAAGGCAAAGTCTAATTTGAGTATCAAAAATAGGATTCAAGTATCAAAACCCCTCTTGTATAGTATCACCCTAATTATATAGTAGTCCCATGTGCCACTAATGTCCCTATTTTGGTGGTAGTGTCCTCTGTACAAGATTGTCTTGAGTTTTTAGGTACACCTATGTTTGGATTTATAAGATTTGTTCCTATGTCAATGAGCTTTGAAAGCCTATAGATGTCCCATTTTGACTTTTTTTTGAGAAAACCCTATTTTGACTATTTTTAGGGCATCTGGTTTATACAAATAGAAAAATGTGTTTATTTTTAGGCTAGACTGGACATCTTAAAACCCCACTATGATGAGAGTTTACTAGATATTGGTACTCTGAGGAGGGATCAAGTCTAATGTATAAATCTCCACCTAAGTGCTAGTACAACTACAAGTGAATCTATTATGATGGTTGACTTGAGTTTATTTGAATGTGCTTGAGACTATAAATCTAAGTAATTTAAGCTTAGAAATGATGTAGATGGTAATATACATAAGTAGGGAAGAATAAGTATTGATAACCTTAATTGTGCATAACTTATTCTGATCTTGTATGTATAATTTGTGTTTAATTTTATTGTAGTGGTTAAAAGGGTAAAAGTCATGTATTTATATTATTCTTGTGCTTATTCAGGTTCTAAAAGAGGTTTAGAATATTCTTAGGATGTCTAAGATTTGAAAATATATCCATTTCTAAAAAAAGGATGGAAAGGATAGTAGAGCCAATATTGGGATACTAGCGACATGTGGTGATATTTTACCTATTATGGCACTCATGTCTAGGTGGTATAACCTAAGGCACAAGGGCTAAGATGGAGGAATGAGGGTTTCATACTACTTTAGGGATGACTAGGTATTTCTATGGCCTATACAAAGGCTAGATAAGTGTGAAAATAGGCCATACAATAGGTCTATGGCTAAACCAGGGATAGGTGGTGTCAAGTATCAATCATAGATATTGAGTATAATTTTTATGTGATTACTCTCATCAAATCATATATGAAAAATGTATTTCAAGGAATAAAAGTGTCATATCAAGATAAATATAACAATTAGGCACATAGTAATAACTATCATTGATATAAAACTAAATAATGAACTATATAGGAAGATACATGAAATGAATCATGGCACCAAAAAAATTAAAAATATTGAAACATATAGATCCTAGCACTCAAAAATTAAATAACATAGTAAGATCAATAAATAATCTTATATTTACCCACTCATAATCGTACAATGTCATGAACATGAAAGACACAATATAAGTGCATGTAATAGGACTTAATGTCATGCAAGTCCAATGATTGCACATAATTTAAATCAAGGAAAGGACCATATAAGAATAAATAAGACAATGAAATTTCTAATGAAGAATAGTTATAATAGAAATAAAAGGCCCAATAAAGAGAGTCACATAATGAAAACTCAATCAAGAAAAAATTATGAAAGAATTCTGATGGAAAAAAGAGGCATATAATGATCTACTCAATCCAAAAAATGTTATATACTAAATCAAGAGTCAATCATAGCGTAATCAATTATTAATCTATAGGAAATGAAAAAACATCAATGAAGCATAGAACAAGTGAAACTAGTCTATATTGTCAATCAAAGTCAATGTCACAATCTAATACAATAACATATCCATGAAATGTATCATAATAAATAATCTAAGATCAAGATATGTGTAATCAATCAATATAGTTCAACATGATAAATGTAAAGGTCATATAAAGATCTAACCTGTAACAATGTAACATATAGAATGAGATTCCTCCAACATTGGAATAGACCTAAGTATATGAATTTCTAGCCTTAATGTATCAATATATCATGTGTAACCTATTTTTCCTATATCTCACTCATATGTAACATGAAATTCATGTGTCTATGAAAAAATGTATGTAATCCAAAAAACTTGTGATAAATAACATAAATGAATAATGTAAACTAGCAACATGTCATGTTTAGGTCATGATTTTTTATTTTAGGAATATGCATGTATGAATTTTTTTGAACAAATGTAAAAATGCTAACCAATTTCACCATTGACAGGATGATCATGTGTAGGTCATGTATAAATCATGGGAATTGTCACCTTCATGAGTGAGTAGTATTATATGCAACTATATTACAATCAAAATAATGGTCTCTTATTTTTATGTAACTTTCATCATCAACATAGCTCATACGATCTTGTGTATGATGAATAACTCTATGTAACAAAGTATCATGTCAAATCCACTATATAATATGAGAAACATGTGTTTTTTTAATTTAAAAAAATGGTGAGTTGTTTATAACACTGGATTAGTATGTGATAGGGTATATAATGGCTATTTTAATTCCTAAATAACATTCTAGTGTAGTGGGCATTGAAACAATGGTCATCTACAAAAATAAATTACTTTCTTCTAAAATCTTTATGTAGAATGAACCTTGGAAATTTGTATAACTAAATACATAGAATGATCTTGAATAGGTATAGTAATTGACCCTGAGGAATTAATTTGAATTGGTGGAGTAACCAAATATAGTGGTAGTGGGGATGGAAGAGGAAATGTCTCTTGCTAAATAATAGACTCATTTGGAACACCTAAAATGGTGGCCACTCATTTTACATGTATAATATATATACACATATATGTAATAAATATGGTACTACATGGATCTTTTGTATCTAAGGTGTCCTATCAACATGTTCAATAACCACGCACTTAGTAAAACTAATAATACAATAACTAGTGTGCGTCATTCCTTAATAAGTAGCATAATGCATCCTATGGGATGTTGTTCATTTCAATTCATCCTTATATTATAATTTTTATGTCCATCATATCCTGGTGTGAATATCCAAGAGTATGAAGAAGTCTCATTTAAATTTTAATTTCTCTTAAACCATTATCTACCATGACAATATGTATAGTCTATGAATCAATGTATGTTCAAATAAATAATGATGTAATATCATTATCATCAAATTTTATTATATTTCATTTCATAGATATTATTTTAAGTATATCAATAGTATGATCCAATTGGTGATCATATGTTATATAAAGAGGTGGTGCATTGTATATCATATGCATCTCATTGTTATCCTTAATTTCTATTACTGCATGATTTAGAAGGGGATTGGAAAATATTTGGTTGTCATTCTAAATCATTTATTAATATAAATAATGTTGAAATTGTATTATTATAAATTCTTAGTGGAATTTGAGGCATTCATGTAGATAGTAAGGATAGAAGGTGTTATTTTTTAAAATTTAGTGAAGTTAAACTCTGATAGAAGGTAATCTATCTCCTTGTTTTGAATTTAAAATCAATTTTATATCATGAACTAATTTATATCATAAATTAATTTTAGTGAGGTTACAAGATAAAAAATAATATCTACCCATGTTTATTTTACTTTAATGTATATGCATATGCACAAATGCATGGATGTGCATGCCAAAACATATATAAGTGAAGAATTATTTAGACACCTAATGATTTTATATGGGTTTCATACATTTTATCCTTGTATTACATTAGGATATTATTATCACACTTTCCCTACACTTTATACCATATATATATTTCATTATTATCATTTTCTCAAGCAAATATTTATATATGTAATTTATTTTCTTTGGATACTCAAAAACACTATTAAAATTCATTAATATTTGTTCCCTCAATATTATAATGTTCATTAGAGTCATATATTCCAATAAACTTCATCACCATTGCTATGTCTTATCCTTTTTGTTATTTTTGTTGTGGTTCCTTTGTGCCATCATGCCATATAGTATTATGCCTCAATTTTATAATTCCATGTTTTTGTATGGTCAATTTTTGCACAAAATTCTCCTAATTTAGATTTAAAAGAACCAAATAAATTTACCATTATATAAATTAGATCATACATATCACATATTTATTTTTGCCCTTTTCTACTTACTCTACTATTTATATTTTAAAGGCTTATTTTTACATACTTGTACCAAAATAAGTATTACATGAATGAAGGATGATATAGGTTTATTTCAAATCTAAATACCTATTTTAAAGATAGGATGAGATCTAAATATGGTAGACTCCTCAACGAAAACACCAAATTTTAAAGTCTTCTTAATGTGTACTTGATCTTAAGAGAAGGAGAAGAAAAAATGGCATTTGTGTGGATGTATCTGCTTATCATAGAGAGGTTCATGGGCTTCAGCTAGTGAAAAATGGTTTCAAAATATTTCACTCCATACCAATATACATAGATATTTTCATAACCATTCAAATAATCTTGGAAGGACTGCCACTTTTATGACATTCTATTTTTAGTTTGTACACTAAAATGTCATATGATTTTTGTAGCTATCTCAGATTAATCCCTCATTTCTTGAGTTTCTTCTACATGTTTACATAATCTATTTTCCAACATTATCAATCTCTATTAAAAATTAGGTAAGTCAAAAATAGGTACTCATCTCTATTTTTCTTTTTTTAATTATCAATTACTCAAGGTACTTCATTTCATCTCCATTCAATTATAAATTTAGGTATTTTTTACTATTTTTTGCATTTATATCATATCTAAATTTCCCCCATCTTGCTTTATGTGGTTGGTGTAGTCTTTTGAACACTTTTACACCTCCACATAAAATAATATGGAAACTTTGCATAATTTATGCTAACATGTAAAAATAAAACACACTCTTAAAATATATAACAATATTAAAAAATATACAAATGATACAATATGTTATTATCGACCCTAAAATACAACTAAAAATTATTTTCATATATATACATGTAAATATGTGTTGTGTTATTTTTTATCGTTAGTCTAAAGTGTCCCACAATGTTTTTCATTTTACATCCCTTTAATTTACTAATGGATATATGTTGTGATTTTTTAATTTCTTTAAGATATAATTATGCATTTTCACTTTACTATTTCTCTTTGTTTGGGTATAAATGTTGGTTTCTTAATAAGTCTTCTTGGAAGAAGTGTTCTTGTTATTATTCCTATTTTTTCCTATTTTTTATTAAAAAATTAATATTTTATTATTATAGGTGTGAAGATATTAACATAATTATAAAGATGTACAATAATCAACAATTCTAATTTTGAAAATTTGATAGATATATAAAACTACTATTTTTGGAAACCGCTAAGGAGGAATATACTTAGCTCAAACACAAGTTTTTGTTAATTGTTTTGAATGTATTAAAGTTTAAATTGGATAAAGAGATGAATATATATTCTCAAGATCAAGACAATAATTTTAAATTGTTTTTGGATTTGTTGTAATTGCACAATAGGCCACTTGATCCTGTTGACCGAAAACATGTCTCAATTAATTGTGATAAATGACTAATATAAACATATATAAAGATGATTTTTTTATGATGATATATTATGGAAAATATTAGATAATATTTATGGACATGATTTTTAAATAAGGATAAGATAACATTTTATTATATTTCATTGACTATAGACTTGTTCAGGTTGACTGCGATAAAAAATTAGTTGTTGTGTCTTTTTGTGCCTATATGTACTAAATAATATATGATATATTAATTAATATTATGCCACATAGAATTTTATTTTTTAATTATTTTGGATTTTAAATCCTAAAGGAACTTTATATATTTAAAACCTACAAAAAAGAGTAGAGTGCAATGGGTTAAGGTGATCTCAATCATCCATTGGATGATTGATCATTACCTACGCATTCAATATTTCGAGGATCGAAATTAAGCCCATGAATTTATCCCACCTAGATTAATTATGAAAATTTTCTTATTGAATATGTGTATGTAGCTATGAAAATAGATTTGGTACTTGACAATGATAGCTCTTGACTTGCTTAGAGGTACTCTAGATTTGGATTATAGTTGCTCCTTGATAGTGATCTTGAATTTGGGGGAAATAGGGTTTATTTTATCAATATAAAATAGTAAAAAATATTGAACCAATTGAATATAAAGTGAGGTTAATTAATGGTCTTTGATATTTATTTATATTCCAATAGTTTGATAATTTCATTTGGTCAAATTTGCAAAATTTTGGTAAGACCCAAAAGATTGATTTTAAGTTTAGAAACTAGCCATTATTTGGTGTGAGAAATGGTCACTATATTTGGGTATGATAAAGTTTTCACTCTTTTTTATATAGCATATACTTATCCCAAATAACCAAGGAGAATTGTCCTAAGCTTAGAAAGGTCTCATGGTGATATTAGGTAGTTTGAGCATTTAACTTTGAAATTTGTGTGTAGCAGTGATGGCAAACAAAGAATGAAGACCACCCACACACACACACACACACACACACACACACACACACACACACACACAGATATATATATATATATATATATATATATATATATATATATATATATATATATTTATTATAGGAATTGTGAATAAGAGTTATTTATTTATGTGCATGCTGTGTGGTTTAATATATGTCAATAATTAACATTGTCAAGTAATTTTGACCAAATTCATGTGTCTACATTTTCTCTTCCCTTTATTCTAGTAATGAAATTATTAAATGATAAATAATTGAACTTGAGTGTGTACAATACACTTTATTTGTGATAAAATAATTTAACTATGTAGGTCACTCAAATTTATAAAACCTTATAATAGCACATAAAGTATTCTTTTTTTCATATTTGAAATTTGAAAAATCTGAACTTCAAAATTTTCAAAATCTAAAAAGAGAAAGGAAGGAATACATATATATTTTGGTGAAACCAAATTTTATTGTAACCTAGAACTAATGATAGATATTTTTTACCCCTTGTTTAAGCACTTGTATAATTTTAAGAAATAGTTGATTTAGAGTGATCAAATCCCAATTTTCAATAACTAATAAAGCATTTGAGTTGGAAAGATGCATTATTCCAACTCTCATGAATGGGTAATTTTACCCATTGTACTAATCCAAAAGGTGGAACCATAATGGGTTTGATATATGTGATGCCAATTCCTTCGATAATCATTAAACCTCAATATACATCACCCACAATAGAATATGGAACCATAAAATGATATTTATATAAGTAATGTCATGGCCATTGAGGTTTATTGAAACTCAAGGTATATTACCCATAATAGATTGAATCACACCATGATAGATCGATCTAGATTATACTTTCATGATGAAAATATAATTAATAATATTCATGCCACCATCATTATTTCATTTCTCATGTATTTTAATTCAAATAAACATTTTCCTTTGAAATTTATGAACTTGAAATTTGGAAATACACATGAACAAGTATCATGCCCCTTTTTAAATTTGAAACTTTGAACCTTACAATTTTAAATTTATAACTTTGTGACATTGAATTTTAGAAATTTTAACTTTTGATAAGCATGAGCATGAATAAGTATCATGCCTGATGAATCTTATACTTAGTGATGTATAATTCCATGCACCTATATGATTAATTTTAAATATATTTATAACTTGTATATTTGGTCATGTATCTCTTTTAATCTTTGAAAAAGTGTACTTTATTAGCATTACTTTGAATCTTTTGAAAACCTATACTATGTATTTTTTAAATCTTTACTTTATCCCAAATTTGATTTTTTTTGTTCATGGAGGGTTGGATCTCAAGGGAAAAGCCACTGTGATTCCCCCATTTTAAGATGCAAGATGTATCTTAAAAGTCACCCATCTCAAAACAAGAGTTTAATAATGTCATGTGATAAATATGTAATCATATAGTATATTGTTGTTATGTGGATATAATGTTATTATATAAATATAATTTCCATTGAATCATGTATGTAACATATTGAATGTGAGGCATACAAATTTTTTTGGATGGTGGAGCTTGATCTTATTATAATGCTTGTTTCTCAAAAGGGGGGTGTGTGGAGGGGAAACACCCTCCACTATGGTCATTGTTCAGGGATAACACCCCAAAAGAAAATTTTTGTTAAAAATACATTGTAAAATATTATAATTTCATAGTAAATTTGGACCATTCACTATTAGGTCATAGATGAAATGGTAGAAATTATGTTTGTGAATTTTTCCCCTAATATGTAACCCTCCTTTGATATGAGGGAATTATAATTGCATTAAAACACTATGTGTGAGTGAATGGGATATTGTCGTGGATGTATTACAAGTTTTCCCTTTCATTTATTAGACTTAATAATAAGAAGGACTAGATATTTTTGTGTGGACGTAGCCCATATTGGGTGAACCATGATAAACATGTATCTCTATTATGTTGTGTTTTTGCATTTTATTTACATATTTCATTTATTAATATTGATATATGTCTATATTTATAACACTAGTATCAGAGATGAAGGTCTCTTTGGCATATAAACTTGCAAGAAAAGAGGGTTCCTGATTCAAGTAGGAGTAATAGTAGAAGAAGACAAGTTTAAGGTAAAAAATTTTAGTGGCCAAAACTACTAGCTATGGAAGATGAAAATGGAGAACTATCTATATAATAAGGATATTTTCCTACCACTGGATGGAATATTAAAGAAGTTGATGACTATGAAAAATGAAGATTGGGAGGTTATTGACATAAAGGCACTAGGAACAATATGACTATGCCTGGCAGCATCAGTGGCCTTCAATATTTCAAAAGAAAAGATAGCAATGGATGTGATAAAGGTATAAGATAGAGTGTATGAAAAACCTTTAGTCTCTAATAAGGTATTTTTATGCAATATTTATTTAATCTAAAAATGTCAAAAGGTTAGTCTGTTACTAATAATTTATATGAATTTAACATGGTCACAAATTAGTTAAGCTCTATGGAAGTAAATTTTGATGATGAGATTAGGGATATTTTGATTCTATGTTCATTTATAGAAAGCTAAAATGGCTTGGTCATGGCTGTGAGTAATTCTATCTTTGGTTCAAATACTTTAATGTTTGATGATTTTATTAGTGTTATTCTTAGTGAAGAAATGTGATGGAAAAGTATAGGTGAGACATTAGGTAATTATTTGACTATGAAGAATAAGGGAAGACAAAAGGATAGAGGAAAGGGCCTAGGGAATCATGGTGAGTATAAGAAGGGTAGATCTAAATCCAGATAAATGTTGGTGTGTTGGATTTGTTGTAAGAAAAGACACCTTAAGAAAGATTGTTGGTTTCAAAAAGGAAAACAAGGAGATGGACAACAAGATAAAAAAAGGAGATAAAAGCAACATGTAATATGTTATAATATAATTTAATCCTTTCTTTAAATAACATTAATGATTCTTGGGTGTTATATTTAAGGGCTTCATTTCATGCTACACCCCATAATAAATATTTTCAAGACTATGTTCAAGGTTATTTTGGATAGGTTTATTTGGGTGATGGTGAACCATACAATATTATAGGTAAGGATAAGATAGGGATAAAATTACAAAATGGAAACAAATGATTTTTCAAAAAGGTAAGGCATGTTCCTGAGTTGAGAAGAAATCTAATTTCGTTAGGGTAGTTAGGAAGTGAGGGCTACACAGTTACATTTGTAGAAACATCATGAAAGGTCACTAAAGGATCATTGGTAATAGAAAAAGGAAAGAAGGTAAGTACATTATATTTATCTAATGGTAATGTTGACTCTTCTATTAATTTAGCTTCTACAAAAGAAGATATAAAATTATGGTACCATAGACTTGGGCATATGAGTGAGAAGGGGATGCAAGTTTTCCACTCAAAGAATTTGTTGCCATATTTGAAGAATGTGGATTTGGATTTTTATAAGCATTGTATGTATGTAAAATAAAAAAGAGTCATATTTCTTAGAGTTGGTAAGACAAAGAAGGATGAAAAGTTAGAGCTTATGCATACAGATGAATGGGGATCAGCTTAAGTACCATCCCTTAGTGTATCTTCTTATTATGTTACTTTTATTGATGATGTAACTATAAAAACTTGGGTTTATTTCATATTAAAAAAATCTATTGTTTTTTATACTTTTAAGAAATGTAAAGCTTTGGTTGAGAATAAGACAAGAGATAAGTTGAATTGTGTCAGATCAAAAAATGGAGGTGAATATTGCTGCAAAGAATTTCATAGTTACCATTCATCCAATGGGATTCGTAAAGAGAATAGAATTCTGAGAACATAACAACAAAATGGTATGTCAAAAAAGATGAATAGGACAATCATGGATCATGTAATGAGTATGAGATTACATGTAAGATTTCCCTTACAATTTTGGGTAGATGTTGTGGATACTATCGTTTACATAATAAATAGAGGGCCTTCAAGTCCTTTGGATGGTGGCATTCCAAAAGAAGCATGAATAGGTTAAAAGGTGATTTTTTCCTTTTTAAATACTTTTGGTTGTGAAGCATTTATCCATATTGATAAAGAAAATAAAACCAAGCTTGAAGCATCTAAGAAATGTACTTTTATTGGATATGGAGTTAATGATTTTGGTTACTGTTTATAGGATTTTGAAAATCTTAAAATAATTAGGAGTAGAGATGTGATCTTTAATGAGAAGGTCATGTATAGAGATCAATTATAGGGAAATAAATAAGAAAATCCAAATATTGAATATGCAGTATATGATGAAATCACTAGAAATGAAATTCTAAAAGTGCCAAAAAATTAAAATCTGCAATGAATAAAACAAAAAGTACCTCAAACTCTTGTAAGTGTAGTTATAAGGTCTATCAAAGTAATGAAACACCCTAAAAGATACTCTCCTTCACATTATTATTTATTATTAACTAATGGTGGTGAGCCATAAAGCTATGAACAAGCAATACATATAGAAACCTGAAAAAAGAGGGAGCAAGGCATGAAAAATTGAGATGGACTCCTTGGTACATAACCTAACATGGGATTTGGCTCAGTTGCATGTAGGTAAAAGAGCACTAAAGAATAAATAGGTGTAAAGGTTAAAAGAAGAATATGGAGGCAAAAAGAGGTATAAGGCTAGACTTGTTGTAAAGGGTTTTGCATAAAATAAAGGTATTAATTTTGATGAAGTATTTTCTCTAGTTGTAAAAATTACTTACATAAGAACTATTTTAAGTTTGGTAGTAGTAGAATATTTGCACTTGAACAGTTAGATGTGTGTGAGCTAATAGTTTGACTCAAGAGACGATGGTTAGTATCGTGTTAGTTTCAAAATGAAAAAAAAAAATGGAAAAAATACACTAACTAGCATAACATCTCTAGGCCTAGACACTAGGGAGAGCTTAGTTAACAAACATGAATAAAAAACACAACTAAAATGTAGAAAAGAAATTTTCTGTTACCTTCCTTGGATTCTCCAAAATACTTTTTGTAGTAGCTTATTTGACTTATGCTCATGAAGTCTTCTCAAAGGAGGCTTGGCTATATCCTCTTCTCCTTGGCACCTTGTGGCTTTGGCTTGGCTTAGCTTGGAATCAATTTGGAATGGTAACACTAATTTCAATATCTTTTAGAATCATTTGTGTATTATAAATTTGCATTATAAAGAATTAGAAATGATGTTCATGGCTTCTCTATTTATAGATTTTTACAAATGGATAAAAAAAACTTAAACCATCCATCTCAGGATTGAGATGTGTGGCTAAGGATTAATCTAATTATATAATTAAAATTGATAAATAAGCTCATCAATATTTTGGATAGAGGAGCAATTAAGAGGCATGGAGGGCATGAATCTTGATATTTGTGGCACTTATGGCCTAGGAATTTCTTCCCAAGAAATAAGGTCACCTAATGATGCATATATTCAATATTCATTTTCAAAAATAAGTATTCAAAAAGTTTCAATAGAATTATTAACTAGGCTCTCGTTTGGTTTAATTAACTTTTAAGCATGATTAAGCATTTTGTGCACAAATTACTCAAATTGATCATAATTCTTTGTTATTGGTCCAAAATTTAACTAGATTAGAATTGGAAGTCAATATCTAATGTGTTGGATCCATATTCCCATTTAGGATGTTACCAATAGAAAATAATAAAGGCACATGTCTTGTGTATTAGATTTAATAGAAAAGAGCAATCTAGAGCACCTAGGTGCAAAATTGGCATTTTAACTTGAAATAAATTTAACAAAGTTAGCTGGCCCATAAATTGCATTGCCCCATTTAGGGATACTATATTCAAAATAGTCACTTAATTATGTCGGTTTCACATCATTTAACATGTTTTAGGCTAAATTATGCATTTTGGTGGAATTTGGTTAAAACCTTGATTTGGAGGTTATAGATGGCCAGATTTAGGTGTCTACATTTTGCCCCTATTTTGGAAGGCATTAAAAACTATAGGCAAGTAAATATCTTCTAAAATAATGAGAGATGGCCCATATGCCAAAAATAAGATGATAATTCAAGAACAAATATCTATTATGTGATCTAGGAATTTGACTCAAGAGAGGATGGTTAGTATCGTGTTAGTTTCAAATGAAAACAAAATGAAAGAAACACACTAACTAGCATAACATCTCTAGGCCTAGAAACTAGGGAGAGCTTAGTTAATAAACATGAATAAAACACAACTAAAATGAAAATAAAACCTTCTTTTACTTTCCTTGAATTCTCCAAAATGCTTGTTGTAGTGGCTTGCTTGGCTTGTGCTCATGAAGTCTTCATCAAAGGAGGCTTGGCTATCTCTTCTTCTCCTTGACACCTTATGGCTTTAGATTAGCTTGGATTAGAATCAATTTGTCATGGTAACACTAATTGTAATATCTTTTCAAATCATTTGTGCATTATAACTTTACATTATCAAGACTTAGAAATGATGTTCATGGCCTCTCTATTTGTAGATTTTTACAAATGGCTAGAATCAACCCGAATCATCCATCTCAGGATTAAGATGTGTGTCTAAGGATTAATCCAATTATGAAATTAAAATTGATAAATAGGCTCATAAATATTTGGGATAAAGGAACAATTAAGAGGCATGGAAGGCATGGATCTTGATATTTGTGGCATTTATGGCCTATGGATATCCTCCCAAGAAATTAGGTCACCTGATGATGCAGATATTCAATATTCATTTCCAAAAATAAGTATTCAACAAGTTTCCATGGAATTATAAATTAGGCTCTAGTTTAGTTTAATTCACTCTTAAGCATGATTAAGCATTTGGTGCATAAATTACTCAAATTGGTCAAAATGTCTTGTTGTTGGTCATAAATTTGACTGGACTAGAATTGGAATTCAATGTCAAATGTGTTGGATCCAAATTCCCATTTAGGATGTTACCAATATAAAATAACAAAGGCACATGTATTTTATATGAGATTTGAAAGAAAAGAGAAATCCATAGCATCGAGGTGCAAAATTTGTATTTTGACTCAAAATGTACTGATCAAAGTTAGCTGGACCATAAATTGCATTGCCCCATTTAGGGATACTCTATCCAAAATCAACACTTAAATATGTTAGTTTCACATTATTTAGCATATTTTAGGCCAAATTGTGTATTTTAGTGGAAATTGGTCAAAACCTTGATTGGCGGTTATCTGTGGCTAGATCTAGGTGTCTATAGTTTGCCTTTGTTTGGGAAGGCATTGAAAACCATAGGAAAGGAAATGTCTTCTCAAATAATGAGAGATGGTTTGTATGCCAAAAATAAGATGATGATTTAAGAATAAAGATCTATTATGTGAGCTAGGAATTCGACTCGTGTTAGTTTCAAAATGAAAAAAAAATGAAAGAAACATACTAACAATCATAACATCTTTAGGCCTAGAGACTAGGGACAGCTTAGTTAATAAACATGAATAAAACACACAACTAAAATGCGAAGGAAACCTTCTTTTACCTTCCTTGGATGCTCCAAAATGCTTGTTGTAGTGGCTTTCTTGGCTTGTGCTCATGAAGTCTTCATCAAAGGAGGCTTGACTATCTCCTCTTCTCCTTGACACCTTATGGCTCTAGCTTGGCTTGGCTTGGAATCAATTTGGCATGGTAACACTAATTATAATAGCTTTGGGAATCATTTGTGCATATTATAACTTTGTACTATCAAGACTTAGAAATGATGTTCATGGCCTCTCTATTTATAGATTTTTACAAATGGATAGAATTAACCTAAACCATCCATCTCAGGATTGAGATGTGTGGCTAAGGATTAATCTAGTTATGTAATTAAAATTGATAAATAGGCTCATAAATATTTGGGATAGAGGAACAATTAAGAGGCATGGAGGGCATGGATCCTGATATTTATGGCATTTATGGCCTAAGGATGTCTTCCCAAGAAATAAGGTCATCTAATGATGCAAATATTCAATATTCATTTCCAAAAATAAGTATTCAACAAGTTTTTTTAGAATTCTTAATTAGGCTCTAGTTTGGTTTAATTAGTTCTTAAGCATGATTAAGTATTTAGTGCACAAATTACTCAAATTGATCTGAATGCCTTGTTATTGGTCCAAAATTTGACTAGATTAGAATTGGAAGTCAATGTCAAATGAATTGAATTTGTATTCCCATTTAGGATGTTACCAATATAAAATAACCAAGGCACATGTCTTTTGTATGAGATTTGACAAAAAAGAGCAATCTAGAGCACCCAAGTGCAAAATTGGCATTTTGACTCGAAATGAACTGATTAATATTAGTTGGCCCATAAATTACATTCCCCCATTTAGGGATACTCTATCCAAAATCAGCATGTAAATATGTCATTTTCACATCATTTAGCATGTTTTAGGCCAAATTGTGCATTTTAGTAGAAATTGGTCAAAACCCTAATTAGAGGTTATTAGTGGCCAGATTTAGGTGTCTACAATTTGCCCCCATTTGGGAAGGTGTTGTAAACCATAGGCAAAGAAATGTCTTCTCAAATAATTAGAGATGGACTGTATGCCAAAAATAAGATGATGATTGAAGAATAAAGATCCATTATGTGAAATAGGAATTTGACTCAAGAGAGGATGGTTAGTATTGTGTTAGTTTCAAAATAAAAACAAAATGAAAGAAACACACTAACTAGAATAACATCTCTAAGAATAGAAACTAGGGACATATTAGTTAATAAATATGAATAAAACACACAACTAAAATGTAAAGGAAACCTTCTTTTACCTTTTTTGGATGATCCAAAATGCTTTTTGTAGTGGCTTGCTTGGCTTGTGCTCATAAAGTCTTCATCAAAGGACGCTTAGATATCTCCTCTTTTCCTTGACACATTATGAATTTGTATTAGTTTGGATTGGAATCAATTTGGCATGGTAACACTAATTTTAATAGCTTTTGGAATCATTTGTGCATTATAACTTTGCATTATCAAGACATAGAAATGATGTTCATGGCCTCTTTATTTATAAGTATTTAAAAATGGCTAGAATCAACCTAAACCATCCATCTTAGTATTGAGATGTGTGGAGAAGATTAATCCAATTAAGCAATTAAAATTGATAAATAGTCTCATAAATATTTGGGATAAAGTAACAATTAAGAGGCATGGAGGGCGTAGATCTTGATATTTATGGCATTTATGGCTTAGGGATGTCTTCCCAAGTAATGAGGTCCTCTAATGATATAGATATACAATATTAATTTCCAAAAATAAGTATTCAACAAGTTTCCATGGAATTATTAATTAGGCTCTAATTTGGTTTAATTAGCTCTTAAGCATGATTAAACACTTTATGCACAAATTACTCAAATTGATCATAATGCCTTGTTATTAGTCCAAAATTTGACTAGATTGGAATTGGAAGTTAATGTCAGATGTGTTGGATTAATATTCCCATTTATGATGTTACCAATAGAAAATAAAAAAATTACATGCCTTGTGCAATAAATTTAACAAAAAATATCAATCCAAACCCCCTAGGTGTAAAATTAGCATTTTGACTTGAAATGCACTAATCAAATTTAGTTGGTCCATAAATTTCATTGCCCTATCTAGGGATAATCTAGCCAAAATATATAGTTGAATATGCCAGTTTCACATCATTTAGCATGTTTTAATGTTTTTAGGCCAAATTATGCATTTTGGTGAAAAGTGGTCAAAACCCTGCTTGGATGTTATCAGTGGCTAGATTTAGGTGTCAACAGTTTGCCCCTATTTGGGAAGGTGTTTCAAACCATAGGAAAAAAAATGTATTCTCAAATAATGAGAGATGGCCTGTATGCCAAAAAAAAGATGATGATTGAAGAACAAAACTCTAAATGGTGTTTGGAAAACCTATGATGATGCCCCCTCGAGGGAGTGGCCATTACATTTGTTGATGGACGGTCCCTCAAAAAGAAGCAAGAAGAAAGGTGGAATTAAATAATGGTTGAGATTAATCCAAACAAGAAAATACTTGCCTACATTGATGTAAAAAGGATATTTATTTTCCTAAAGGTGGTTATAATTAGGATTAAAATTCAAAGTAATGATTTGCCCATAGGTGTTATAATCATTAAGAGGACCTAGATTGGTTAGAGAGTATTGCACCCTAGTTATGGCTGATTAGCAAGAATAACTCAAGGATATAACTTGGAATATAGATTAAATATGAGTGGGTGAAAAGTGATGAAAGAGATTAATAAAATAACATGATTAATTAGTGTGAATGATTTAGTTGTACCTACCAATGAGGAGATGCTCATCTTGATTAGCAATGATATAACTAGAATAGCTAATGGGTTGATTTGATCAAGGGTGGGATGGGAGGATTTGACCAGGTACCAAGGAGAAACTTTTGTGTCTCCATTGTTTTAGACCTTCTTGAAGCTAATTTTTGCTATAGCATGTGATGGTAGGCATCATGATAGAACACTATGAAGAATTGGCTAAAATATGCAAAAAAAATGACTCTCAATCCAATAAACACATAGAAATAATGCACTAATGATAAAAACCATGATGGAAATGTTGATGTATGAATATAGATGGACTCAAGAATAATGTGTAAAAGGAATCACCTGATGAACTCATATAGACTAAGTCAAAGCAATAGTTTTGAAAGCAAACAAATAGGCAAGTGAATAAATAAATAAAAAAATAGAAAAACAAACAAACAAACAAAAAACCTAAAATAAATAAACATAAAGCCTAGAAATAAAAGAAAAATAAAGCATCCTAACAATGATAATGCCCTAGTAATGTGGATTGAGGATAACTGACTAGGCTTAGACAAGACATTTATTTTTGGATTTTTAAATATTATGAATGTTTTTGTCATTTTGAGGTATCTTAACTTGTTAGAGAATGATAAGATACCTACTCATAAAATGACAATAGCATTTGGCTTAGGTTGCTCATAAAATGGTGAGAGTGTATGGAAAGGGGGACTGAGGTGACCTCAACATGAATTAAGAATGACCCACATAGTCTTAAAAGGACCTCAAGTCATAGTAATTCTATCCACATAAAAGATGGAGAAAAACCAACTAGGTCCCAATAAGTTCTCAAATTTGGCAAATAACTTGTCAAATGAAAATAACAATGGTGAGGTTTGGTGGCAATGCATGATAAACAAGTGTTGCCCCTAGTTTTCCCATAGGTGGTTATAACTAGGATACAATGGCATAGGTCAATGATACTAATTTTCTCATAAGTGGTTATAATCAGGCTCACATAAACAAACTTGATATAGGATGGAAAATAAAATATATCTTACCATATCAACTATCACACTAATTTTATAGATTGTCATTGTAAACATGGATTTGATTGATTATTAAAAATTGATTGAAATCCCACTGTAAAAGGCGTAGAAAGAACCAAATGATCCAAGATCAAAATAGGATTGGGTAGGATGACTAAAACTAGGCTTTGGTCTAGATAGGAATGACATGGTAGAATGGTATTGTTTTGCTTTGGATAATGGTGGTTTTTAATAGATTGGATAAAATGGTAAGAGGGTTTGCCACTAGGTAATGGGGTAAATAGAAGAATACATGACAATGAAAAAAGGATATGTAACAATGGCAATGGCATGGCAATGTGAAATGGTATGGTACATGTTTTTAGCTTGGGTGTGGTTTTTGATTCTATTTTTCCTATTGATGGGGAGATGCAAATCCTAATAAAAAAATTATACAAACATAATACTTGATCATGTTAATTTATATCCCACACCTCATCTAAATAACTGATATATTAATAACTACCTATAGATTTGATTTTCAAGAATATTTTTGTGATCTTTGTTGGTCATTGATTTTGATTCCTTCAATAATCAAGACAAGGTATCTTTGCATCCTTTGCAAAGGAAAGTGTGGCCATGGATGGTAAACAAGGCAAATATTGGATGGTAGGTTTGATTGTGAAATGTAATGGTAGATGATAATGGAATGTGAAATAGTTGGGAAATAAATGAATATCAAGATGTTCATCACATGTAATGTTGTTGATACCAGATTTGACATATTTTTGGTTGTGGCAGGGCCAAATACTTTTTATCTCAATAGGACCACTAGATTTTTATATTGTTTGATCTTTAGAGTAGCTACCCTCTGATTAGGCTATAGATTGAAAGCTACTTTTATTTGATCTTTAATTTTATCTTCATCAAGTAGTGAAGAACTTTTTTGCTCATATATTAGTGACTCAAAGAGGTTTTCACCAATGAAGTTGTCTTGATTATCCTATAGCACCTTTGAGAATGTTTCACTAAGGAATGTTGAATTTTGAATTTGATTTTATTCTAGCACTTTCAAAAAAAATTCACTAGAAGATGTTGAGTTCTGACTTTGATTGTCCCCTAGTGCCTCTAAAAAGGTTTCACTAAGAGAGTGCCTATGAATGTGGTCTTGGCCTCTTTGCTCTTCTTCAACTACTATGTCACCATGGATATAGTTCAATAGGTGTGATTCTACCGATCATAATAGCCACTTATGGGAGATGGAATGTCAATGATATGGCTATTTTGGTTGATGGTAATGTCCTATGAAATGGTAATGGAATGGGGAGAGGATACATAATCCTCATAAAATATACTAAGATATCTTGTGTTGAAGCTAAAGTGCTCATCCAAAAAAACCATAGAAGAGTCACAAATGTATTCAAATTGATCTATAAGACATGTGTAACCAATGTTGTAATAGTCATGAACATATTCTATATCTAAATTTGATTCAAACTTAATAAATTCTAAATCTAATGTTGAGACTAATGTTGATTCTGATTCTAATGCTAAACTTGATGTTGGTTCAATAATATAACTTGACTCTAACTCTGATTCTTCATCTGATGGGTACTCTATTACAATGATGTCTTGTTGAATGTTTGGTTTTGGGTAAGTAATGACCTGTTATGGCATAATGGGCTCTAAAAAGATTGGTTTGTCAAAGTGATACTCCTCTAAGATGGGAAGAAGGTCAAGAGAGAACTCCTCAGAGACTATCTTGTCAATAGAAGGCTCTTAAAAAATAGGCCCATGGTCAAGGTAATGATTTTCCCAAAGGTGATTATAATCATTAAGAGTGGCTCAGCAAAGACTAGCTCATCAGTGTGAGACTCCTTGATAATTGGGATATGATCAATAGGTGATTCATCATAGGCTGACTTATCACAAGTTGTTGGTTCAAAAATATCTTGGATTGGTTGGTTTTCTTGTCTTTGGTTTCTAATGAGTTAGAATATGCCATTTTTGAACATAGCTTGGTCTTTGAATGATTAGATGGGTTGAGGTTTTAATTGGACTAGTTTTGAATGAGGAATGGATTACAATTGGATAATATTAGGGAAATAGGGAGCATGATTTATCACATGATCCAAAGGATGAAGTCTTCAAATGGTAATGATAAGATGGTGTGGGGCTTCATTTTTTGCACAAGCCAAAGGAATAGGTCCTAGAATGATGAAGGGGTATTATGGAGCTTGATTTCTCACAGAAACTAAAGGATGAGGTCTTGGTATGGGAATGGTGTGACATTGCGGTCTTGGAATAAAAATTGTACAATGTCGTGGAGCCTAATTACTCACATAAGCCAAAGCATTCAAGTCTACCTCATAAACCATATCATCCCAATCATTAGTTAGCTCATAAACTAGTTCTTGACTATGTTCCATGTACTAATTATTGTAAATAGGGTATGGATCCATATCCCAAATAACATTATCTATAATTGGGTCTTCAAAGTCCTCTTCACAAGCCTCTTCATACTAATCAAGGTCTCGAGTTGGATTGTGAGTTGGTTTGTGACTTTATTCCCATGAATGATTATTATGAGGTAGGTAGAAATCTATCTCACAAACCATATTATCATCATTGGGGTCTTGACTAAAGCCATAAAAGTCATTTTGTGTGTCCATTATATCATAAGTTGGATTATACGTGACTCCACAATAGCTATAGCTAGACATATCTGCATAAATTATGAAATATCTAAAAATAAAAAAGCTTAGAGTTCTACAAACTCTAAAAAACTATGTTCAAAGGATAAATAGTTGACTTTGTCTAACTTGGTCTAAAGGGTGGAGCTATATCTCCAATGTGGTCTGAAGGTGGAGCTATATCTCCAAAATGGTTGGTGCTAAAACTTGGCATAAAATAGTCTAATCATAAAATGTCTATTGTCAAATTTCATACACACAAAAGGTCAAGCTTCTAAATAAAAACTAGTTTGTCAAAGGTCTAAGTCAAATTTTTCCAAACAAGGTCTAAACTAGGAAAGAGAAAAGTTGAGTTATTAGGTCTTTTATCCAAATGTAGAGTCAAAATCTAGGCTCGTAAAAATAGGCACATGCCAGGACTTTTGGCCATTTTGGCCAAATGGCATCAAAATATAGACTTAAAACAAAGGGTAATATGATTTTATTTAATCTAACAAGTTTAGAAATAACTTTGACATAAACTAGACACACCGAATCAAACATAAAATGATTAGTTGGCGTAAGGCATGAGGCAAATGATCTTTGAGAAAGGCTATGTTCTCATAAATAAAGGCAAAAATAATTATGAGGATAGGCATTAAATAAACAAATGATCAATAGTTTTCAAATTTTGGTAATTGATTAACCAAAGTTATGCAACCCAAAAGAGAAAGATCTATGTATCAGCCCCATGAATAAGACCTAAATAGAAATCAATCAATGTTTAGATCCTAACATAACAAGGTTAATTGAAAAATCAACTTTGAAAACTATGATTTTACCAAATAGGCTAGAAAATATTGGACATCATGATGGCACAAGACAAAGTTCCAAATGGTATACATGACATGGTTTGAAACAATGGTTTCTGATACTAGGGTAAATAAGTCTTGAAACACATTGAGCAACCTAGTGGTATAAACATTATCAAATGATGTGATCTATGTTATGATTCAAAAGACTCAAAGGAAAAATGGTTTTAACATGTTTTAGATAGAATAACACTACCCTCCTCAACTCAAATGACATACACACAAACAAGCTTATAAAAAAACTTAAAGCACAAGTGTGGTGTAAACTAGCCAGCATAACACCTCTTTAGACAAAAGATTGACATATAGACAAATTGATTTTAACATGGCTTGTGAACAAATAAACAAGTTTTAGTCTCAAAACATAGAAATAAAAAATGACCAAAATACACTATGTATAATCATCCAAATCCTAGTAAGGGTATGGTAATGTGGGGTTAACTAAACTAGCAAGCCTTCAAATGTTTATAGGGGAATCAATTACATAATGATTTTCACATCAAGCGATGCAAAAAAAAAGCATGAAAATTGGGTGAACATGGCATTGGATAGTTGTAAAAAATTCTAATCCTTTTTATAACCACATCCTATTATCACTCAGTGTAGTGCGATGTCCAAATGCATATACGTCCTGTGTGCAACTCAAAAGGAGTAAGTGAAGTCAATGCTGGGAGATGAAACCCCAGGTCAAATATTCCCTAAATAACTCATGGGAGGTAATGACGTCTCCCTCATAAGCCAATTTTTCATGAAAATAAAAGACTAAGAGAAAGACTTTAGGGTCATTTTCAAGGTCACCAAAACTTTGATGAATTTTTGGGGAGTGCTTTAGATGACATTCTTTCTAAGCCTTGGACTAGGATTTTTGAAATAGGAATGGTGCTTTTAGTTCCAAGGGTTACCTAAAGGGGACAAATGGAAGAGTATACATATAACACCCCTATCTTTTCTAAACAAAATTAGATCAAACAACTATTGAAAACAAAAATGACAAGTGTGTTTAATTTTAAGCCCAAATGAAATATTTGGTGGTGTTCATTTGACCCCTTAGTCTTAATTTGTAAATTTGAAATTTAACTAGAAGATTTAAGAAATAACACCCTAAAATAAGTTTGGTTCATTTTAAAACACCCTAAAAAAAGTTTTAAAAGATCCATTTAAGCATGCTTTGATGATTTTTCAAGTAAAACCTAAAAACAAAATGTTAGCAAGATGTTTAGCTTAGAAGCACTTTATAAGATGAGATAACCAACTTAGAAAAAAAACTCTTGAGTTTGTGTGAAAAAAAAATAGTGACCGTCATTGGTTATACTAACCAGAGATGATGACTTCTATGTAGATTGATTATGGTTTTACTAACCAGAGATGGTTAAGTAGATTGATCTTAGTTTTACTAATGCTAACTGATGATGGTTATATAGACTGATGCCAATTTACTCAACTAATTATGGTTACTATGTAAACCCATGACAAAGAAAAAAATGGCCAAATGAAGTTAGAAAATCACTTAGAAAGATTTTTAAACATCCAATTTAAAATTTTAAATTTTCCTCATGCTCTTCTTCATACATGGGATGCATTGGGTCCCACCAAACATGCCATTATGTGAGCTAGGAATTTGACTCAAGAGGGAATGGTTAGTATCGTGTTAGTTTCAAAATGAAAACAAAATGAAAGAAACACACTAACTAGCATAACATATATAGGCCTAGACACTAGGGAGAGCTTAGTTAACAAACATGAATAAAACACACAACTAAAATGCAAAATAAACCTTCTTTTACCTTCTTTCGATGCCCCAAAATACGTGTTGTAGTGGGTTGCTCAGCTTGTGCTCATGAAGTCTTCATCAAAAGAGGATTGAATATCTCCTCTTATCCTTAGAACCTTGTGGCTTTAGATTGGCTTGGATTGGATTTAATTTTGCATGGTAACACTAATTGTAATATCTTTTGGAATCATTTGTGCATTATAACTTTGCATTATCAAGACTTAGAAATGATTTTCATGCCTCTCTATTTATAGATTTTTGCAAATGGATAGAATCAACCCGAACCATCCATCTTACGATTGAGATGTGTGGCTAAGGATTAATCCAATTATGAAATTAAAATCGATAAATAGGCTCATCAATATTTGAAATAGAGGAGCAATTAAGAGGCATGGAGGGCATGAATCTTGATATTTATGGCATTTATGGCCTAGGGATGTCTTCACAAGAAATGAGGTCACCTGATGATGAAAATATTTAATATTCATTTCCAAAAATAATTATTTAACAAGTTTCCATGGAATTCTTAATTACGATCTAATTTAATTTAATTATCTCTTAAGAATTATAAGCACTTTTTGCACAAATTACTTAAATTGATCAGAATGCCTTGTTATTGGTCCAAAATTTGATTAGATTAGAGTTGGAAGTCAATGTCAAATGCATTGGATCCATATTCTCATTTAGGATGTTACCAAAAATGAATAACAAATGCACATGTCTTATGCAAGATATTTGATAGCAAAAGAGCAATCTAGAGCACCCAGGTGCAAAATTGGCATGTTGACTTAAAATGAATTGATCAAAGTTACTAGGCCCATAAATTGCATGTTTTAGTATTTTTAGGCCTAATTATACATTTTAGTATTTTTAGGCCTAATTATACATTTTAGTAGAAATTGGTCAAAATCTTAATTAGAGGTTATCAGTAGCCAAATTTAGGTGTCTACAATGTGAAGAATGCTTTCCTTCATGGTGATTTGGAGGAGGAAATATATATGGAGAATCCATAGGGATACAAAGAAAAAGGTAAGGAGAAATGGTTTATAGGTTGAAGAAGAGTTTTTATGGTCTAAAACAAGCTCCAAGGTAGTGATATTTAAAATTTGACGTGTTTATAAAGGAATAAGATTATAGTAGATGTCATTTTGACCACTATGTCTATTTTAAGAGATTAGATAATGGTAGCTATATTATATTATTATTATTATTATATGTAGATGACATGCTTATTATAGGGTCTAACATGCATGACATAAATGACCTTAAAATAAAATTAATAAATTCTTTTCCAGAGAAGGATTTGGGTAATGTAAAAAAATCCCTTGGTATGAGAATAACATGAGACAAACAATAGAAAATTGACATTGTCTCAGGAAGAGTACATCAAGAAGGTATTATTCAAGTTTAATATGAAAGACACAAAACTTGTAAATACACCTTTGGGAGGGAACTTTAAATTAAGCAAAGTAACAATTTCCTAAAATTAAGGAATAAATTAATTACAAGTCTAAAGTTCTATATGCTTCAATAGTTGGAAGTTTAATGTATGATATGGTGTGCATAAGACCAAATATTTCTCATGTAGTGGGAGTTTTCAATAGGTTTATGAATAATCAAGGAAAGGAACATTAGGATGTAGTCAAGTGGATTCTCAGGTACTTGAGAGGGACCACTGATAGATGATTATGTTATGAAGGTTTAGATGTTACCTTATAAGGATATGTTGATGCATACATGTCTAGAGATTTAGATGAAAACATGATCACCATAGGTTATGTTTTCACTATTGGTGATACAATAGTTAGTTAGATTTCAAAATCATAGAAGATAGTTTCTTTATCAACTAAAGAGGTAGAGTATGTTACAACTATAGAAGCTAGCAAATAGATGATATGGATGTAATGGTTCATGGAAGAGTTGAGGCATAAGCAGGAAGATTGTAGGTTGTATAGTGATAGTCAAAGTGTGATTTATTTAGAAAATAACTCAATATTCCACTCAAGAACTAAACATATACAACTTAGGTATCACTTCATTCATTTAGTTTTGAAGGATGGTCAACTAAAGTTGGAAAAGATAAATATAAGTCAGAATCCTATAGATATGATAATAAAATCTATAAAAAAGGAGAAGATGGAGAGTTATTCAGCTTTAATAGGTCTTCAAGGATAACAAGGAAGATGAAAGACATGTTAGGGTCAAATTTCAACAAAAACTCCAAGGTAGAGTTGTAGCGATGGACTTATAGTAGTCAGTATTCAAGTGGGAGATTGTTGGATGGTGGAGCCTAATCTTATTATAATGCTTAGTTCTTAATAGGGGGTGTGGAGTGGGGTGGGATTCCCCCCATTATGTTCATCATAAATATGGACCCTTCACTATTAGGTCATCGATCTAATGGTAGAAATTACGTTTATGAATTTTTTCTCTAATATGTAACCCTCCTTTGATATGAGGGAATTGTAATTATGGTGGAATAGTGTATGTGAGTGAAGAGGATATTATAGTGGATGTATTATAGGCTTTTCCCTTCATTTTTTGGACTGAATAATAAGAAGGATTGGTTGTTTCTATGTAAACATAGACCATATTGGGTGAGCCATGTTAAATCTATGTCTCTATTATATTTTATTTTTTGCATATTATTTCTATTTTTAATTTATTAATATTTCTCTATATTCTCTGTTTCTTACAAGTTTCATGAATAGATATATATCAATGAAGCATGCATTAAAATAACCATATTTGACGTATTTTATGCATTAAAAATGTATGATATGTATTATGGGACCACTAAGCAATCTCCAAAAACATATAGATACAATGCATAATGTCACATAATGTCATAAAATAAGTCCAAGGACCAAAGAACATAAACAAAGGATATGTTCATATGTCCCATAAACAAATATTACACATAAAATGCCAAGGGATAGAAGTAATGTACATGCTTAAATGTTTCAAAAAAAATATCACACACATAAGGTCAAGGGCCATAATAAATTTGCATTTTCAAATGTCACACAAGTAAATATTTCACACATAAGGCCAAAGGACACAAGCAATGGACATGTTCAAATGTCACATAATCAATTAAATGCACCTAGCATAATCATGGCCACTAGGTATAAGGGAATACATTTATAATGTATGTCCTACATCAAATTCATATACATCTTGAAATTCATGTGTGTTTGAAAAATAATATTCTATTTACCAAAATATGTGGTATATAACATATGTAAATAAGTAAGTTAGCAAATTATGTCATGTTGGTGACCTAATTTTTTATGTTTTGAGAATATTTTAATTTATTTTTTTTTAAATTTTAATTTTTATTTTTGACACATTTGAATTTTAATAAATTTACAAATTATTTATTAAGGATTTGATAAAACAGAATGAATTGAGGAATATGAATAATACACAACATGCATTAATATATAGTGTATACTAGATGTGACACCATATCAATGTGGGGGAAGTGAAAGCAAGAATTATTCCCCCACTGTATGTGTATAACAAAAAATTGTAACTCAATATCATATGTGCATACACAAATCTACATGCCCTTTAGGGGAAATAATCAATGTGTACTCATGTGATATGTATATGTATGAGTATGGAATCATGTAATCTCAAATGGAATCAAGAGTATGTTTAGATAGTTGATATGAAAGAATGATCTAATAACATGACACAAAATATGTAAATTATATTTTTTAAAGAATGGTGTGATAGATGTTTGGATTAGGATAGATATTTGAAAGGAAAGGGCCTTGTTAAACAAATTAATGGATAATAAAATTAAGCAAACATCAAGAAGCTATGTATAATAGACTTTTATCTGATTAACCAATGATATAATAGATGGAATTTCCCCATGTAGGTCATGCTTAAGATAATTTTATGAACATTTTTCATGAGTAAGTAGAGGTATATTTTCTCTCATAGCCATCATCCATTGAATCCTTCAATATATCAATGTTTGTAAAACCATTAATTTGATTGATTCCATCTTCATTACAATTGTACCAATCCTAGATATTATCATAATCATCCTATTGTTATTGAAATTTTGATATTACACTCTTGTGATATTTTAAATTTATAAATGAAAAGATAACTACACCATATATAGTAATTATCTTAATGGATTTACATTACTCTTGAGTATATTCATCATTATCAAGGTCTTGCATCTCATTCGAAACTAGAGAAGAATTAGGTACCACTGCTTAAATATTGGGAAGAGAAATGGTTCCCCTTTTGTTTTTTAAATTTGAGATGTAATTATATATTTTATATTATTTTCCTTATTATTTTTATATATACATGAAGAAGATATAGTATTTGAATCCTATGGAATCACATTTATACCATTAGTCTTTCTAGGAACATATTTCTTTCTAACTTCCTTTATGATAATTCTCTCTTAAGGATGCCTTCTTTCTTGTATTGATTTTATTTTTGTAACTTCCATTTTGGTAATTGATCATTTATTAACATATCTTGATGTAACTTATGTAAGATTTTTTTCTAATTTTTCATTTTTTAACCTTTCTTATTACGAATTTTCCTTTTGTAACCTTTCTTATTCTAAATTTTCATATTTTAATCTTTCTTGTTTTGAATTTATCTTTTGTAACCTTTCTTGTTTTGAATTTTTCATTTGTTATTTTTGTTAGGATTTGAAATCACTATTCATAGTCACTATTCATGAATCACTATTCACAAGAAGTATTCATATTCACTATACATGGTGATGTGGCCTGGTGGTGATGTGGATGGTTAGTGATGTGGTTAGGTGATGACTTGGCATGACCACAGAAGGTGGTATGGCCCATAGAGCATCTTTAAAATTCAAAAAGAAGAGGTGAGAGAAAGTGGGATGCATTTTTCCACTAACTCACATGGCTTGGCTTATGTGAAAGCATGTGAGGAAATAATGATAGTGGATCACATGTTTCTACTTTGGCATGTGCTTTGGGGCATAATTGTCTATGGTATCTTATTAGGTGAGGTCAAAAGTGTGAATATTTTGACTCAAAAATATGTGCACATAGAAAATGGGAGACAAGGATCACTATGATAGATTGAGGTCACATATGGAGTGGGGCATAACACATGGAAGAGCACATAGGTATACATAAAGAGTGGTCAAGTGGACATGATGAGATGCCATTCAAAGGCTTGAATTTGCATATGGGGGGACAAGATTCCCTATTGATGAATAGTGCTCCCACATGGAGTATGGAATAATTTTATTCTCTCTCTCTATTTTCTCTCTATGTTGTAAATGTTATTTAATAGCATGACATCTCCTTTGTTAATTCATCCCATTAGAGGATACATGCAAGCCTTGGGATTTCATGCTTGGAGGTTAGATCTTGTAGGCTATGTTATGCTTGGTGAATAGCATAAATCCTTCAGGTAGAAGCATTGAGTGCTTTGTATGGAAGCATAGAAGGATTTTTTATGGAAGAGCTATTTTAGAAGAGAGTTTGATGTTAAGTTATCAATGAAATTTGGAGCTACCATTTTTCACGCGATTTTTACTTACACATTGCAAGGTTTCCACATAATATATATGTAACATGTTCCCTCTTTGTCTTATCTTTTGTGTATCTTGTATTCCACATTTAATTTATTTTATAGTAGGAACCTTATTCCTAACATCTATTATAAGCTAACAATGCATGGTTCTAACATGTGGTATCAGAGTCATGTTGAAAAAATCCATATGTGAGTGTTTTTTGTTGTTATCTAGTTGTGTGCAAGGTGAAGATACTATGATAGGAGGAGAGACTTGGATATTAAAGAAAAAAAGAAAAAGAAGTTTTTTTAACATGTATCTCTCTATGGACCATAAGTGGAGGATATCTTGGTGAAGATCCTAATATCTTCATATTGTTGATGATAATCCCATAAGAGAGTTGAAGATAAATCTTAAAAATATTTTTCAAAAAAGTCAATAACTTACATAATTTTCTTGTTGGTGGAGTAACTCTACAGCTTGAGGTGTAAGATAGACTCATTTGGAGGAGGTGGAGAGAAGGCATGACCTTTTTATGGTTTTTGGAAAAGAAGGGGTGTTGATGTGGTATCCCACTGACCACATGTTGTTAGCTGAGATGTTAGTGAAGAAGAAAATTCTAAGCAAAAGAAGGAGATATAGACAAACCTAAAGTTGTACCTATTTTTCATGTAATTGAGGAAGAGTAATATGAAGATGAAAATTAAAAATTGAGACCTAGTGTTCTTAGAAGGATAAGTTTGGTCTTTACTATTAGACTCAGGGTGTCAAAATATTGTGTATATAGTTGTGGTATTGGCCAAGTAAACCAATATATGGACTAACACTAGAGGCACATGGGTTGGTATTTACCAACATTTGGTAGAGCATGATGTATTTAGGATGCCTTCTTGAGGATCAAAAAAAATTTAGGTGTAGTGATGCACTGATTAACATGATGAATTCCATGGAGCTATAATTGGTGCACTTGTATCATGTTGATAGCTTGGATGCTATGTGGATAAGTATTGATTTTAAATTTTATGATATCTTTTCTCTTCACTACTATCAAGAGTGCTACATGTACTACTTATTGTTGAGAGTTAGAGCAACATTATTCCTACATGGTGATCTCTCTTAGGGATAGATAAATAAAAGTGATGAGGTAGAAAGTTGTTGGTTTACATGTTAAAGAAGACATTATACAATTTTACAATCAAATGTACTAAGGGAGTACAAAATATTTAGGACCTTCATGGAGAGCCTATGTATTATGACATGTTGGATTTAGGCCCCATTATGATCACTATTTTGATGGCTCAATGATAAGGATGAAATGATGGTGGTATTTAGAGAAAACCAATGATGGAGATGCACAAGGATGGGAAAGCAAGTAAATACCCTACTTATTGCATTATGAGTTGTCCTCCCAAGAGCATCTTATAATAGAGGAGAAGACATGTTATTGTGTCCTATGTATTAGATTCATCAGGAGTAGGAAGATTCATAATGCCATGGTGAGAACTAGACTGGATATTCCTAATCAGTGGGAGTTGTAAGAGGTTCATGGAAGAGTCATGATTGAAGGATTTGTCTATGTATAGAGAAGTGATTTGTCACTTCAGTGTTTTAGTTTATTATGGTGGAGTAGATGTTGACAAAGCCAATCAAGATAAAGAAGTTTTACTAGTGCAACAAAACTTTTACTAGGTTTGTGTTAGGGAAATAAAAGGTATGGATGAGTAACTAGTTGTATAATAATTAGGTGTGGTAAAGGCCTATGTATATTGACTTCAAATACTAGAATGTCAGGATGTGAAGTAACTATTCATGAATCACTATCCATAGGCAATATTCATGGTTGATATTCATGCTGATGTAGATTGAAGGTGATGTGGATGGTTAGTGATGTGGCATGTTCAAATGACACACAATCAAAGGGACATGACTTAGTAAAATTTTCATAAGGAAAGAAATGATGCATTCAAATGTCCATACAATGAGCAATGACATATTAAAAAGTCAAAGTAAATGAACAAAGGCATGGGGGCTAAAAACATTGGAGCATTTTCAAATTTTCAAACAAGAAAGATAATATCAGGCAAGGTAAGACACTTAAAGAAGTACATAAATGAAAATCATGGAACATAAAAAACTAGCATAAACATATCATACCAATCCATGGATATATTCTTTAGTAAAAACATTTAGTACATAGCATATCAAGTACACTGTGATAGATATAAGCATGGATAAAGGCATGTGTAAGTATATAATATCAAACATGATAAAATAAAATGATCATATGATGATATAACCTAGGTGTATGTGATCAAAGAAGCATATGCCCTCATGTCCATATGACATGAGAAGAGGTAAGACCCAACATCCTAAAGTGAATAGATCATGTGCTTGGGTATTTTTATGTTTCCCAAAGAGTCTTGTTAACCTCATTTATGTTGTAAGTCTTTTAGATCAAATATAAGTTTTTTCAACCATCTTACATTGTAAGTAGTTTCTTCTTATGTATGATCAACATGGTTATGTTGAAATTAATCACCACCCATGAATAACATGATCATTATGTTTTGTTGGTGTGGATGTTTTTTTATTTTTGTAACTTAAGGAGGTTTTTGTGGATGTGCCTCTTTTATCCATCCCATATTTATTATTAGTTTTAAATCTTCCATATAAATGTGAGGAACAACACACATTTGCTCATAATTTTCATTTAGTACCTTATCTTCCTCACTTATATATGGAATAAAACTTTTGTATTTGGAATGAGATATGTTAAGTTATTAATATGCATGAGTATTAATGACACATATCTATAAACATCCAAGTATAACTAAGTGAATGATTCATATGGTTTAAGTAATGCTATATACCTTAATGGGGAAATAATACCTCAACTAAAGATGAATTATAATTCCAAATCTAAAGGTTTAAATCCTAAGGCATATGATGTAATTTTAAATTGTGAAAAAGTGGTTAATGACCTTTTAGGTAAGCCATATAACCAATTGTGAGCTTCATCAATGATGCTCATATGAAAAAAATAATAGTTTATCATCTTTATCCCATTGACCAAAAGAATGTACATATTTATTCATTTGATCAAATGGATCTTTATGATGAGTGAAAGTGGTAATTATTGTAGTTTAAAATATAGTGGATAAGAATAGTCAAGTGTACCTTGTGAAATTGGTTAATTATTGAATGGGGTAATATTTATGCTGGAATTATGGTGTTCCACGTTCATTTTAAGTGTACAAACTTGTGTTTTAGTATCTTCAATATCACTCATCATGGACATGGTATCATAACTAGGAATGGTGGTGTTTGGAAAAGGTGTTATCATTGGTTCTAATCCACCATCTCTTTTAAGTTTAGGCATATTGGTATTATCATCTTCATGAATAATAAGTGAAAATTTAGCATTACTAAACTTAGGATATGTTGGTAATAGCATTGGATCTTAAAATTTTGGAAATTTTGGTGTATCCTTTGATAATTCATCCATTTTTTTAATGATATAGTAATTTTAATTTGAGGTCTTTGGTAAAAGAGCTTATTTTGAAACATTTGGGTCTTTTGCTAGTTTAGGTTTGTAGTGCACCCTTATTCATGGTGATTTAATGTTATTGGGAAAAGAGTCCATGATGTCTTTATTTACATTTTGAAAATTTTCAATATCAAATGAAGGTAAAAGAGAATAATTACCTTTAATGAGAGGGATATTTTTTGTAAATGTTGGAATGATATGAATTTTAATCAATGTGCTTTCAATAAAATATCCTTTTTGACTAGTTTATAAATTAGCCATGATATCCTTATAGATTTGAAAAAAGTTAGCACAATTGAATGAAGGAAAACAATTCTTATGTATAGATAATTTAGTTTTATATGTTAAATTAAAATTTTGTCTATATTTATTAATATTGTTCAACTCATATCTCAAGATGGTGGTCACATGGACCTAGTTAAAGGGATGGTAGCTACCACCATTCAAATATCTAAGATGATATGCTTGGGCATTAGTAAAAAGACAAACTAATCAATTTTTATTCATTCCATTATATATATTTGTATACCTTCATAATCATAGTCATCAAAACAATCTACATCATCTACATTGAAGGAGATAAAGAAAATGAAAATTAAGTTAAAAAAGGTGAAGATCATATAATTTACAACACTTATGTGATAAGTTATATCATATGTCAGGTTCACAAAAATTTTAAACCTAAATTAAGATGAGTCAATATAGTATAGGGATAATAATATAGAAATGAATAAAAACAAGGGTGAAAAATAGATCAATAATAGGCCAATTAATATCAAACTTAGATAAACAATGTTCTAAATTTAAATGTTGAGATATGCTAAAAATAAAAAGTAAAACTATTGATTGATATTATAATGAATTAAAAAAATATTATTGATTTGATTTAATGTACATGAAAATTTAGGTTTAAATAGTTTAGAAGTGTACCAGATATGGATTCTAGATCAGTTGTTAGATTTTAGAAATTTACAATCTGTGGCCTCAAATGCTTGCATTAGATATGGATGATTAAATTGATGTACATGTCTAACTTGGATTCATGTGTCTAACACAAGAATAATTATGGGATATAGATGTGAGCACTTGAAACCTTTTTTTATTTTTTATCATTGTTACTCTAGTGTGTTCAAATCTTGCACACATGTCACTCTTTGTCAAATAATCAAACCCTAACTTCCTCACCCTTGGAGTGACTATGGGAAAAATTGGTTAGTGGGATCAAGATTTAAAGATCCCTTAAGGAAACCTATCTCAATGGGTGTTTATTACATATATAATACTCTGAAGAGGGCCTTATACTTATGTAGTTATTTCATATGTTTTGGCTTGTGTGTGCATAAGGATTTAATGTGTGATAAGTATATAGAGTGACCTAGCTTGTAATTTGGAAAATATGGCTCATGGGATACTCATTCGGTACTTTAAACCTATATATGGGTTTTCCCTATTACTAATATTAAAATATAAAATAATAGGAAATATTTTTTGACTTGAATGCTTGATTGAATGCTTTTGGTGTATTGCCTTGTGAGTTGTTAAGTCTTTACTATGTTTTTATAGGTGTCGAATAAATGAGAGTTGATCTTGTATATCTACCAATAATTTTGGTAAATATCTCACATTAAATCAATTATTCCAACCATAAGAATATGTTAAAATTTTAAATTTGATGACTTTAGGGTATTGGACACATATTTTGGCAAAGGACACTTGCATCAACATAGGTATTTGGTAGGGATGCAATTTTTCAAGAAGTTATAAAATAGGTATAATTAAAATTGGTAGAGTATGATAATAAGTAGGATTATATAAATTTGAAAAGAATATAAGTCTCATTCATAATAACAACATATGGTTAGACTAAGAGATAAGCAATAGGCATAAGAGATAGTAGATGCAAGCCTTTCGATAGTGGGAAGGTCTATAAATTGAAGGGTACAGCCATGAAAAGTAATTTACAAGTATATAAGACCAAGGTAATATATAATTTAGATTTTAATATATACATAAGTGTGAATGCAATTTTATGAGTAATGACTTCACCTTCTCTTATTAAATGAATTAAAACTACACCAACATTTGATTCTCTTCCTTTGGGTAAAAAATGTATCTAAAACTTGATGCAAGATATTAAGATTATAAATAATAATTTTTAGGTTTTACCTAGACTTAAATGATTTAAAATTCCTTCGTATACTTGTTAATTAAATACCTTTTGGAGGCTTTATATTATAGGCTTCTCAAATTTGAATTAAGGGAGATGTTGGTGTGCAAGCTAACACAATGGAAAATAAATAATAATAAAAAATAGGCCCACATATTTAAAATACATTTAAAAGGGGAAAGGACCCACAAAAATAAAATGGACACATTTAATGACCTCATAAATGTGTATATGAAAAAATTAGTGAATTGAAAAATGCATCTACAGTGAAAAACTAGCTGGAGAAAGAGAAAGAGGGCAAGAGAGAGAGAGGAATTATAAAGATTATAAGTCATACAAGAAAGAGAAAATATAATAAATAAAAGAGGATAATGATAGATAAAGAATAAATATAATATTTTAATTATTTTGGATTTAGATGATCTAAATAAAGTAATACTATGGTAAATTTAGGTTATGTAAAATATATCAATAACCTACATATCCAAATTGAAAATTTATAAATCAATATTACACTTAGAAGATTTAAAATTAACAAATAAATAGGGGAGAGATGTACTTAGAATATTTTAAAATTACATATCTCATGTCAGTCATCACTAATTATGAGAATGATTTGTGTAAGCTCTGTCACTACTCAAATTAGAAATCTCAAACCTTGCCTAGATGTTGTTAGTAAAATATGACTCTTGTGGTAGTTGGTACTATCCTAGCTCTACTAAAAAATGTCCAAATATTCCAAAAAGTTTTATAACTTCTAATAATTTTATTATTACACCTATACATTATTGTTTTTTATGTTCTCATCTTCATTTCTATGCATTGATCTATATATTCATTATCTTTCCATCTAATCACTAGTTATGATTTTGACCACAATATGTCATTGAATAAGGGGTTAATATTTTTTTTTGGACATCCCAAACCAACCTCCATTTAATGGATGCCCATATCGTATGTTACAATACTATGAAGAGTGTTAAAATTGCATGTATTTTTACCACTTATGTGTTTGTGTGTTAGTGAAACATCATGATTAATTTAGAATTCAATGCAATTTTTTAATTTAAAAACTTGAAACCATGAAAATTTTAATTTCATGTGTATTTTGACTTACATTTAGGGTTTATCCTTTTATGGGTTTTTTAAAAATGTATGCCTTTGTAATAATGTCTTAAGAGAGTGTTAATCCATTCCTCAGGTTTGGTATTACTTCCCAAGATAATGGCCAAGTGATTATAATGTTAGAATTGATTTGTATTTACAACAAATTATATTTTATTTCCCACTATAACTAACCCATGAAATTTTTACAAGAAATCCTAGTGGAAACATCATAATTTGAAAAATATATATTGAGTGTTCTTGGGCATTACCAATAAAGGTAGACACCTATGGTAACCATAACTATACATCCATTTCTAGTATCATCCTAAGAGTAAAAATAAATTATCTAAGATATGAATAAGGTCTATTTAGGATTTTATAAGGTCATAAAAAAAAATATAGTGATCTCAAATAAGTTTATCTGGTGAATAAATTCAGCCAAGATAATTGATCTAGGAGGATCCCCATAATAAATTGAATAATATGGTCCCAAATTTTATTGAAACTATATGCACATTTAATATCTCATCAAGATAATTCCAACAAAATTTGAACATAGTAATTTTGATATTGTATAAAAATTTTATGGCCTGATAAATATGAAACCAAATATGTAAACAAATATGGGTAGGGTACATTTTTGACATCATCATATTGTATAGAATTGCATAAGTCGTCCAATCATAGATTAAAATGTGGTCCAATAATATGGTGACATGTGTTAAAGAGAGAATGAAAATGTGTTTTTTTTCTCTATTCTTTGATAGTATACCTATTAGTGTGGGGACCATGTTATTTTTATGAGGGGGATTATGCCACCTTTTCTTCACAACACTATGGGAGAATTTATATATATATATATATATATATATTAATTACTTTGTATATCCTCCTAAAATACATGTGGCACTAAAATCCCATGTGTTTATAAATATTGGCACCTAAGATGAGTGGTAGCCACCTAAGCCATGATGTGGAGACACCACCAAGTTCCAAATTTCCATATCAAGAAATCAACACCAAGTCAATCGAGTCTAATATATGACATGGTCCTCATGACCAGTTCCTAAGGCAACTAAACTTCAATCTAAATCCATGTTTTTTGCCATCCAAATGAATGTGTGATATTTAATTTAACCAAGCCTTAAGAAAAGGCTGAAACATGGGAAGTGGGGATTTATCCCATCACCCCAAACCTTCTATTTTAGCTTCTAACCATTGGACCACATATTTATTTTGGAAAACATCATCCATGAATGGATTATTATACTTAAAAATAAAAAAATTTAAGCCTGAAAAGGCATATTAAGGTGTTTAAAGGGGGATTTGAACCCTAGTAATCTTCATAAAAGGGTTAGGCCTTAGTTTTTGCACCATAGGCTTGGAAACACTATATAAGGCAAAATATTATTCAAAAAGAGTAACTTTTAAAGGAAAAAATAAGAAATATTAGGCCCTTTAATTCATGAAAGAGCAATCTTAGTGGAGGAGACTGATTGTAGAAACTTCTTAGAGGTATAATATAGAATTATTTATACTTTGAAGATCATTTATTGATGTAAAGAGAAAACAAAGTGTACTTCATGTTGATTTTTAATGGATCGGTTCATCATTTGAATTGGACTTAGATATGTAGCCTAGATGGGTGAACTATATTATCAATTTTCACTGTTCTAATCTTTATTTTATCAGTCATTTCTTTAATTTCATTTTTTAACTATTAATTTTTAACTATAAATCTAATTTTTAACATAAATTATGAGAAATTGAGAAAAAGTTGTTTATTATTCAAAATTGGTGAAATAGTGAACATTTGGATAAATTAATCATTTTGGATCAATTCTTTGTATTAAAACTATTAATTGACAATATTATAAAATTATTTTTGGATTTTCAAGTTTCCATTTTTCATGTTAATCAGGTCTCAGTCAAAGTGAGGAGAAGAATAAGTTTAAGAGTATAACTTGGAAAATGCTGAAAAATGTGCAAGTCAACCCATGGAATACACTATGAGAGAACTAGAATAAAATATGGCCTTCTAAGGAGTTATTAGAGTAGGTTATTTAGCTTAGTTCATGTTACCTAGGTGATTTACTTAGTTAAGCATTATTTGTTTTATCCCACCCACTTAGATGTGGATATTAAATGTTTTTATATTTATGTATAGTGGGTTTCTATCCCTAAATTATCTCTTATCTTGATATTACAATTATGATTGATCTTTTTTTCCTATATATGCAAGGCACTTTCATTGTACTTATATGAATTTCTATAGATATATTATATGATATTTATCTTTGTTTTACATATCTATTTATAAAGTATATGATTTCATAATCTCATTATGATGTTTTGTCATTAACACTTGAGATATTTGTGGCTTGGAACACTTTGTTTTTCATTTATTTTGAGATATTTTCTAGAGATGAAGAACATGGTGGAAGAGTTTTACCATGAAAGAAATAATAGGATTGAAGGTGAAAAATAAGGTAAAAAAGAGGAATAGACCTCAAATAATGGTAAAGGCAAAGGAGAATAACATCATAAATCTCCTCCATCTCCTTGCAAAACTTATAGTTATTCCTTTGATAAACAAAATAATGTTTTTGATTATGTTTATTACATTGTAAATCTTGATGTTAAGTTTAATTTCCCAATATATAATGGAGAGATTAGTACAAATAAATTGGATCATTGGATAAAGTATATGGAAGCATACTATAGGGTTTATAATATTGATGATAAAAAAGAAAAAAATTTAGTTATTTACTCTTTGGTTGGGTGGTACATTACTCATTTGGTGGGATATTAAGATAAAAGAGGATATCCTTAAGCATGGTAAAGTGATTTCTTCTTGGAATGATTTTGTTTTTACATTGAAAAAACAATTTTATCCAATGCGTTATATGAAATAAGCGACTATTCATTTTCAAAACTTAAGACAAACTAAGATTCAAAGTGTGCAGGTTTACACTCAAGATTTTAGGAAAAAGGATTTTGTTTTGGGCATTCCCCTTTACACTCAAGAGAATATTTTGAATTATATTGGTGGTATACATATTTGATGCATACAATACTTACATAGTTATTTTATGCATATGATACTTATATTTAACCCCACTAATATTGATGAAATTTTGTGTCTAATCTACCCATATTGAATCAAGGGGAAAGGTGACTAAAGAAAACTTCATAAAATAAACCAAGCAAATTGCCTGAAAGTAAAGGCAAAGGAAAGGTTAAAATGAAACATAATTCCATGGTTAAGAAAGAGTATGGGAATACTTTTTTCACATTAAAAAACAAGATCATGATGATTCTAAGTGTTGGAAGATCCATCTAAAACTCAAGCCAAAAAGGCTTGGGAATAAGAAAGATGATAAGACAAAGACAGTAATCTAAAAATATGTTGGCTCCAATTCAGGGGATGAAACCAAGGTCACTATTATGGGTTTTTAAGTTTCATATTCTTACTATTGTAGCACTAAATCTCATACTTATAATTCTTATTTACATTCTAAATTGATGCATGATGAAAAGAAAAGAAATGAGTTTTTCCACATAAGAGTAATTTCTAACCATACTAAAATAGATACTCTTTTTGATAGTGGATCAAAATTTAATCTTATTTATGAATAATTTGTCAACAAATTAGGACTCAAGAATAAACCACATCCTAAGCCATACCCTTTGGGATGGGCATGTCATGATGCAAAAGTGTAGGTCACTAAAACATGTAAACTTAGATTTGTAATCACCTCTAAGTTAATTGATGAGCTAGAATTATATGTGGTTCCACTTGAAATTTTTGGATTTGTACTTATAAGGCCTTATTTTTATTATATAAAATCAATGTTCTATAGATAAGACAGTAAATAGTTGTTTATAAAAGATGGGGTTGAATACATTGTAAGAGCTCATTGAATAAAGACAAAGTTATCACTTATATCTGTAGGAAGATAAAAAGCCTTGTCTATGCAATAAAAAAATTCTAATCATGATTATAAAATCCAAGGATAATGATAAATCCTAGGATTTAGAAGGATGTGATTCTAAACATAAGCATGAAATAGTAAAGTTAACGTCTAATTATGATGATGTTTTTCAATATCCATAAGGTTTACCTCATAAAAGGGATATAAAACATGAGATACAATTAAAAAATATGCAAATATTTGTAACACTGGCATGTATAGGTTATCCATGGTGGATAATTAATAGATAAAGAAAAAATTTCAAAAGTTACTTGAGAGAGGAGTCATTCGGACAAGCACTTTTCCATGTGGTTCACCAATTGTTTTGTTGCTAAAGAAAGATGACACTTAGAGAATGTGCATGGAATTCTAAGCATTGAATAAGATAATCGTGAAAAATCACTACCCTATTCCTCATCTTGATGATCTATTAGATCCAATGAAAATTATTAGTTATTTCACTAAGTTAAACTTAAGGAGTGGTTATCACCAAGTAAGGTTTAATGAAGGTGATTTTTGATTTTTTTTTTTTAAATTAAGCAATATCTTTTTAAATAGATGGTTATGCCCTTTGGGATTTATGATGCACTTGCCACATTCATGCAGGTTATGAATGATGTATTTAGTCCATTTATAGATATTTATTTATAGTATACCTAGATGATATTTTGATATTTATTAAAATTTGGAAATATCATTTTAAACACATTAGGAAAGTCTTAAACGCTTTGTAAAAATAAAAATTGTACTTAAACATTTCTAGATGTGAATTTGGAAAAACACATTTGATTTACTTAGGCTATGTAGTATGGGGTGATGAACTAAAAAATTAATTTATATAATGTTGAATCCATTATGAAATGTCCTAAGCATAATAATGTTAAATAAGTTAGAATCTTACCAATCCAATATTTGAGTAATTTTATTGCTAAATTTTCATTTATTTCATCTCATTTGCATGCTTTGACAAGTACTAAACATGTATTTTAGTGGGGAGGAAATAATTAAAAATCCTTTGATAAATTGAAATAAAATATAAGCAAAACCCCAATCTTAGAAATTCTATATTTAAAGAAAACATTTGAGATTGAAACCAATGAAAGTGATTATGCCATGGATGTCATTTTAATGCAAAATCAAAAACCTATTCGTTACCATTTAGAAACCTTCACAAGTGTGGGAAGGAACTATCCTACTTATGATATAGATTTATATGATTCGGTTCAAAGTGTGAAAAAAATTCAATAATTATATAATGGAAAAATAGATAATAATACACATGAATCACTAGCCTTTATAAAATATCTAATCATATTCAAAGCTATAATAGTCAAGACACTTTCGTTAGATGGGATTTTTGAAACAATTTCATCTTGTGATCAATTTTATAGGATGTGATGGAAACAAGACTCAAGAAGAGCACTATATTTCATCCACAAATCAATGGTAAAAGAGAAGTGGTCAATAAAATAGTGGTTCATTTTATCCAAGGGTATTTCAATAAATATCCAAAGCTTTAGGATGAACACTTAAGTTATGTTTAACATGCTTACAACCATGTCATACATTGTTATACATACAAGTCTTCTTTTGAGACTTCTTTTGTTTATTTTCCTAAGTCCAGTTTGGACTTCACTTTTCCATAAGAATAAGTGGTGGATGAACATAAATATGTAGATAAATTAAAGAGGTCCATCCAAAAGATACATTCAGTTCATCATGTTGTCCAAGATCAATTGGAAAATATCCAGGCCAAGTATAAGGATAGGCATGACAAGCATTAGAATGATCATAAATTTCAAGTTTGTGATCTAGTTTGGATATATGTCATCAAATAATTCCTTAAAGGTGAAGGTAAAAATCTCAAAACAATCATGTATGATTCATTTAAGATTTTGTAATATATTGGTAACAATGTTCTTTTATTAGAATTACCTCCATACATGTAGATGTATTATGTGGTTAATGTTGAAAACTTGAAACTATATGAACCTCATATGATAATGGATCAAGATAAGAGTGTTTAAGTTTATTTTGAAATGGAAATAAGATATTATTCTTGATAGGAGAGTGATGAAATCATGAAGGGGTGATGTGGAGTACCTTTGTGTAGGTCTAAAAGGAATTCATCCAATTAAATAATGATGGATGGAAACTATAAAAGTGAAGGATTTGTACACTAAATTATTTTTAGAATAAAACCAAAATTTTGGTGGTCCAAAAAATTATTAGTGGGGAGGATTTATCTAGGATGATCCCCACAACCAATCTAATTAGATGGTCCCAAATTCTAATAAAACAATTTCCATATCAAGTAATTCGTCAAGATATTTTGAATGCAATTTGAATGGAGTAATTTTAAAACCATATGAAAAATTTATGACTTGTTAAAGATGAATATAAATAGGTAAAAAAAAATGGAAAGGTTACAATGTTGACATCTTCATGTTATTTAGAATTGCATAAGTGGTCTAATCATATCTTGACACATGGATCAATCATAAGATGACACATGGTAGAAAGATAATGTAAATTGGTTTGGTTTTGGTCTCTAGTTTTGGATAGTTTACCTACTAGCATGGGGCCCAAGATATTCGTTGGCTAGGGGCCCTTTAGCTAGTATGGGCGTCTTTTTATAAGGAGGGGGACTCTACCACCTTTTAGTCATAAAACTATAGGATAATTTTTCAATATAAATTACTTTTTATGTTCTCCCATAAATCATGTGGGAATAAACTCCCATATTTACAAATATTGGCACCTAATAGAAATTAAAGCCACCCAAACCACCACATGGATACACAACCAAGCACTTAATTTCTATAACAAATGCTCAACACCAAGCTAATTGAGTTTAATGCATGACATGATCCTCATGACCAATTTTTAGGGTAAAAAGACTTATATTTAAATCCATATTTATTCTCATCCCACTAAATGTGAAATAATTATGTTAACCAAGCCTTAAGAAAAGGCTAAAAAATGGGATGTGGGGATTTCTCCCATCACCCCATGCCTTCTATTTTAGTTCCCAACCATTGCACCACATCCCCATTTTGGAAACCACCATCCAAGAATGAATTATTATACTTAAAACTTAAATTTTATATGCCTAAAAAGGCATATGAAGGTATTTCAAGGGAAATTTGGACCTCAAAAACCTTAGTGAAATGGTTAATCCTTAGCCATTGCACCATGGGCTTGTCAACACAATTATAGGTAGAATATTGTACAAAAAGAGTAATTTTATATCTCTTTGTAAGGAGAAAACAAGAAAGTTTAAGGCCTTTAATTGTAGGATAGAGAAATCTTAGTGGAGGAGACTGATTTTAGAGACTTCCTATAGGTAGGACATAAACTTATTTTCAAATTGAAGACCATTTATGGATGTAAAGAGAAAACAAAGTGTGTTTTACATCAATTTTTAATGGATGAGTTTTTTATTAAAATCAAACTTGAAGACATAATCCATACAAGTGAACTCTATTATCAATTTGTAGTGTTTTTATCTCTATTTTATCAATTAATACTTTAATTTTAGTTCTTATTATAAATCCAAATTTTAATGTAAATTATGAGAAATTAATAAAAAATTATTCGGTATTCAAAATTGCTGAAATAGTTAATGTTTGCATAAACTAACCATTTTAAATCAAAAAAGGGTATGTAGATGGATAGAGGGAAAGTGTAAAAAAGAGTCAAATGAGTAATGTATAATTATTTAAAAGTGTGCCAAAATTGATGTTTTCAAAGTGTCTAATATCAAATTTAGCTGTATATAAATGTTCCCTTTTGATATAGTGTTTTTAATGCTAAATTAATAGAAAAGTAATAAATTTGATAGTCATAATAAACATGTTTTGAATTTATAACAAGCCCAAGTTTCTACTCTAATCCATGTGAAACATGTAAGAAAACATGTTTAGATCAATATCTTCATAAGATAAGAAATATAAAATAATATAGATTATTAAGTTACATGAAATTGAAAAGATAAGGAATGAATACACCTAAGGGTACATGAGACAAGATACCACTTTTTTAAGTTGTTTGGAAAATACTCAGGGTGATCATGCCCCAAGGAAATGAAACAACTAAAACTATGAGTTGAGGAGTGTTAATGTCTCAACCACCATTATATAAGTAGTATTATAAGTTGAGTGATATAAATATCAACCAAATTGCTTTGAATATCATGGTAATTATTTTTAGAACCCTAATATTAGGTTCTTATGTCAAAGTGGAACTCCAAAATAGATTCATATGTAAAATTGCAACCTATAACTAGGTTCATGTGTAAAATGATCAAGCAAACTGATTATAGACACAAATTGCATATGTAGTACAATCATTCCCCATTGATCATCAATATATAAAGTAGTAAAATTTTTTCATGAGTGAATTTCATGCCCAATATGATTCACCTATATCTCAAGTGGATATATAATTCTAACATATTTCTATCACAATTTCATAGAATACCTTAACCATTCTTTAAAAATTTGTATAATTCCCAACTTATGTTTTCAATCTACTCAATATAACCCATCTGAATCATATAATCTATCCTAAAATGTGAAATTTATATATCTCAAGGCCTGAATCTATAAGATAAGCCCATTGTATGCCCTCCTTTTGATATGATGGATAAAACTTGAAATTCACTCATCTTAAAAGGAAAACATTCGGCATGCCATGTGTTATATATAAAAATATAATCATGAAACTTATGTATATATACATGGTAATATGTGTCATAATATAACTATTTTATCATTCAAAGACAATGAAACATGTAATATAAGTCAATGGTTATAAAATTAGATATGTCTAATAAATATATCAATCAAGTACACAATGATAAGAATCATAAAATGTGCATGATACAAATTATAGCATCACAAAATAGAAACATGTGTGATATAAATCATGACACCAAGTCATATTAATAGTAACATATGTAATAATGTAAATGCACATGCACACAATATCATGATAAATAATCACACAACCATACAAAACTTTACACAAAACTAACTTCACACAAATACAAAATGGCCATGACTCAGACTAGAGGATAATTTAACACATTTAAAATAAAATGTGAGAAAACATTTTAAAGTCACCCATATAACACTTAGTATAACACATATCAATGATCACATAATACCACAATCACCAATATCAACAATGCATAAACTAAGAAATATTAGTGTGCATTATCAATCAATGTCATTATTTAGTAAAGAAAAACATAATATCGATAGAAAAAACTCTAGAGTGTATGGACAAGATAGATTCATGTATAATATATAACTATGATAAAATGACTGGTATAGAAAGATATAACATAATAATTCTACATATATTCCCCTAGTATAAACAAGCCCTAATTTAGAAAGGTTTCCCTTAGGTGTAAGTAATGTCACACAACTGTAACATGTATGTCTTACATCCCACTCATCTATAATGTGAAATTCATGTGCATATAAAATTAATATATAAGTCACCATGTATATGATGAATAAAAACAATTAATATATGTGTACTAGAAAACCCTATCATGCACAAGTCTAGGTTTTATGTTTTTGAAAAATTTCATTTTTTATAATTTTTAATTTTCTAATTGTTTTCTATATTTTTTAATTTTTTAGCAAGGTTATTATTATAGAAGAGAAAATTTCATCAATGGGATGCTAAAAGTAAGATTATTATTAAAGCAGAGTAAATTTCAAACATTTTTTGCAAGCATACAAAAACACACACACACATTTGTGTACGCATGCACACAAGTGTATACACACATGTATAAACACATGCACACACACATGAATATGCACATGTGAAAACACACACATACACATACATGCACGTGCATGTGCACATGCATGCACGTGCCTGTGTGCATGTGTGTGCATATGCACATGCACATGCACTCACACACTCGTTTGAATTAGTAAAATGATTATTTATTGTAAAGTATCTATCACTATCAACATAGTCAACATGATCATTATTCACTTCATATATCAATTATACCTAATAGCTTGTGGACTCCATTATATGTTAGGATAATGTATTAATGTTCTTTATATAACAAATTCACAAGTTCTCTATGGAAATATCATAGGACATGACCAACTAGTTAAATATGTTTAACTTGAATAAATAATTGATGTAAAGGACATTATAGAATCAATCATCTCTAAATATCAATCACTTTTCTCTAATTTTCCTTCATAGGTTAAACATGTGCATGTTGTTTAATATAATGTTATGAAAGTGCCTAAGGAAATGTCTCAAGTTAGATGGGGTACTCATATGGAAAACCCATAAATGTAACCACTTGTATTCTATAGATATACTCAAATCATAAATGTACCAAATATTGGATTTCATGTATCTTATGATTCCATGGTTGTCCTAATTATATGGCAAACATATTAGTGCTGGTAAAAACTATAAAAACAAAATATAAATAGGTATAAGACCATCCATAAAAGGTAACATAATTACTGAAAGAGGATTTTTCACTTTCCATTAAAAAAATTTATTGTATCCTTCATACCAGTCAATTATATATTTGTATATCCAATACTAATAAGAAATGTCACAGTGCATATTTTTTTCACTTGACTTAATCTCCACCTAGGGAAAATTTTAATGCCAATAGTAAAATAAACATTGGGGTTTTTAAGTGAATCTTTTTTGAAATTATGGTGAATTAGTTTGGAAGGTGGATAATTATGTAGGTGAATCAATCATTCAAATGGGGAAAATAGAGGATGGTGGCATGGTGATCGTATGAGCATGTTACATAGAATGAATGGACCTACAGATGAGTATATGTGCATTGTGAAAATGATCATCTACATACATGTGCATAAAATTGAATGAAATTATGGATAGGTTATCTACACATGTAGATGAGTTTTATGCATATATATATGACCCATCTACATGTGTAGTTGACCCATCTTCATGTGTAATCAATTTGTCTATATGTGTAGTAGTCAATCCTTGTACATGTGTAGTTAATCCATCTACATATAGTCACATGTTATCCACATGGCACATGTAGTAACCTCATTAAATACTACTACAAATAATGTTTACCAAATGTTTTTATATAAAATAGAACCTTGCCCCTCATTTTTACTTTTCCACCCAGTCTTCTTATGCTCCAACCTCTAAATTTTAGCAATAGTCTTCCATACCTACAAGGATACACTATTTCCAAATACCAACAAAACTACAAAATGGTTGTCTCGAGCTCCTCCTTAGAGGTTGAAAACCACTACAAAAATATAATGTGCACATAGATCCTCAAAATTCTCTAAGAATGATAAGATTCATACAAGTAATGGATCAAAATGTATAATTTATAGGGGATTGTTTACATGCCATAATATGACATAGATACATGCTTGCTAAATTCTCTCCTAACAATATTCAACAATACAACATCAAAATTTAAAATTACCATTGACTCACATTATTATTAATTTAGGATAAGTCCTGAGCAAATCCATAGACTTATAGTCCTACCCTACAAGAACGTGAACCATGTCACCACAAAGACCTTGTTGTCTAGTGAGGACAAAAAATGTTTGGAGTCCCACTATGGCCTATAGATAGATGGTATGATATTTTTATTTTATAATTCATCATTTTTTTAGATTAGTGTTACTTATGTTAGTGGTTATTACTATTACATTTACAACTACCCATAGTAGCAATAGAAGAGGGATTAAAGTTGAATTTGTAACACATCCTTTCTTCTTTCCATGATTGAACTTTTTCAATCTATATTAGTATTGTAGGGAAGAACATCAAACATTCCATTCTATGATCTTGAGTATATCCTATGCATTCTTAGTGGTCAATAATTTGATTGGTCTTAATTTTTGTCTAATAGAATTAAGGATGATGTGAATTTTAGACTTTGAAATGAAAATAATACATTTTCATATAATTTTTTTATTATTTCATTCTACAATAAGACATTTTTCCAATTGGAGGGAAAAAATATTCCAAGCACTCTTCATCAATGAAATGAAAATAATACATTTTCATATAATTTTTTTATTATTTCATTCTACAATAAGACATTTTTCCAATTGAAGGGAAAAAATATTCCAAGCACTCTTCATCAAAAAATGGTTGTCAACTCACTCTCCATTGGAGATCAAGAGGTTAGGTTGCAATGCACTATAATTATTTTAGAATGATTATATGATCTCATCAATATAAATAATATTCTATTTATTTATAACAAAAAAATAATCTCAAACCATTGCTAGAATAAAAGTAGCAATTAGGGGTCATCAACCTATTGAAACTTTTGCTAAATTAGACATGGATGTAGAATCATCTCTACAACCATTTCTTAGACAAAAATACATGAGGAGTTTGGTTGTGCCTCCACCACATCTTAGTCATGAGTACTCTCATTTTACTGATATAACTTCTTACATAATGTCATTCATCGTATTGATACTTTCATTAACAAAAGTTATAAGTTTATCATTATATTATTTTAATCATTTATATTTACATCATCAAAATATGTACCATAAACTTCCCATCATCAATCACTGAAAACTTCTATAATATAGTTGAAACAATATTATTTGGTGTATATTCAATATAAATATATGAAATTTAAAAAATTTAAGTTTTTATTTTTTCATATATGTTAATTTAATATTAAATTTATTCTATTTGCCATTTTTATGTGAGACTATCTTGTCCAATTTATAGGTCCAAATCCCACTCAAATAACAAATTTTCCACCACCCCACCACTACTCCACATTATATATAAGGGAAAAGGGAAATTTTTATCATTTCTGACATAGAGTGGTGGCATTCTAAATTTAAAAACATCTAAGTTTGTAAATTTTTCATTGTGGTCTCCCTAGTGACATGAGAACCACATTTTTCAACAAATTGATCTTGATGATGAGTTTTAGAGGATTGATAGTGGGGCACCCATGCCATTTTTTAATCATCACGAAATGATATAAGTTTCTTAGTTGAATGTAGCATATAATTGTTAAAAACCTTCGATGCCCACCTCTCCACTTAGCACAACCACTCTTACTAATGATATTTTATAATATGATGATTAGATTACATGTTTTCCATTGAATGATTTATTGGTTGATAATGCTAAGTTCTTTGTTAATGATGTTATTTTTAGTAACCTTGATGGTTTAAAATCATGGAAGTATCATGTAAATTTTTTGATTCAAGAAATAAATGCCTATTTTCACAACCACTCACAACATAATCCATTATTTACATGAGTTGAACATCAGTGTAAAAAATTGATGTTTTATTAAACCTAGTAGTTTTTTGGAGGTATTACTATTAGTAAAATATTTAATGATGATATTTTATATATAATGATAAATATACTTAAAATTTTAAATGCAAAATCCCAAGCATACTATAATAAATGGGTGAAATACAAAATCCTTGTAGTAATTGCAAAGGAAGAAAAAGAAAAATCATAGTAAGTTTTACTCTTTCTTATTTTTTACATTTAAATTTTATTTAAATATTTTTTAAATAATTAATATTATTTGTTAATTTGAATTCAAAATATTAAATTTTAATGAATCAAGTTATTGTCTTTGAAGTACATCTAAAAAGTGCAGATACAATTTTAAGTATGGATATTTCACTTAAGGAAAAGCTTGTTACATTAAATAATCAAAATAATAATTTGAAGAAAATCATTAGGCAACATGACTCGGATCCTATTATTATTTTTAAATATAAAGATATTGAGGACCCCATCTTGCTTCCAATAAGAAATGATACTAAATAAGAATAGAAAAATCTTGCCAATATCAATATCATTGCAAAGGTTCTTATGGAATTAGCAATCCTGAAAGACAACACTATCCAAGTGGAAGGTCGGGGAACCAAAATATATTCCATACAAGAAATGTAGACATGCACCTAATATTTTGAAAAATAATGAGATTTATATTATTGTGATTGTATTTATGTTTTACAAGTATTTTAATTTGAGGAATGAGCTTGAGCCTCGAAAATTTAAATTATAATTTTATCTTATCTATAATATTTAATATATATTTTGTATTTGTGGCTTCCTTAGTATTTATTATATTCAAAATTTTCATCTATATTTTCATTTCAAATGGTTATATAATTAAATATATGATAAATTTTAAAAAAATCATAGTAAAGATCAATAAATAAATCAATTAAAGGACTCATAAACAACAAATCATAAGGCTATGAGGTACCATTTGATACAAGACTACTAGCTATGTAATAGATTTATGAATTAAAAATAGACAAAATATTATTCAATAAATAATTGAAATATATCACATGAATATGAATTTAATTTCAAAATATTTAGAATTGCTTGAAATACTGTCATTGATGTCAAAGGTCTAGCAATATTGGTGATAAAGGCCCCATTGCATTTAATGATGTTTGTAATAGATATATCTTGGCTAATGTGAGTTAATATTTATTTAATATTAACAAATATATTTTTGGTTTTATATGAGACAAAAGAAGGGCCCATGGAGAAGTCCAAGAGTCATGGGGTAAAGACAAAATAAGAATGGGATGCATTTTTCCATGAAGAGTCATCTTGGAGAATTCCAAGAGTCACCAAGTTGAAGACAAAAAAGGAAGGGCACAATTTCTCATGAAGGGACACTTTGAGGAATACAAAAAGTCACCAAGGTAAAGACAAAAAAGCGAAGGACATTTTTGCTCATGAAGGGTCACCACATGAATTTTCAAAGGCAAGGATATGAAGGGTCATACAAGTTTGGTGCCATTTTCCATGAGGATTGAAGGGTCACAAAGGGGGAAGGCCAAAGGTAATTTGGAAAGCTATAAATAAAGGCTTGAGAAGCTATTTGTAATATGAGAAAAAGAGGTTGATTTGATATTGTAATATCTATTTTAAAAGAGCATTATGAGAGATGAATATGATTTGTATTTGTTATATAGAGCTTAGAAGAGAAAAGGTGAGAGAGGAAAGAGATGTTCTAATGAACTATCATTTGTTGAGATAGCAACATTGAGAGACAATTGTGTGGTATACACAAAGGGGTTGGTGCTCCTATGGGTTGGTGCTCACAAATTATTGATATGTTGGTGCTCAACAAAGGGGTTGGTGCTCATGTGGGTTGGTGCTCACAAATTTTTGCTATGTTGGTGCTCAACAAAGGGGTTGGTGATCCTGTGGGTTGATGCTCATGAATTGTTGTTGTGTTGGTGTTCAACAAAGGGGTTGGTGCTCCTGTGGGTTGGTGCTCAACAAAGGGGTTGGTGATCCTATAAGTTGGTGCTTGTGAATATTGTTTGGGTTGGTGCTCATTCATATACTTGAGATTATTCTCCATGGTTTTTCCCACATTGGGTTTTCACATTATATATGGTGTCTCTCTCTATCTTGTGTAGTGTTTATTTTTTTAGTTTTTTAGCATATCTTGAATGTTTGATTAAGTGGATTTGATTAAGGGAAAGTTTTCTAAGATATATGATATACTGATTCACCCCCTTTAGTATATCCCATGCTTAATAATTGGTATCAGAGCAGGGTTTTTTTTGAAAAGTTTTATAGCTTGAAGGTAGATCAAGAAAGCACAATTGTTGGATCACATGAAGGATTTTCTACAAATAATGCACTTTTGTTTGATGGGATGAATTATGATTTTTGGAGCATGAGAATGAAGATTTATTTGATGGCCCTTGGATTCAAGATATGGTAAGCAGTGGTGGAGGAATATGAAGAGCCACAGACATCTGTAATTACTTCAACAAAAAAGAAAGCAAGTGAATGTAATGCTAAAGCTTTAAATGCTATTTTATGTGGTTTATGTGAATCTAAATTTGTTAAAGTTATGCAATGTAAATCTACTCATGAAACTTGGGTAAAACTTGAGAATATTTACAAAGGTGATGGAAAGGTTCAGCAAGCTAAGCTTTAGACTTTTAGAAGATAGTTTGAAAGTTTGAAGATGGAAGAAGAAGAAGATATATCAAGTTATCTCTTGCGAGTTGATCAAATAGTAAATCAGATTCAAGGTCTTGGAGAAATGTTAGAAGAGTCAATGGTGGTGCAAAAGGTTTTGAGATCTCTACCAATGAGATATTATGCAAAGGTTTCGGCAATCGAGGAGATGAAAAATTTAGCCAAGCTAAAGATGGATGAGATTCATGGTATTCTCACAACATATGAGATGCAGATAGAACAAGATAAACCCTCAAAGAGAGAAGCAACTTTCAAGACATCAAAGAAAGAGAAAGCTAAGATTCAAGAATCAAGTGATAGTTCCAATGATAATGAAGATGACAATAGATAACTTTTCATTCACAAGTCGAAAAGGGGAATAAGTAAATATCAAGGAAAATTACCTTTTAAATGTTTTAATTGTGGAAAATTTTGACATTTTTTAGCTAGATGCCCAAATAAGGGTAATGATGATGATGAAGAAAATCCTACATACAAGAATAATTTCAAAGGAAAATCCAAGAATGGATTCGAGAAGAAGAGCCTGTATTCTAAGGATCCTAACTCAGTCAAAGATAGTGGAGTTAGTGATTCAAAAGAAGAGATTCTATTCATGGCCATACATGAAGATTATCAAGAAGAAGAAGAAGAAGAGGATGAAGTTGAAGTGAATATGGAAGGAGAACTCATTTGTGCCCTTAAAGAGTTAAAATCTATTGAGTAGAAGAATTGAAGATTTATGCACCAGATAGAGAAAAATGAAAAGGAGTCAAAGGAAATTATTGATGATCTAAAAATGCACTTGGAAGAAGCCAAGAAGAATGAAGAAGATCTAACAACAAAGTTTGAAATAATAAGAAAAGAATGTGAAAGGTATTTTATTGAAATTTATTCTTTAAAAAAAGATATTGAGAAAGTAGTTAATGATAAAGTTGTTAGTGATTCAAAATTTGAGGATAGCACTAACATGTTGAATAAGATATTGGAAAGTAAAAAGCAAATTCAGATAAGATAGGGATCAGATTTGAAAAGAAAAAGATCTATGCAAAAGCTCTTACAAAATAGGGAAAAAGGGAGAAGTGAAGAATAGAGAGGACATTTCAAACAAAGAAGGCTAGAGGGAATAAAGCTACAAAAGATAATCAGGTCAAAGATATAAAGATAGGTCTTATTTTTATGGCTATTATTTTTATTGTAATGGATATGGTCACAAGAAATTAGAATGTAGAAAAAGAGCTAAAAATATTAGAAATAGGGAGAAGGAAAGTCAAGTAGAGTCAAGCAAAAGCCACAACTCTTTTGCTCCTCTATCAAGCTTTGATGAGGAGACCATAGTATGCTACAAGTGCAACAACTTCAGACACATAGCTCGATATTGTAGAAGCATGTTTGAGTCAATAAAAAAAGATCAGAGTTTCAAAGATCTATTCACTAATAAGAAGGATCAGATTTTCAAATCTCCATTGATTAAGAAGAAGGTTTAGACATGTTCATGGCAGAAGAAACAACTTGAAGATTCTATGTTGGTGCAGACAGCTTTGCATGTAAGAAATAAAGATCAACCATGGTTCATTGATAGTGGTTGTTCAAGGAATATGATAGGAGATAAGAGTAAGTTCATAACTCTAAAGAAGATCAATGATGGAAAAGTTAAATTTGGAGACAAAACCACTTCTAGGATAGCCGAAAAAGGTACTTTGAGTTTGGATTATGGTACAACCAAGACAAAGAATGTTTTATATGTAAAAGGTCTTAAACATAATCTATTGAGTGTAAGTCAAATATGTGATTAGGGATACACATTAAAGTTTCATGTAGAAGGTTGTGAGATTAGAAGAAAAGATTCAAATGAGTTGATTGCAGATGCTCAAAGGATAGGGAACAGTGTGTATGTATTATTAGATATCTTCTCAAAGCACGATCAAAGAATACATTCAAAGATCTACAAGAGGAGTAATTTATATTACTTCATGCCATTGATATTTAGCATCAGTTGAGCGGGAGCTAAGTGTTATCTCCAGGTAGGCCCTTTACCATTGATGTCAAAGGGGGAGAATAATAGGTACATGTATAGGTTGTTACAGTAAAGGGGAGTTATTGTATGTTTTCAAATGATAGTATGTGTAGGTGACATGATGTGACAGTTTCAAGATTGAGGTTGTCATTAATGAAAAAGGGGGAGATTTTTTGAAATATTGTCATTGATGTTAAAGGTCTAGCATTATTGGTGATAAAGGCCCCATTGCATTTAATGATGTTTGTAATAGATATATCTTGGCTAATGTGAGTTGATATTTATTTAATATTAATGAATATATTTTTCGTTGCATATGAGATAAAATAAGGACACATGGAGAAGTCCAAGAGTCACAGAGTAAAGACAAAAGAAGAATGAGACGCATTTTCCCATGAAGAGTCATCTTGGGGAACTCCACGAGTCACCAAGTGAAGATAAAAGAGGAAGGGCACAATTTCTCATGAAGGGACACTTTGAGGAATATGAAAAGTCACCAAGATAAAGACAAAAGAGGGAAGGATGTTTTTTCTCATGAAGGGTCACCACATGAATTTTCAAAGGCAAAGATATGAAGGGTCATACAAGTTTGGTGCCATTTTCCATGGGGATTGAAGGGTCACAAAGGGGGAAGGCCAAAGGTCATTTGGAAAGCTATAAATAAAGGTTTGAGAAGCCATTTTTAATATGAGAAAAAGAGGTTTATTTGATATTTTAATATCTAGATTAGAGGAGCATTGTTAGAAATGAATATTATTTTTATTTGTTATATCTAGCTTAGAAAAAGCAACAGTGAGAGAGGAAAGAGATGTTGTAATGAACTATCATTTGTTGAGATAGCAACATTGAGAGATAGTTGTGTGGTATACACAAAGGGGTTGGTGATCTTGTGGGTTAGTGCTCACAAATTGTTGTTGTGTTGGTGCTCAATAAAGGGATTGGTGCTCTTGTGGGTTGGTACTCAAAAATTGTTGCTATGTTGGTGCTCAGAAAAGGGGTTGGCACTCTTATGGGTTGGTTCTCATGAATTGTTGCTATGTTGGTGCTCAGTAAAGGGGTTGATGCTCATGTGGGTTGGTGATCATGAATTTTTACTATGTTGGAGCTTAGCAAAGGGGTTGGTGCTCCTATGGGTTGGTGCTCATGAATTGTTGCTATGTTGGTGCTCAACAAAGGGGTTGGTGCTCGTATGGGTTGGTGTTCATGAATAGTTGTTGTGTTGGTGCTTAGCAAAGGGGTTAGTTCTCCTACAAGTTGGTGCTTGTGAATATTGTTTATGTTGGTGCTCATTCATATACTTGAGATTTTTCTCTATGGTTTTTCCCACATTGGGTTTCCATGTTATATCTAGTGTCTCTCTCTATCTTATGTGGTGTTTATTGTTTTAGTTTTATTACATATCTTGAATGTTTGATTAAGTAGATTTAATTAAGGGAAAGTTTTATAAGATATATGATATACTGATTCACCACCCCTCTTAGTATATCCCATGCTTAATAAGAATACATATCAAACTAAAACTTAGCTAGCTTAAATAATCCTTTTGCAACTTATTTTTCATAGCTAGAATTTGCATGTATAATCTTAGAGGTATTTTAAATATATTTTTTGGTCACCTATATTAGTGGCTCATATTATTTTAGTGAGATAAATTCAAATTGAAAAAACTCTTTCATATGGAAATGCATCCACTGGATAATGTGAAACATACAACCTCAAACATGTCTCAAGTTTTTTGTCTAATCTATTCCAAAGTTTTGATTCTAAAAAAGATAATTCACTAAATACCCTTTTATCTTCCATATACCCTAAAATTATTTTTTTCAAAATTCATATAATTGAAAATATTCACTAATATTTTCTTACAAAGCACTATTGGGATATAGTTTTTTCCATAGCCTTATAACAACACCATTTTTTATTGGTTCATTTAAGCACTAATATTGATCAATCATTGTAAGTCCAAAATTTATTGACTGGGATGTTAGTAATGTTTTTGCAAACTCTTAACTTTAAATCTATTTATCTATACATGCTTATTGAAATTCTTAATGAGAGTACCCATGTATTTAATAAATAAATCACTTATTATTTCTTCACCATCTACAATGTTCCAAAATATAAGATTCATCATACCCATGGATTCAAACAAGTCATTCATTTTAAAATGATCTCAAATTTCAATAGATAAGCTTTGTAAAATATTTCTCAATTTAATATATGTCATATATAACATCATCATATAAAACATTTGTTAGAAGAACTTCTTCAATTTATTCTCCAGCCAAATTATTTCATTTTTGGAAATGTGTAATGGTATCTCATTTCCATTGACAAAGATAAAAATATTATCATTAATATTGAATTTAAAATAGTTTTTAGGGTCCTTAATATATGTTAAAATCTCACAACTACCAAATATTGAACCCTTATAAATTTATTGTGAGAAGTAAAACATATCTAGAGATTGATAAACTCATTTCCTCAACCATATAAAGTCGACAATATATATGAATCCCTCTTGTGCATGTTTCATCAAGAAATGAACTTCTTTCAACATGGGTAGAATAAAACATAATGTTATCAGAGTTTAAAAATATCTCAGATGGTAAAATAAATCTTTTGCCTTGTCAACTTCCATCTAGTATTCAAACATAAAATCTGTTAATGATGGATATTCTTAAAATATTCAAAATGTATCCTCATATGTGGAAATCCTTCTTGTATAAACATTTTTCCAAAAAATTCCCATCGGTATCTCTAATTACAAATTTCAAAATCTCAAAAAAAATAAAAATGGAATTCTTGACATGTATGTGTGCAAGTCATAGATAAGCTCCTCCATTTTTGTAACATTTTTAAATGTGCTAGCAATTTTGTAAGTAAATATTCATTTTATGTGACATGTAAAGAATTGGAATCATATATGGGGAAACTTTTTTTTGTAGTCAAACATATAGACCAATTTTGTTCCCTTGAATTACTAATGCACCATCTACACCTACACATACTAACTTGGTACTTATATCATTATAATGCATCTCATTCATATCCATCAAATTATAAATAATTTTTTAAATGGTTCTAAGTATCACAATTTTATATAATTTTATGTATAGATAATAGGTGATATTTCCTTTTTGGTTATAAAATGTATAAACATACATGCAAACCCATGATGTGTTGTCAACTCTTGTTACTTCTTCAATGGACACTATGATAAATTGTGTTGATTTTTATTTTTATTTCAAATCCTCTTTTTCAATCATCACGAGACATTTCACCATTTCTAAAGCATTGTTATCTGATCAATGTTAATGTGGAATGTTTTTAAATCAATTAATTTAAAATAAAATCTTATAATCTAAAAAATTAGAGATTGGTCTACCTCTTTTTAAAATGTGATATATAGTGGAGAACTATATATATTTGGCATGTAGATTTGTATGAGAAAATTTTCCAAGTTGAGTTTTAATTATTCCTCATTTATCAACAAGGTGTCATTATTGTTTTTTATGATTTTCATACTCTGTTGTAGAATATTGATGCATGCATTATTTTGCATTTGACCATCTCACTGTTCTTTTGGTTTGTCTATCTTTTTCTTTCACCGACACATATATTTTGCCATAATGTTTCTCAATTGTGTCCACCTTAAGTTGGATTTTTGTGTCCTTTCCAGGCTTCAAAATACATATTATACATTTTCATTATGTTGTGTGTAAGTAGTATTTTTTGGCTCTATAGGTTCAATGAATGGATATTTAGTTTCCCATTAAAACTTAAATGACCTTCTAATTATCCATGTACTTCTATTATTCCACATAGATTTTTAGTGTTTTTTTAAATTGAATTTTTTTTGGATGAGTATAAATCTCATTTGGTATTAGGTTCTAATTATTGACATTAATAATTTCCTCCAATCTCCTTTTTCTTGAATTGTATATTTAAGTTGAATTTTCTATCAATGTTGTTTCATGAGATCTAGAAAATGGTTGTAATATATCCATATCTAGTTTATAATTATCTTAAGGTGGGGGAATTTCATACCCACAAATTTCTTCTAGTGGAGGAATATATTCAAAATTGTGATCAATGGGTTTTGCATGAAAAATGGTTATAGACCTTCTTGTTGACAGTAGCTACTGAAAGCGGGGTGAATCATTATACAACAATGTATGTTTAATTTCAAAAAAATTACATCATACATAAACTTGACCTAAAAACATAATAATGAAATAAAATTCATCCAAATCATGAACAAGATCATACATGACATCAACACATCATCTACGTGGGAAACCCTCTTGGGGAATAAAACCCATTGTCAAACCTAAAAACACTTGGACTACTTGTTCTATAAGGTATTACAAACCAAATATTGGTCAGGTAATTTAGACCCAAATTTAGTGAAACAAAAGTTACACAAGGATTACCAGCCCCTAAGATGATCAAGTCCTCCTAACCACCTAAAACCTTGATTAAGTTCTCTTGACCAAAGGCCTTTAGTGAAAGACTTGTTTCACAAGGAGTAAATTCCCCTAAGGAAGATCAAATCCTTTATACCCTCCTTTTAAATGAACACCTACACCTTATAACTCATGTATTGAACACCTAAGGATGGATCTATAATAAAAAAAACCCTTCTTCACATACTTATAATGCATTTAAAACCACCTTTTTGTATCATTCCACTCCTCAACTCATAGACAACCACCAAACCTATAATAGATCTATCACAACAATAGAAACATGACCATGAAGTCATTCACACAAACCAAAATATGATATTACTCTTATAAAAACCACTCATATCACACAAACATCATCTATCCTGCACTTCAATGCATAATCCTCTCACACCAGCCTCTAGGGCTTACTTGCTCATTCTAACTCCACTAGGCTCATTAGGTCCAATGACCTATGTGTCCTCCTATACCAAATTGAATAGATAAGCATGAATAATCTTATTCACTCTCTAATGGTCCTCAATGACCTATACCTTCTCTTTCAAAGTTTTTTTCCTTGACTTATCTCCACACATACACAACTAGATCAAACATGCCAAATAGGCTTTATAATTATACCATGCTCTCAATATAAATTTCCCATAGTTTTTCCACCTTTTAAATAGGTCCTCATACATTCTAAATGTAATAAACACATAATTTATAGGTTGACCAATTCCTTATTTCCCCTAAACTACCATTAGGTCATGGCAAGACTTAAAACCATTATGCCTTCATACTCACACATTATATGTGAAACTACTTAGACAACATTCATACTTTACCAATGATTCAAACTTATCAAACATATCTATAATATCCCATTTATAACTCCCACATGGTTCCATTACATCTGGAACACCAACTCCACACTTGGACCTACCAATTAGGTCTCCAAGCTCTTCAAGTCTTCATACACAAAAAACATAGTCTCAAACTTTTGAACCAATTACTTAAATATTTCACATATCCATATGATTATATCACATGGATAAACCATTAATGACCTTAGATATATTTCCATGTTATTTAGACACATAAACACATGTTCTAAGCACTCAAAACAACATACACAAAATGACCACTTAGATTGGTCATATACAGTCACAATAAGTTAGTCTATTTTGACTCTCCATAACTGATCAAAGGCATATCATGAAAACCAATGCCTTATAATAAAACTTAGATACTTATATAACATATATATTCTCATTTTAGTCTTCAAATCTAATTATAACACCTTCAACTTACCTCTACAAGATGGTTACTCAAACTACTAGTGCATTCAACAAACATAATCAACTTGTATGTCTTTGTTCATACATAATATAGATTGGTCAAACCTATAATTATCACTTAAATGATAACTATGGAGTATGAAACACTATAAAATATATAATTCATCATGATACATCTATATAGCATCAACATAAGCTCAATTATCTGTCTCATGTCATTTATAGTCCATACATGAAAACATAGTCAACTTTAAACCTTTATAACTTTGAATGTACACACTTTTATATATTTAAATATATATTTACAATTAAATCTTGGATTATTATAAAAAATTATTTTTATATCATTATCAAATTCATCTTGGATAAAAGTTATAGACAAAATATAGAGCGTTAGTTTTCCTTTGTTAAATTCAAATATTCAAATGCAAGCAGTCACATTTAAACTTTGACCACTTTGATCACATCTCATGTCATCAATACTTAGATAAATCATGCATCATAAATATTATTATAACTTTAATTAAAATTTCATAATCTAACAAACATTAAAATTATAATAGTTGACCTCATCTTGTGCAATCTTGCAATATTGACTCAACATGCATTGTTAATCTCTATAGATCAGCCAGGTGTTTATCATGAAACACACACACCATTTGATCAATATGTATGAACACCTAGTCACCATTATATCCTTATATTTTACCTATTCTCAATTTTAAACCTGAAACACTTATCCTCATCTCGCTACTTCTTGACATCTTGGAATGAACATGCTCTATTGATCCTTTTGTAAAGAACTTGATTTTTAACTTTGTTAACCAATGAACACTTTGACCCATTTGAATTAATGTGAAATGTAAATACATGTGCATGAAACTCATGAATCTTAGGATATCATTTTGGTCATGTTCTTTACCCTTAAAAAAAATTTCTAAGTATGGGGACCATTGCAAACTACCTTGAAAGCCAACTTTGCTCTTTAATAACTTTTACCTCGATCAATCTCTGACCTGAAACTTGAGCCATATGATATACTCATATAATGGAATACAAATATGTGTCAAAATACTCTTTAAACCTTCATACATGTGATGTATAACTCCATTAAATTGATCACTCAATTTTTTTCCATAGAGCCAACTATGCCAAGAACTATTTGGAAAGCTAACTTTACACATGCATATTTTTGGATACACTTCATCGCATGATCTAAAATTTAGAAAAAATAAACTAAGAGTAAAAATTAAAAAAACCATATGATAATTTTATCCTTCAACCATCACATGTGCAAAATATAATGACAACAAAATGCCTACTCAATTTTTCTTTCCACATTGCAAATTTGGCTAAGTATCTAAAAACACTGTCAAACTATCTAGGAGCCTAACTTTGTACTTGAATATATTATTACATGAATTTAAATTTGTAAACATAAATTTTATAAAAACCATATTATCAACTCCCCCTAACTCATCCACATGTGGTAATGGTGATGTTAACAAACTACCTACTTAGATTTTCTACCACTAGACCCAAAATGTCTAGATGAAAATAATGACCAACAAGATGCAATCCACTCATGCACATAAGCACTCAAATAATTATTGTATTTTGATAGGAACCCTTACACATGATCAATACTTTAGATTCATCCTTAAACATCTATAACCATGCCAAAACTAAATATCAACCAAGCCTTCTTCAAGCATATTAAGACAAGCACATTGTACACTTTGTCATTGTCACTTAGACTATCAAGGAACTTCATCCACTCACCTAAATACCTCCATGAAATCATCATGACATCATTAAAAATTATCCAACACTTCTAATTATTATTGAGCCTTAATATGAAAGTGAAAATAAATAACAATATAGTAAATCGTTTAATATTTAGTACATGTGTTTAGTGTCAAACTAAAATAAGATAATAGGTTTATTTTTTGGTTAATTTCCATGTCCCCTTAAAATTTTTAGTAGAATCAATAAAATCATTCCTATAAGAAAATGGAATAATTAAAAATGATTGAAAGCACTCATATGAAAGACAAATGATTAGTTGGAATGCAAGTGATTGATAGTAACTTCAAGTGACTGATAGCAAATGCAAGTGACTGATAACAAACACAATCAACTAAAAATAAATTCAAATTACTGAATTTAGTTAGGATGTTTAATATAGGATAAATATTGGTCAATGCACCCATATTAAATTTCAAGGTACTAATGCAATACATTTACAAGAATGCAATTTATTTTAAATAATAGGTGAGTTAACCTTGTAAAGTAACTTACATACTAAAAATTTAGGTGATTATATGTTGTTGACTACATAAATAAATCACCACTAACATAAAACTATAATATTCTCAAATTAACAAAAAATTACCACTAACATTTCACAAGTATCAACCATAACACTATGTGTAAGATGTGAGTCTAAGAAATCATGCACAAATAAAGGTGCATTGGTAGAATCATTATCAATAAGTTCATTCTCATTTAATGTAATTTTAATTTATTATAATTTTGTTCTTAAAAGTGTGCCAATAATAACGTATATACTAGGCCTCATCAATTCTAGTAGCTAATTAATCTGGGGAAGGATGTGCACTATAATTCATATGTACCTCAAGATTAGTATTATTTTATTTTATCACATGTTTCAGAAATGGATTTAAAAACATATCAATATTCACATTATATTGTGTAATAAAATAATTAGAAAGTGTACTAACATATTTGAGTTGAATAGTATTATTCTATTTTATGTCTTGTATCTTAAGTCTTGAGCCAAATAATGTATTACTTTAATGTTTTGCACATATATTTAAATCACAACATGCATTTTATATCAAATCCCTTGGGTTGCTATTGTTTACACAATATATTTAAACTTTATCATTTATTGACATTTTATCTCTTCTAAGAACCTATCGAGTTTCAATATATCTAAGTGCACGCCTTAAAGGGTAAACCAAGAAAAGGGAGGTTAGACCTTTAGTACTTTAGCAAATTATTGGTCCCTATACTATTATATAAAACCACTATGATTGACTTTTATCCAACTCCTTAAGCAATTCCACTTCCAACATAGCCCATAACTAATCAAACATATTTTTTATTCATTTTTATACTATATCATCCAGGTCAATCTTGTTAATGAATAAACACATGTTATGAAACTAAGTTGGTCCAATGACCTAGTTCAAGACCTAATAACTACCTTTCCTTCCTAAAAAAATTAAGTTGGTAGATCATGTCAGCTAAACTTCTAAGAGAGTTTAGGTTCAATCATTAGTTGTAAATACCACCCTCACTTCAATCCAATGAGAAGAATATTCATTTTCACATTCATATAGCTCACAAATCTACTATTTATATACTTAAGGACTCATTTCTTAGGGTTTTTCCTTATAAGGAAAGAATCTTATCTTGTGCAAAAGCATTGGATGAAAAGTAGGAATCTTTTAGCCTAGAGATGATTTCTATAGTGTGGTCATCACAAAGCAACAATAACCTTTTAAAAAAAATCATTGGCCAAGGGAGATATTGAGCCAAAAAAAATTCATCCAAAGGTAAGTATTCATAACTTTTACTCTATTAGTTGGTAGATAGACATTGTACAAAGTAATAGGTTGAATGTTTTACTCCTTGATTAGATTACCTCTACATTGACTTGAGTAAAGTTGAATTTGCATGTTATGTGTTGTTAACTATCCCCGTTTGTGCCACAATATTTAATGAGCACGAGATTATATTTATTTTATGTATTATATGTTTATCTAGGGTTATTTCATAGTATCATTTTCTTAGAGTCTTTGGAAACCTTTCCTTTGGTGTTGTTTAATAAGAGATCCCTTGGTTAGGTTTAACAAATCCAAATTGGTCAAGTATTTATATAAATAGTTATGTAATGATTTTTTTTTAATATTACCTTATCCAAGCTTATAATACACTAATTAGGACAATTTTTAGATCTATCCTAATTCATTGCATACATTTTGGTGAACCCCACATGAATCTAACCCTTACATTCTTAGTTTTTCAATCGTATTCAAATAGATAGAGTTGGTCGATAAAGTTTCATTTAATTAATACAAGTATATTTATCATTTAATTAGATAACATAATTTGATCTATTCAAATTATTTATTTGTAGGTAGAAATTTTATTGTTAACTCAATTGTGTTAGTCGACCTAATTTTATCTTCTCTTTACATGTTCTAGTTTTGGCTAACTAGATCAAACTAGTTGATCCCATTATTTAGTTATTATTTTTTATTTTTATTTACATCTAAAAAATGATTTAATAAATTTTTTTTTATATGAAAATTTAATTTTTTAAGCTAATTAAATCAAACTACTCAATCCAGTCATTTTCTTACTTCTTGCATTTTATTTATATTCAACTAAATTGATCTACTCAATCATGTTTACCAATCAAACTAGTCGATCCCATTTTTTAGCTAGTATTTTTTATTTTTATTTATATCTAAAAAGTGATTTAATCAATTTTTTTATATGAAAATCTAATTTTTTTAGTTAATTAAATCAAACTACTCAATCTAGTCATTTTCCTACTTTTTGCATTTTATTTATAATCCACTAAATTGATCTACACAATCATGTTTACCAATCATATTTTTTATCTTAGAAAACTAGATCAACCTACTTAATTTAATTTATTAATTATGTTTTCAAATTTTCTTCCTTTATATATATTAAAACACCTCACCTAGATAACCCAGTCAACTAAAATTCAACAACTCTAGTAAATTGACATGGTCATTCTTGTTCTATCTTTTAAGTTCATTATTAATAGCTTAGCACTTCCATATTGTTGATTTTAAGCAAAATTTTGTTTTATGTATATGATTTTTGATACCAAACTAAATTGACCAACACAATTTTTTTTTTGAAAAAATGGTATCAACCAAATTGATCATATCCTATACCACTTACTCAACTAGACCAACCTACTCAATCTTATTCTTTATTTTTCATTCTTAACATAAACAATGTAAATTAACCTCTATTTATATAGTAATTACAATCACTTTTACTTTTAAAATAAACTTTTTATGACTTGTTCATTTTCTCTAAAAATATTTACCTATTGTCATGAAGGGATAATAGATATTATGTTTATAGTCATTGTCTATCTTTTATAGTTATCATGGTTTGAGAAGCTTGCCCCAATACTCATAACCATAATATAGAGCTAAACACGGTGTTTAGTTTCCATGTACCTCACAATATTTTAGAAATACCTAAGATTTCCCTTGATATTAAACCTTATGAATACATCCATCTATTTGATAATGTGGTGCATTAGTTAATGGTTATAACTGAGAATCCACTTCCATCTTACCCTTGAAACTAGGTTTAGTGTGCTATGGAAATGACACTTCCTCCATAGTTAGTACTCTAAAACTTGAGGGTATGACTATCCAATAGACAATCTAGTATCTTTAAATACCTACTTTGTCAAACACAACCTCTTGATATTATTTTTAGATAATTAGTTAGCATTAATAGTTACAAAAATTATATTTTATACTTGTTGATTTTAATTATATGTTGTATTGTAGATTGTAATAGACAATATTGATATGACTTATGTGTTGTGTGTTTCAACTAGATCAACTAGATTGATCTAGTTTTATTTGTGTTTATTTTACTTATGTTTTTAAATTAAATCATCTAGTTTTAATAGTTTAATTTTTTACTAGATTATACAACTCTATCAACTAGTTTTATCTAGTAAATTACTCTTTTATCTATTTTCCAACTAGATCGATTTGCTTGATTACGTATCCCTTGGTTGACTTAGTTCATTATATTTTTATATTTAGAATCTAACAAGATAAACCTACTCAATTGCATATCTCTTGGCTAACTTAATTCATTTTTATATAAATATTGTTTTCTTATTTATAATCTAATGAGATCAACCTAGTTGATGATATAGCTCCTGACTGATTTAGTTCATTTTTAGATCAACATTATTTTCGTATCCATAATATAATCAAATCAACCTACTTCATTTCAAATCTCTTGTCAAGATTAGTTAATTTTTATATCAATATTATTTTCCTATTCATAATCTAACTAAATTTACCTACTCGATCTAGTAGCTCTTGGCCTATATAGTTCATTTTCAAATTGATATTATCTTCCTATGCAAAATCTAATTAGATTAACCTAATCAATTATGTATCTTATGAAAAAATTAGCTTAATATAAAACTATAACCTATTTTAAAAATATATAATTATATCAACCTAGTCGATCTTGTACCTTCATAATGATTTAGTACTAACCTTAGTTCCCCAATTATTTGGCTGATCTAGTTCCATTGTTGGTTGATCTAGTTTTATTTCTAAAAACTTTTCTCTTAAAAATGTGAACTTAATTATTTTCATTTCCACATTACCTATAATCATGAAATCACTTATCAAAATTTTCTTTGAAAATATCAACCCATTTAGAATATACACGAGTTATTCTTTCTTACCTAACTTATCCACCCAAGAGGATAATCCCTCGTGGTGTATCTATTTCCACCCTTCATCTAACTCCACTGATTGCAACATATTTTAAATTAACCAAAGTGATGACTTAGATGGATCTAACCCATTTCACACTTCTCATGATAATATCATCTATACCCCTCATGTTACCTTATCCAACCTTACTTATTATACCATTGAATCAATAGATACTAACATTGTGAATAGTCCCACATGGAATCCTCTTATAAGAAACATTCATATCCATAATCTTAAGAATGTTCCTACCTAAAATACTAATATTCAAACTCATCCACCACTTCTTACCACCATAAACCAAAATACACCGATCGATGTCACTCAAATCCTTACTCAAATGATTCAAAAAATGAATATTATGCAAAAAACCAATAATTCACAAATGATTCAAATGTAACATCACATATTATAAATGACTAATCAACATCGTCTATTCATGCCTCAAAATAAACAAAATTTTATTTTACCTCCTCTTAAAAATTCCAATGGGAATATCATTACTCAACCTCTTGTGTATAATAAGATGCTTCAACACCTTCAAAATGAACCATTAGCTACTTTAATTATATCCATTGATATTTAAAACATATCTCTGACCATTACATATGATGGAAATAAATACCTGGCCTCATTTGTTAAATAATTTGGGTAATCTCAACAAGGAATGGGTCCAAACCAATACTTTCTATACCACCAAATGTTTTGTCAAAACATTCATAGAAGATGTTTTATAATGGTATAATCAACTCCCTCAACATTCCATATCATAACTAGAGGATTTACCCAATGCTTTAGTTAAATAATTCCAACAAAATGATATCCCTAAAAATCATCTTCATCATTTCATTAATGCTAGGTAGTTACCCTCTAAATTATCTCACACTTTCATAAAATGGTGAAAATCATTAGCTCACAAAGAAATCAATAACATGAATGATGAAAATATTTTTTTATTATTTATCACTACTTCAAAACCCTCTCTTCAATATTAGTTTCAAACTTTTTCCCCATATATTTTAGACAAGGCATTTGATTAAGCTAAATGACAAGACTCCCTTATGAAAGAATTTGACCTATTATATTATTCAATCAATGAATCTTTAAAAACTTCAAATAATGCAATTATAAGTGCAAATCCATAATCTCAATCCCCTCTAATGAAAAAAATATTTTTTAAAATAGATAATCAAACTTCTTTCCACCCATAATTATTGTTATCATAAATGACTTAGTTACTATCTCCATCTAAATCCCTCATTTATAATAATAATTCCCTCTATTCCCCCCATCATGGTATAATCCTAATATTTTTTGTTGGTTCCATGTTTATAATGGTCATTCTCATGAAATGTGTTACAAGATTATCAAGTTTTTGGTTTATTTCATGTTAGGTGACACATTTGATCATGATGCTATGATCAAACTATGTCATCCTGATTATCTCAAAGCTTCTCAAAAAAACAAGTTATTAATCCCATACCCTCAAAACTTCATAAATCCTCTTATAATACTAATACACGACATTTAAATGAATAATATTTTTTTAATTGATTTTAATTATGATCAATATAATACCAAATCTTAATATGTGAATGCAGATAAAGTCATTATCGATGTAAACCTACTCACAAGGATCATGTCACTAAACCTAATAAATAATCCATTAATGAACAATTGCTTAAATAAGCTAAAAATATTTTACCAACATCTTCCCAAACAAATACTAATAATGAACCACTTTCAAAACCAAAATACCAACCTAGTTCTCCTATCCCTATGAAAAATGTCGACTCTCATAAACCTTATGTTGTTTCTTCATCCTCCAAATCTCATTGGAATTTTTAGAACTCAACTCAATGCCTTGAAAAATTACCCTTATGGAATTAGTATTAACTTATCACTATCATCATAAATTACTTATGAATAGATTATAAAATGTCAAAGAACCATAATGTCATGATTCTGAACTCCCTTCTAAAGGTCCTCCACTTATAGAAGTTCATACAATCGAAATAGTCTCCTCATCTATAAAACCCTCTATAGAATTTATTAAATAAGATATGATTAATGATATTATATTTAAAGTATATGATTTTCCTATCTTTATAAAAATTAGAGTCAATAATACCCCCATTAAAAAATTCCTATTAGATGAAGGATCAAACATTGATTTCAGTTCTCTTTGATTAATTCAACAAATTAGAGACACTAGATAAAATCTCAAACAAACATGACTCACATGTAGAGGATACAACAAATAAAAAACCAATTATTTGAATTTGGATCCATATTACCATCATACCTAAGACAATTCACACTTAGTTTATGGTTCTTGATCTTCCCTTATCCTATAACATACTCATTGTTCACCCATGGACCCATCATATGCATGTCATTGCTTCTTTAAGTAGTAAATTTATCAAATTCATACATAATGGAAAACACTAAAAACATGAAGCTGATCCTAATTCATGAAGCATATAATTACCAATCATAAGTCTCAATATCACATTCTTACTATTTCTCACATCAACATTCCACCTCTCCCTAATTTTGTTAACATGCATTCTAATTTACATGTTACTATTGCATATTTAAATGATGATGAACCAAATGAAATGTAAAATATGTGTAATACCACGTGATTACCACCTTATATAGTGGAATGGATCCCTCCTTATTTACTCCAAGGTGATCACACCATTCCCTTACTTGATGACACTATGGATACTCCCCCTATGCAATTCATATGATGCCTCTTATAAAGAGGATGATTACACTTGTAATGAATATAGGGTAGACAAAATTTTCCAATATATTTTAACTATATTTATTCATAAATTTATCAATGTAAATGTTTCTAATACTAATTCTCCTATGAAAACTAATGCATGCACTATATCTCACATCTATGATGACAATTATATCATGGTCTAAACTTAATCACAAGATTTAAATTTAAAACATTAGAAAAAATACATGGCTTCAATCGTGATGTTCATGTCATTTTTATCTCATTTGATACCAAATCATAAACTAAAGGTTATTTACACCCTAATAATCGACCATTATTAAATACTCATGGATAATCAAATAAATCCATACTATTACATCCTTTAGATGTCCTACATAATTTAATTCCAAACAACCCACTTGACCAACCATAAATAACATTTCTCCCTCTTACAACTATATCTATCAATCTAATAATATTAAAGCACTACCATATGAATCTATCCAACATAAATCAATTGAAAATACTCTTCCTAATTTATCACCTACAATCACATATATTAAACAAACCAATATAATTAATATAGATGTTGTTGATTTATCCCAACCCAATCTCATCAACATAGAATCTTCATATTCTACTCTACCTTAAATTAGGTTAAATGCTAAAATTAATGCTATGAGACAAATACATTATGAATATGATAGAAAAGGTAATCAAATCATTGTTATTTTATTAGATGTTGAATATTATATACCTTTACCCACACTTGCCAATGATAAATATATACTAGAACTCCTTCATGTTAGAGAACCTCATGTAGACACCGAAATCGTGTCTAACCCTTGTTCATCCCCCCCTTGGTCCATTCCTAACCCATTCCTAACCCATACAATTACTAATTTAAAATAATAAACTTATTTTGAATTAATCACCCCCCCCTCCTTTGACACATCACCCATGACACCTCACCTAAGACACCTCGCCTTTGACCATTTCCTACCCTATGACTCACCCAAGACCTATTCTTACTCCTTTTCAACCGCCTAACCAACTCTCGTGCATATTTAGCCTAACCTTTGAAAATTCCCCAATGGATTATGCACCTGGCAGATGTAGAACGGGCTTGCTGGGCCTTTTACTCATTCTGCACCTATCGACGTCGGTCAACTGTCGGTTGACGCCGGCAGGATCACCGACGTCAGTTTACTTAAATTGACTTCTCACCTCTTTTTGGGACTAATCACAATTTGAATCATAAATCATTAATCTCTAGAGTGAATCACGACTCTTGAATCCTTCCATCTTCAGTCTTCGACCATCCGCCACTCTGCCAATCAATCTGCCAATCTCTCAGCCAAGCCTCTCACTCTCTCCCTCAGGTGTAGCAACAGGTATTCTACATAAGACTTCTACATCAACAACAGGACTTTCACACCAGCAGCACCAACAATAGGTACACCAGTCTGCAACACTCCTTCAGCCGGGCATGGGTATGTATTATGTTTGTACTTTCATTATGTTTTCTAGTCATTTGTTTCTAAGTATTATGAATTAGATTCAGCACTTCCTATCCCCAGACCAGACCCGAATCCTTATTTCCCTGTCTCCCTATTGGCCTCCTCTACCCTTCTGTCCATTTGACATTTTGTCCATTTGACTCCCCTGTATCTTTGCACAGACCCACAGACCATTAACCAAAACCAGACTCTCAGAGCCAGACCCCCAAACCATTCAACCAGGCCAAAACTCTGTCTCAGACCCATCCACAGACCATTCTGCATGACTAGAACCCAACCAGACCCCGTCCAAGCCTACTGCCCTGACCGACACTGGCCTCAGAGATCATTGCCCAAACTGACGTTAGCCGTATAATCGACGTCGGCAGACCTTGACCAACCGACGCCGGTAGGACCACCGACGCTGGCGACTGTGACCAGGCTAACAGCTTCATTCAGGTAAGCTTTTTGCTTCCATTTCATTTCAATCTTTTATCACTTTCAGTCTTTTAACATTCTGCTATTTATCAGACATTCTTTTTATTGACTAGTGGGTTGTCATCCCTTAAGGAAGTCTTTGCACTTCTGGGATCAAGCTTTTGCTTGGCAACCCACCACCTCCTCATCTAACGTCTTCTTTGTCTTAGTCTCTTTTCTTTGCAGGTGTCATTCCTCCATAGCTAAAGAGGAGTTCTCACAACGTCTGGATAACGGTGCACATGACTACATCTAGGTACATCAAGCCTTGACCATCTCTTAGTTTCTTAATTCTCTCTTTGAATGTAGAAAGCGAAATTAGCATAGAAACATTCTGGCACGCCTGGTGGGACCTTAGGATCTTCCTTGGGTTCCTTTTCTTTTCATTCATATAGGGTGCATTAGGTTTCTCCCTCTTCACCTCTTTCTTCTTTTCTCAACGACATCATAAGCAGGAATAAAAAGAACTTCTCTTTTCTTTTCTTGCATTTCTAGACTAGTCAAAAATCATATTCCTCAACCCTTTCTCAACTTGTTTTCATTCCAACTTAACATTTTGACTTGGGCTTAAAACACACTGCATTGCATTTCTACTTGTGCTTGCATTTCTTAGACCACACTTAGTAATTAACGAACCACATATTGAATTAATCTAGCCCACTTTATGTTACACAACCTAAACCACTTGCACTAAATCAAACATCAAACTTACCTGAGACAAGGCCCAACTGGGATTTCATCCCCCAATGGATACCTTACCCATCTCGGTGATCCTACTTGGATTTCATCACCAAGGGGAAAGCCCACTCTGTTCTCTGGTAGAGTCTAATCTCTAGGGAAAGTATATTTTGGCTAAGCGAGACCAGTTTACCACTGGACTCGTGAAGTGAGGGGAGCTTGCTCCTTAGCACTAGGCCATGTACAAAACCTAACCCAGAATTCTTGAGTGCCTAAACAAAACCTGAAACCATCCATAGACTACCTCTTCTAGGACCCCTCTAACAACCAACCTCCCAAACATCACTTTAAGGCATAAGCCACAGGATTCTAGAAAGTTGATTCTTAGGATTTAACGCTTAGTGTCTGTCTGTCTCCATCTCTATTTTTCTATTCCTATCTGGTTTTTTGAGCTAGTGAGGACGTTCTTCTTCTTTTTTTTTCAAGAATCTTCAAATTTTCTAAGTTTTTGGAAACCGTAGTCACCGACATCAGCTTTTCCACCTACGTCGGCAACCTTCACTCACTGTCATCGGTTATCTGACCAACGTTGGCCACCTTCCTCACTGACATCAGTTTTTCAACCAACGTCGGTCACTGTCATAGTCCTTTTTCCCAAAACAACAACTTAAAACCCGACCCTTTTTTATGCCAAAACCTCATTCTGAGTTTTTGAAACTGAAAAAACATAGTTTCTGGAACCTGATCCTCTTTTTGCCTTGAATGGTTTTGACGCACAGTCAAACCAAGGCTCTTCTTGACCACGCTCACCTGTCCCTAACCAGTCCTATAATGGAGTTCCACTCAGAGACTGAAAGAACTCCTACAGGACTGACCCCGACTCAAACTCCCATCATCCCTGAAGGGGACCAAGATTTTGAAAGATTCTTGGACCTCAACGTCACAACCCTCCAAAACTATCTCGTGAGAAACCCAACGCGAGACCTTTCAGGTGAAGTGGCGGTGACATCGACACCATCCGCTACCCAGCCTTTTGCCTCAACCATTAACCTGACCATGGCCAATACACAAAGTTTGGCCTCCCCATCTATTTTTAGACCGACCTCCATCGGTGTTCCATTACCCCCTCAACCACATACAATTCAACCAAGTTCTACATCATACCAGAACTTGATTGTCTCGACCCCTCACACTCTTGTGCCCATAAATGCAAGAGTGCTAACCTATCCTTCTACCAGTGCCACCATTCAACCACCTTTGGTGGTATCCAGTCAACTTATGCCTTTTACTTCCATGACTCAACCACTTTTGGCTTTCACTTCTGTCCCTGCGACTAGTTATACATATGTTGCGCCCCTACAAGCGCAACTGACTACGTCGTATGCCTCTTCTAGCCTCCTTCAAGTGCCCTACAACCTAAGGGGCACCCCATCTGCCAATCTCTCAGCAGATTTCATCAAAATGCTAATGGATAAAATGTCTAGTCTCGAGACCTCTATCTCTGGTTCACGCAATGCTCTCTCATATGAGCAAATTTGCAACGAGCCCATCCATCCTTCCGTCCCTATCCGACCATACCCCAACCAGTGGGAGCTTCCTAAATTTACTCACTTCTAGAGTAAGGAGGACCCGCAACAATATCTACGGGCATTCAAACATGCCTGCTATCTTATTGCCCACGATGATGCGTTACTTTTACACACGTTCCCTATGTCCCTTTTAGGCCCCACCCTTGACTGGTATAGCTCTCTTGCTAGACATTCTATCTTTTCATTCATTCAACTTGCCCAATTATTTCTTGACCATTTTTCTATCAACATAACCAAACAAGTCTCAATCACAGACCTCTACTCCATCAGGCAATTCGACGACGAATCAATAGTCAATTTTGTCGCCCGTTGGAGAGGCTTGATTAACTACCTCTCTTTCTCTTTGCCTCAACTTGAGCTCATCGAGCTCTTTTCTTGAGCATGTGCTAGGTATATCTCTTCTACCTTACAGATTCAGACATTCTGCACTTTCAACGAAGCTTTCACCATGGCTCGAAAGCTTGAACTCTGTGCCATTGAAGAGGATAAGGTCAAATTGCGTAATACCAACGTAAAAGCCAATGACCCTTCTTCTTCCAGACCTTCTTCTTCTACCAAATCCAAGTCCAAAGGAGTGGCCAACACTGTGGTCATTAGATCACCATCCTCAACAAAAACTAATTACTCTCAACCTTCTACATCTCCAAGCATCACCAAATAATTCCAACAATGGTACATCCAGCATTTATACACTCTGCTTGGAGAATCATACGCTTCTATTTTGGAAAAACTTGTCAAGCAGGGGGTCCTCAATCTCCCTTCAATCTGACCACCTCAATTCGACCCTTCAAAATCCCTCCCTACATGGTATAGGGAAGCCGACTTCTGTCACTTTCACCGTGTCCACGGCCATGACATCGACAATTGTCAAACTTTCAAGAACATCATCCAAGACATGATCAATAAGGGGGATCTTATTTTAGATAACCCGAATGCCCTGCCAAATCAAAACATCGACATCTTCAAACAACCATTCCTGAACCATCTTCTTACTCAAAACAACGTCTAAACCATGATCAATGACCTCCAAGACCATGATATTCACACAATCAACACTATCTTGCCTCTTGTCTCTGACCAACCTCCTCCATCACAGGATGAAGAACTTTCTTCTCCTATTAGTCCTCCATCTATCTCTCCTATACTGGAGGATGCCTTGACCATGTCAACGCCATTATCCCTACCTTCATCCAGAGACCCTACCTTGCCTACTCCTCAAGCACAAATAGAAGGCATGATCATCGCTGCCTCCTGCCCTCTTGAGGGGCTGCACTCTCTTATTTCTTCTCCACCATGAGAAGAACTAGTCTCTTCACCCATTTTGACTGAGGAAGACACAGTCACGGTTTCCTCTTGCATTTTGCTTGAGATTGCTACATCTCACTCACCTCTATCCACATCTAAGCCCAAACCCACACAGGCACCCACCTTACCAAAAGAGACTGAACCTCTTGGTGTTTGCCCCACATCTAACCTCACCTCTCGCAATGGTGGTCCTCAACCCAAACCAAATAAGGCCACTAAACTACATCGGAGGACTCCTCCCACACCTTCATCATTACCCTCAATCTTGGGCCCACATCCATCCACTTTAATAGGGGTGCTGCCCACTCCCATACTTCACAGATACAAGTCGCCTCCATTACTCTATCAACCCCTCAGACATACATCTCCTCCAAACCATCAACCTACGCCTCTTACACCTCTCAAACCAAAGTCATCAACCCCCACTATAACAAAACATCCAGACCCGTTAGCAGGTTCTTATGCCTTGCTGTTACAGCAATTGTTGCAGTCCTCTCGCATCTATCTCCCGCCTCTTAAACCATACCAATCTCTCAGACCAAAACCACCCTGGTTCGATGATACTCACATTTGTGCGTATCATTGCACACCTGGGCATGACACCAAGCATTGTTGTGCCCTCAATTTTTCCATTCGCCAATGTCTGGGGAATGACATCGTTCTTCTTAACCACATCATCAATACACCTTCAACACCACCCCACTCATCAACTCTCAGATCAAGGCCATCTTGGTTTGACAACTCTAAATTTTTCCACTATCATCACACTCTGGGACATGACACTGAGCATTGTTGCGCTCTCAAAGCTATCATTCATCAACACCAAAAAAAGGATTCCCTTCTCATCAAGGATCCTCTCGACCTCCTCTTCGGCAAATCATCAACACCGACCCATGCTTCTCAAACCTCATCAGCTAAATCGGGATCTCCATGCCAGACTATGGTCCCTTTGCTGCCTTTAACCCCCTTATTCGACATCAACACAGTCCATTTGACCACCAAGCCTCAACCGACCTTGACCAATCTATCCAACATTCTCCCTAAGCGACTGGGGGAATCCAACCTTATCCTGACCTTGACCAAACATTCAACCAAGCCTTCGACTAAACATTTGACCAAATTTGACCAGACATTCGACCAAACCTCGACCAAGTCTCGACCAACCATTAATCAACCTTCCTATCATAACCTTGACCAGACCTCGACCAAGTCTAGTCCAACCATCAATCAACCTTCTTATCATGACCCCGACCAGCATCAACCAAACCTCGACCAAACTTCAATTATCAAACATCAACCAGCCAAACACCTATCACCTCTTCAAACCATCATCAATCATCATGACCAATTTGGAAAGAGGCAAATGGGGCAAGTTTGCTCTTAATTGACTCAGACCTTTTATCATAACGCATAAGCATGGCCTAGGGACTTATCAGAACCTGAGCCCTTTTATGCCTTGCATCCATGACCATTATTTTGTTAGTCGAGTACTCAATCACTTGACGTTTTACTTGAGCTCATCCCTTGAGCAACCCCTTGTCATTGTCATTCATATTCATTTTAACCCTATCCCCTTAAACAAATCCCATCAACCTTTTTTGTCAACCAGTAATGGTTTGTCCTAATAAAAGGGAACCCTTAAGCCTCTATAGGCTCATCCATGGCTAAACTTCAGTCAACAATTATATCAAAAATAACATATCATACCAAGTCATAAAACACTCTAAATTTAGACTATTCCCTCAAAGGACAGCTACATAATTACTGTATTACTAGACTGCTCCCTTAAAGGACAGCTAGGCCAACTTATCAAACATATAAAGCAAAATATAGACCACTCCCTCGAAGGATGGCTATGACTAAATATTGCTACAGATAGCACTCTTTCTGAAGCTTCCCACATCGATCAGCTTCACATATATGACCACCTAGCAAACAACATCCCTATGCATACTTCTCACTTCGATCAGTTTACTAAAAAAAAAAAAGACTGACAAGCTATCAAGTCATGGACATGCCTATAGTCATTCTCAGGTCACCTATACAAGGGGCAAGGTTCTTCCTACCACAAATGGGTTACCCCTTCCTCTCTTATCATATCACCCACTCAAGGGATTTTGAGCTCACTTATCGTCAAGTGATTCGATTACTTCTCTCGCATCAACCCTGGTCTACGACGCAATACATAAACGAGGCTTTTTGTTCTAACAACCCCCATCCATGCCATCATTTTGGTCCTTGTTAATGAAAGAGCAACTCGCCTTTCACTTATCTTTCACACTTTGGTCACATTCAGCCAAACATTCTCAGACCAACAACTTGGCAACACGACATCATCATCATCCTAGCCTATTCACATAGTTTCTATGGACACCAATACACATGGAAACTATCGACCTGACACAATTTATGTTAAGCATAAACCAATACTTGCTAAAGCATAAATAGACCTCAATTCATTTTTAGCATACATCCATCATGAATATGGAAAATTGCTAGGGATGAAAGACCACTAACCAATGTTACAGAATACACCATATGGAAAACACTGTAACATCTTCTTCTCCTCATCATTTTGACCTTGACCTCGATCAAGACCAGCCTATCAACCTCTTTGACCCTCTATCCAAACTACATTGATCTGAGGCCCTTCCCACAAGGGCTATGTAGGCAGCACTCAGTCTTCTGAGGTTAGCTCAGCCATTCCTTCGTCCACCCATCTGCTCGTTCGTCTCTCTCATGACGTTGACCTTTCATTTTTTTCATCATGACCAATCAACCAACCCTTCCAATGACGAAGTCATTTTTGACTCCTCATGGGGCACATTTGAGATCACTTATATCCCAACCTGACCAGCGACCATGGAGATCACGCCTATCTCCGCCGACCTCGACCACTTCTGAGACAACTCTGTCTTGGTTTTGTTTGCACGCATGCTACCTCATGAATAGATAGCAAAATTGTTCATAGACCATATTTTTGGACCCTCACAAGTATAGGATTGCACACCGATTGATCCACACTACTTGTGACATTTTTGTGTTTTTGGGAGCACTTCCTGAGCCCAGGATACCTGGAACACGACGACCATTTAGAGCTATAGCTTAGATTCAATAACCCGATCAGCTACGACTAATGCTAGGGCCCGATTATTTCAATTTTGGCAATCCTCAACCCTTAACCTGTGACATTTGCCCTATCCATCTCGTGAAGTGGTGTACGCGCAATCACGACTTATTACAGCATTTTCACTCACTCTTCTCTTCTCATCCACCTTTTGTCAAATCAGCACCCGATTCCAAGTTTCCTTCCCTTGACTCCTGCTTTGAGGGGGAATACCTCATCCATACCTCAGGGCAATCCACATCATCCCATACTTGGGGCAACCAACTCCTATTTTTGTCTTGCAGTTCATCTAGAACAACCAACAAGACAAAAGGGGCAAATGTAGACACTGAAATCGTGTCTAACCCTTGTTCATTCCCCCCTTGGTCCATTCCTAACCCATTCCTAACCCATACAATTACTAATTTAAAATAATAAACTTATTTTGAATTAATCACCCCCCTCCTTTGACACATCACCCATGACACCTCACCTAAGACACCTCGCCTTGGACCATTTCCTACCCTATGACTCACCCAAGACCTATTCTTACTCCTTTCCAACTGCCTAACCAACTCTCATGTGTATTTAGCCTAACCTTCAACAATTCCCCAATGGATTATGCACTTGGCGGATGTAGAACGAACTTGCTGGGCCTTTTACTCGTTCTGCACCTGCCGACGTCGGTCAACTGTCGACCGACGCTGGCGGGATCACCGACGTCAATTTACTTAAACTAACTTCTCACCTCTTTTTGGGGCTAATCACAATTCAAATCACAAATCGTTAATCTCCAGAGTGAATCACGGCTCTTGAATCCTTCCATCTTCAGTCTTCGACCATCCGCCACTCTGCCAATCTCTCAGCCAAGCCTCTCATTCTCTCCCTCAAGTGTAACAACATGTATTTTACATCAGACTTCTACATCAGCAATAGGACTTTCACACCAGCAACACCAACAATAGGTACACCAGTCTACAACACTCCTTTAGCTGGGCATGGGTATGTATTCTGTTTGTACTTTCATTGTGTTTTCTAGTCATTTGCTTTTAAGTATTATCAATTAGATTCAGCACTTCCTATCCCCAGACTAGACCCAAATCCTTATTTCCCTGTCTCCCTATTGGCCTCCTCTACCCTTTTATCCATTTGACATTTTGTCCATTTGACACCCCTGTATCTCTGCACAGACCCATAGACCATTAACTAAAACCAGACTCTCAGAGCCAGACCCCCAAACCATTCAACCAGGGCTAAACTCTGTCTCAGACCCATCCACAGACCATTCTACATGACTAGAACCTGACTAGACCCCGTCCAAGCCTACTGCCCTGACTGACGCTAGCCTCAGAGACCATTGCCCAAACCAACGTTGGCAGACCTTGACCAACCGATGCCGGTAGGACCACCGACGCCGGCGACTGTGACTAGGCCGATAGCTTCATTCAGGTAAGCTTTTTGCTTCCATTTCATTTCAATCTTTTATCACTTTCAGTCTTTTAACATTCTACTATTTATCAGACATTCTTTTTATTGACTAGTGGGTTGTCATCCCTTAAGGAAGTCTTTGCACTTTTGGGATCAGGCTTTTGCTTGGCAACCCACCACCTCCTCATCTAACGTCTTCTTCGTCTTAGTCTCTTTTCTTTGTAGGTGTCATTCCTCCACAGCCAAAGAGGAGTTCTCACAATGTCTGGATAACGGTGCGCATGACTACATCTAGGTACATCAAGCCTTGACCATCTCTTAGTTTCTTAATTCTCTCTTTGAATGTAAAAAGCGAAATTAGCATAGAAACACCTCAACTTCCATGCCAACATCATAAGCTTGGCTAGTTTGAGTAAAAGTTTATTTATTTAAGTAATTTTATTGCTAGTTTGGACCCTAAAATGCATCCTATTTATTACCTCCTTCCTTCTCCATATCATTTCCAAGATATAAATGCTATGCTTATTGAATAAAATATAAAAATTGAATATGATATACCTACATGTCCTCAGCCTATTACAGTCTCTAAAGAGCTAAACCTATAAGAACATGATAAGTTTAGTATATTATTTGGAAAATATCATGAAGCTTTCACTTTCTCATATAAGACATGCATGGAATTTATCCTAACATCATTGTCCATAATATCATTACCTAATCAGATGTCAAACCCATGCAACAAAATCAATGAAAATTCTCTCCTAAGATTTATAATATATGATATAAATAAATCATCTAACTTTTGGATGCTAAATTAATTAAACCTATGGATTAATTAGAATGGGTTTAAAAAATAATCTATGTTTATAAAAAATCTTCATGGTTATTCACTTATGTATTGACTTTTGTAACTTAAACATAGCCTATCCAAAATATAATTTTCCCCTTCATTAATTGATGGTAATATCGATTATACCACAATTTATGAAATGGTATCACTCATGGAAATTTTCTAAGGATATAAAAAAAATTCACATAGCTCTTGAGGATAAACACAAAACAACATTTACAACATAATGGGGTACCTATTGCTATGTTCAAATGGCCTTTAGTCTAAAAAATGTCAGATTTACTTATCAACATTGCCATTACCCATATCTTTCCATGATATCATTCATAAAATCATCAAAACCTATGTGTATGATATTATTTCAAAATTTAAACATTGTGACACTCATCTTCATTATTTATCTATCATCTTAGATCCACTCATTAAATATAAAGTTAGACTTAAACCCTTCAAATGTGTGTTCGGTGTTACATCTAGTAAACTCTTATGTTTTATAATCTCCTAATGAGGTATTGATGTATATTCAAATAAAATAAAATCTATTATCAACATGCATATCCCTCTCTCCATTCAAAATATACACATATACCTTGGAAAACTTGTGAAAATTCACCACTTTGTTCCATAAATGGTTTATCATATATACTCTATTAATTCCCTCAAAAAAGTTAATTCTCTAGAATGGACAAATTTAGGCCAAAAAATCATTTGATAGAATGAAATTATCCTTTATTCATCCTCCTACTCTTCAACCACATTTAAATGGTTATCCATTAATCTTTTATACATCATCCACCCTCTTATTAATTGGGGCAATGCTTTCTCAACAAGATGAAATTGGTAGATAATATGCCATCTATTATAGCAATCGAGCCCTCATAGGTTATGAAAAATGTTACACAAAAGTAGAAAATGATTATATACATCTATATTTAATCATTGAAAATCTCCACCATTATATTCTCTATCAAATTATTTATGTTATTACTCATTTTGATCGACTTCATCATTTTTTATTTAAATCTTTCTTACCTAGAAATAAAATTGGCAAATGGATGGTCCTATTGATGGAATTTAAACTCTAAATTATTACAAAACAGTATATCAATATACATTTAATTATAGATAAACTCATGATTACCTCCATACCAACTTCTAATCATCTTCAAGATACTCTTCCTGATGACTAGATTCTTTATGTTGAAGGTCTTAACCAAGCAATTTCACTAGACTATTTATACAACTTCATTGCTAATCTAGAATCAAATAATCTTGAATAAACTAATCCTCCTCATTCATTGATAAATATTAATTAGTCATTGAATAATTAGCAAAAATTATAATTAAATTGCATAAATAAATTTGGATGCTTCACTTTGATGGTGTAAAATGCCTTCAAGGAGCTAGGGCAGGATGCATTTTAACAAACCCCCATGGTGAAATCATACCTCTAGCATTTTGATTAAAATTTGATGTCACCAATAACATGTTATATTATGAATATCTTATTTTAGGCATACAAGTCACATTAGATTTAGATATCCTAGATTTACATGCTTTAGGTGATTCATAATTCATATTTCATCAAGTTAGTGTAAATTATCAATGTAAAATTGAAAACCTTATCACATATCATTAAATTTCCACTATGAATGCTAAGGAATTTTATTCATTTACCATTGAACCAATCCCATGAGATGAAAACTATAGCTGATTCTCTCACTTCATCAACATATCTATTTCATCCTCCTCAAGGTCTTCATGATCCCCAATTCCTTATCCAAATGATGAAGTCACCTTATTCTATACAAAGTAAAAATTATATTCTAATTTTCCACATAGAAGCTATCACCACTAGAAAAATATTATGGAAAAAAAATATAATCCAATTCATTGAGCATCATGCTTACCCTCCAGAGGCATATTTTCATGAAAAGACCTAGATTTGGAAACAAGCATGTAAATATGTAATTTGATATAGTACCCTCTATTATTTTAATGTAGAAGGTACCTTACTCAATTATGTAACTCCATAAGAATTTACTTATTTCCTTGAACAAACACATGGGGGAATCTATAGTGGTCAGTGTAACATCCATGCCATAGCCTACAAATTCCTATACATGGCATACTTTTGGCCTAATCTTGAAAAATATGCCATTAATTTTTCAAAAAATTGTTCCTTGTCAACTTCACAATGATCTCATTCACTCTCTTAGAGATCAAATCAAAACCTTATAATATTCTTGGCCATTTTATTTATGGGGATTTTATCTCATTGAAAAAATACCTAGATATCAAGATGATCATGTATTAATTATCACTTCCATTGAATATTTTACCAAGTTTTTGGAATCCATGCCTCTTATTAATGTTATAGTCCTTACCATTTCAGATTTTGTTCTCAATAAAATAATATGGCATTTTATAATTCCTTGTAGCATCATCTCAAATAATGATAGAAATTTCATAAATAAATAAATGAAACAACTATGTAAAATTCAAAATTATACACAAATTTTCAATGTCTTATCATTCTTAATGCAATGGCCAATTATAAGCCACTAATTAAATTATTAAAAAATATTGTAAAAGACTATTCGAGAATATTGTACTCATTTTCACTTTTAACTCGATCCCAAACTTTAGGATTATCACACTAGAATATGTATTGTTATTGGGGTAGCACCATTTTCATTAGTAAATACGTCTAAATTTATTTTATCTATAGAATTTGAATTACCATCCTTACACATTTATCTTCATCATATTATTCTTGATGAATAACTTCATGAATCACATCTCCATGCCTTATATTTCCTTCATGAGTGATGTATGGTTACCTTAAAACATAATCACTAAAACAAAGCTTTCATTACTAAACAATATAACAATAAATTCAAAGTGTGTACTTTCAACATCGGTGACCTAGTCCTCAAATTAGATAATATTCTTGATAAAGAAGGACATTACACCCAAAAATGGTGTTTTCCTTACCTTGTCAAAGACATTCTTGGTCTTAGTACTTATAGATTAAAAACTAATGAAGGACATATTTTCAAACAACCCATTAATGCTCAGTTCTTGAAGAAATGTTTTTCTTAAATGATTTACTATTATTATTATTATACATTCATCTCACATATTTCAATATACTACAAATACTAACACTTTTTATAGGTTTTTCAAAATATCCCCAATATGTAACATTACATCACTCTTAGTAGCCTTAGTTCTTATCATTAGTACTTCAATCTATCTATGTTTCTTCATTTTCATGAGTTTCAATGTTATATCATGGATAGGACCCAACCGTCTTCATGAATATATTTTATTTTCATTTTTCCCAATTAATATTGAAGTCTATTTTTTATCATTGGTTTGTCATTTTTCAAACTAATTTTATTTTCCCAACTCTTTGAATTTTTTTTTTGTGAGTTGTAGTGTAAGATCTTGGATAGGATTAAGCTTCTTCACAAAATACTCTTCTATTAATCTTCATTTTTACACCTATTTGGTTTATATTTTGTGAGTCATAGTGTAAGAACTTGGATAGGACTAAGCCTTCCTCATAAATTTCCATTGTATAAATTCCTTTTTATCTAAGTGCTCTCCCTAAAAAATAAGGCAATAGTTTAGAATTATGATTTCATACTCTCAAAATGAGTTATATTATTTTTTTTAAAATTTTTTAATGAATTATTTGACATGTCTCCCCTCACCCACACTATTTATTATGCTATAATATCATGCTTACTTATCATTGTATCATTTTCAAATTATATATTTTTTATGATTTGAGGTAACTCAAGCATTCCATGTTTACTTTCATCACCTCCTCTATCTCATTCCACTTTGGGCATATTAAGGTCTATTTTGAGATAAAAATATTATTTAGTGTGCAAACACAAGAGTCTTAGACACCATTTTCTCTACGTTTATTTTTTGTAGATAGTATAATTTATCTAATAATATTCACTTTTCACACCCATGTTTGGTTTTCCAAATCTGTATGAAGGAGGATTATAAAAATCCATAAAAAGGTTCAAATATAAATCATTTAAATAAAAGATGGTGATAAAAAGGCATATATAAAATTAAAATTCAAAATCACACCAAAATACATGATTATCAAGCACGTATCCTATTCTAGTTGAACCTCAAACTCCACAATTGGCCTCATGATAGAGCCAAGGTCCATTAAGGTGTAATAAGCTAGTATACTAGGATACAAGGTCTCAAACTTATTTATAGGGTTACCTACTAAAATATTTTAATTTTGATCTTATAGATTCAAACTACTAAAACTAGTAATTTTACCTAAAACTTACAAAATATCAAAAAAGAGAAATTTAGGAATAATTAGTAATCAGAAATGAATTATTACCATTACCTTAATTCTAATGGCTTCCCTCTAAGATATTTAAACTAATTCTAATGATTCTTCATGTTATTGTTGGATTGATATGGATAGACTCAAATTTTTGGTATGATCCTTACTTGATCAAGAGACTAAGATGATATGGATTGAGGATGGATTGGATTATAACTATGTGAGAGTTTGCATATGATTCCAAAATTTAGTTTGGCCATGGAGGATGGGTTGGTTTAAATAGTCCATGAAAGGAAGATCAATGGCCAATATTCAAAGTTGGGTTAGGAGGATCCAAGGTGGAGTATTATCCAAGAAAACAAAACTTCCTTCAAATCCTCTATAATAGAGGCTTTTAGAGAGAAAGGGGATAAGTTAGAGAGGATTAGAGAATTAGAGAATTCTACAATCTATTTAGTGGCTAAGTAAGACTAGTAGGGGATTAGGATAGGTGATTAGATATGTGATTAAGGACTAGGGATATAGGAGAGCCTCAAAATAGGTTAGGGTAGGTGGGTAGGTGGGTCATGGGAATTTTAAATTCCCAAATAATGGATAAGTGGGATTAGGATAAGATTAAGACATGATTAAAATAATTAATAGATTGGTGGGGATAATATAAGGTTAGTGGATGAAGAATATTGATGGGGGATATTAGATAATGACTATAAGGTGTGATATTAAGATAAAATTAGAAGAGATTAATGAGATAATAACAATTAGTTTTGACTAATAATAATATTAGTGGTGATGAATGAAGGGAGAAAATTTAGGTGCATGTACCTAATTTCTCGCGTAAGTACCCAATCTTGAAAGTAGATTGACATCTCTATAAGAGGTATTGAGGAATGGGGAACACATTGTGAGAAGGTATGTGTGGTTCAATTTTCATTTATATATTATTCATGATATGATATTTATAATTCACTAGATAACCCAAATTATTATGGCTAGGGCAAGTTATATAGAATCCTTAATGTCAAAATTCTTTTTATTTTTCCAACTTTATTTGAGTATCTTATTTCCAGAAAAGATTATTGACCTTGGTTTCACCTTTATTTCCCACCCCACACATTTAATATTCCACCTTGACATGATATTTTGTTTCTAAATATTTTTCCCAACTTCTAAATTTTCTATTCTTCATCTCTTTTCAAATATGATCAGAATAAGATTTTTTTAGTTTATCTATCATTATAATATAAGTTGCATCTTTGAATGACTATGTGTTACTGTCTTAATCACTACCTTATCCTTTTTGGATTTCCTTGGTTAAAATTGAAACTTTGAAATTATTTTGACCCTTTTTGTGGACCATTTCACTTGATTTATTATTCAATTTTCTATTATTGATTGAGTTTGGATTGTTACTTCTCTTTCATTAATTTTGTTTTCATTTGTATTTTTCCCATATTTGTTTAAGTGTGTTTTTTTCCTTATTTTACATTGATGTTGGATCCATTATTTTAGTTTCATGTGTCCTTAGTTTGATTTGGTTTGTTACTTTTCTTACCTAAATATACACTTATTGGGTTTATTAGTCATTTATTAGCCTTGGTTTTTTAATTACCCAATTTACTCTAATTTTATCTATTTTACATGGTATTTTAGTTTTAAATTAGCATTTGTCATTTCTTCTTACCAATTTTTCAAGTGACTTACTCAGTTATGTATAACTTATTTATTTTGATTTCCTTATGATTGTTTGTTTTTGATATTTAGCATTGTATCCATAGGTTTGTCCAAATCAATTAAATGCACCCTCTATGATCAAGACTACAACTATAGAAAATAACCAATAAAATATAAAGGTAATTTAATGTATGTATATGGCACTTTAAATTATTTCCAAACATTCCCTATTGTCATTTCAATTTCAATTTTTTTTTTTTGATTTTATTGTAATTTATTAGCTCAATGTTGTGCATTGATATGTTCTTTATTGAAGCACCATCCCATGTTACAATTACATGACACATTATGATACTTTAGTGGAGCACATGTATGTATACAATATTTTTAAACTTTATCATTTTATGATGATTTATCTCTTGCAATAACCTATTGATTTTCAATCTCTCTAATTGCACACCTTAAAGGGTTCATTGAGAAAAGGTTGGGTAAACCTTTGGTGCTTATAATTTTTTGGGTACCTATACCATTACCTAAAATCACTATAATTCACTTTTATTCAACTCCTTAAGTAATTAAAACCCATTCACCCACTTCTCTAAGTAATTCCCCTTCTAAAACAACCCCTAACTAGAAAACATCCTTTTTGTCATTTTCCTACTATGTCATCTGGGTCAATATTGTTAAGGATTTAGCGCACATTACAAAATTAAGTTGACCCAACTAACCTAGTTAGAAACCTAACAACTACATTTATTACCTAAAAAAATTGATCTAGTAGATCATGTTGGCTAAACTTCCAAGATGGTTTAGGTTCCATCCTTGGCTATAAATACCACCTTCAATTCAATCCAATGAGAGGAAAATTCATTTGTGTCTTATAATATCTCATAATTGTATTATTTCTATACTTGAGGAGTCATTTATTGGGGGTTTCCCTTGGAAGGAAATAAGCTTGTCTTATGGGAAATTATTGGATGCAAAATAGGCATCTTTTATCCTAGATATTATTTCTAGTCTGTTCCTTACAAATCCAAAAAAACCTCTTCTAAAACACCATTATCCAAGTGATATATTGAGGCGTGATGGGTTTATCATCTAAAGGTAAGTATTCTTAACTTTTAATCTTTCATTCGGTATATAGATATTGCACAAAGTAATAGGTTGAACATTTTTCTATTTTCTTATTTTACCTCTACATTTACTTCTATGTGTTATTTATTGTTAACTATCCCCCTTTGTGACACAAGATTTAGTGAGCACTATCTTAGATTTATTTAATGTATCATAGGCCCAACTAGGGTTTTTGCATAATATCATTTGCCTAAATGCTTTGAAATTCCCTCATTTAGTGTTGTGTAATAAGAGATCACTTGGTTAGTTTTAGTGGATCCAAATTGGTCATGTACTAATATAAATAACATTGTAATGAGTTGTTGGTAAAATCACTTTCTCTAAACTTGGAATTCACTAAGTAGGACATGTCATAGATCCATAAAAATTCATTACATATAGCTCTTTTGTCATATCAACCTCCATTAGTGGATAGAGAGATATTATTTTTCACTCAAGTAACTTTTATAATGCCTTATATGGGAGTTTTGATAATCATGTAAATTACCTTCATTGAGGAGTCAAAAGGACAAGCATATTAGTAAGTTGTGAACCTGAATTGACCACTGTATTATCCTCATTATTAATACCATTATCCTTAGATTTTTAAAAAAAATTAAAATTTAAATTAGAATATGTGGGATGGTTGGTACTGTAATTTAGCATGTTCATGGAAATTATCTTAACCTTACATTCTTTAACCATATGGCACATGTAATCAAATTTTTAGAAGCTTTTGAACATAATAAACTCATAGATAGGTGAATTTAGGATTTGATATAATATATATTTAAATTAATTTTTTTCCATATGAGTTTACATTTTTAAAATAATAGTCTTATATTGAATCATATGTCACTAACATGATCATTAGGCTCTTGCTTGAGCTTTAAAATTTGAGTAAGAGACCTTAATAATAGTAATAATAGATAAGTGAAAAAATAGTTTATTTTCAAAAAGGATTAGAATCATATTCTGATTAGAGATTAAGGTTGTAAAACCATTTAAATGCATATTCCTTAAGTCTCATAGGAAAAACTTCATTAATAACTTGTCATTAGACACAATTTAAACATGTGGCATTAAAAGCTCTAAAATTTTGTTCTAGATCACATTTTACAACAAATGTTGTAAGCTTAAGTGAAAAAAGTCATGTAAGAAAGGAATATGTTTAAATATATATGTTTTAAGGGTTGTGTTAAAAATATTTGAGAGTTTTTCAAATAACCATCTCTATGAGAACCTTGTTCCATAGAAGAAAACTTTGCATGAAGATCTAAAAATTGTTGTACAAGATCTTGATTATTAATCATATTAACATATATAAGAATATGTGATGTCACATGAGTAGTAATTATAAGAGGGGAAAATTATGTTTCATATGGATATCCATTGAAATATAAGGAATAAATTGTGTTTCCCCCATAGTAGGTTACTAGGTGTAAGAATCATTTGTGTAACCATAGGTATAGACACATGAACAAAAACAATTAGAATACTATTTGAAACATATATTGTATAATTTAACCCTCCAAAAGGTGGATTCATATCATACGCAAGTTCACCTTATTGTTTGTAAATATTATTTTCCTTATCAATATTTTATTTTTTAACCTTTATGATAAGGTTCCATATAGTAACTATGTCTTTACCTTGTTTATAATATTTGTTCTAAAATTTTAAAAGTGATTATATTTAGTTAGTATATACACAAATTAAATCATTGGGTTTTATCTTACCATGATATTAATCATTAAATTTCATTTCATCTTCATAATCATTTTTAATATTAGGTATAACATCATTGATAACATGTTCATCTAAATCTATGTTTTTGTTATCAATGCATATTACTAGAATAATAAAAATGTATATCATTAATTTATATCATTTTATTTGAAACAAAAATATGAGAATGAGTTAAAAAATCAAAATAATAATCAATTTCATTAAAATTTAGCCTATAACTTCAATGTATAGGTAAAGGATACTTAACCTTCTTAAATGGAATAGGATTCATGCATGGAACTACTAATAAATCTTAGGAAAAAATGTAAATGTTCATAATTTTAGATGCAATAAGAGGAAAATAGAAATTAGATATGAAATTCAAAGCCTAAGAGAGGATAATTATAAAACCCTATGGTAGAAGGAATCTAGGGCTTTTCATGCTCAACCCAATGATCAGGTTCATAAGAATGCTTTACTTATTTTGGATTTAGATAATCTAAATAAATTAAGACTAGGGTAAAACCATATTATATAAAATATAGTAATAACCTATAAATATGAATATAAAATAAATATGTATTTCACTTATATAATTTTAAATTAATAAATAAAGATGGAAGATAAGAATTTAGTTTATTTTTATATTATTTATCTCATGGTAGTTGTCATTGATTCTAAAAATTCTCATTGTGTGCCATGTCACATATCTAATAATAAAACTATAGCTCAAACCATGTTTGGATGTTGCCTATAACTTATAACCCTATGGAATTTAGTATTACTTTATGTCTACATAGATATCATTTATGATGTGCATGTTTATGACTCTTTATAACTTTGTGCCTACACACATATATGCTTCTTATGTATACACTCTCCTTCGATCCAGTGCATTGATATCATTTTTTATTATATTTTTGTCCAGACATTATTTTTGTTTTTTACCTTAATATTCCCCTCTTTGAGGGGTTAATGTTTTGGTTTGGATATCTCGAACCTCTCCTTGTTGAATGGTTGATAGTTTTCTACATTTCAATACTCTTAATATGGATCAAATGACACATATTTATCCCACTTATGTGTGTCTGTGAAAAAATGTGAAAAATATAGAATGTAATGTAATGTTTGGATTTATATATTTAGCACCATAAAATTTTAATTTTTTTTTTATGTATTCAGACTCAGCTCTAGGGATGCTTATTTAAGGGTTTTTAAGATATTTGTGCCTTTGTGAAAATGTCTCAAGAGAGTGAATTATCATGTTAATGTCCATGTGAGTATAACATTAATAATGGTTTTTTTCATAGCTAAATATTAGTTATTTTTTGTTATAATTAACCCATGAAATGTGTTTAAGCTAACCTACTGGAGACTTCCCAATTTTAAAAATAGCCATTGAATATTCTTGGACACTATTTATATATGGAGACACATATGGTAACCATAACTTTAAATTTATTATTTGTATTATCATGGGTGTGAAAATCAATGATCTAAGATATGAAAATTTTTATTTTAGGATTCTTGTAGGTTCTTTCATAAAATAGGCTGATCCTAAATAAGTGTATCTAGAGAATAGAGTTAAAAAAATAAAATAGGTGGGTAGATAAAGGGAAAGTGTAATAACAGTCACATGTATGTGAAATGTCCAAGTATGTCAAAGTGTGTCAAACTTGATGTTGTAAAAGTGTCTAATATCAAATTTAGGTGGCCACAAAGAGATATAAAACATATAAAATTTAAAATGTGTACCTAGTTTAAACTAATGGACCATATATGTAAAAATACACTAAAAACATATCAATAATCATATTTTTACAAAAATTAGGTGTCTACATAATGCCCATAATTTGATGTGCATATTGTTGATGTATATCTATGTCAAGGATAACATGCAAACAATAAAGAAATAATTTCTCAGTTTATAGTGTAGGTATTAAAAGACCTTAGGGCTTAATTCAATTTTGATGGAATGATTATGTAGATATCACCTTTAGTGTACAAGCAAACCATGTTGTAAGGAAAACAGGAACTCATTAGTGACACAATCTATCTAAAATTTCTTTGTGTTGATATTATGTAAAAATGCTTTATATTTTTACAATTTATGCCCAAACTTTAAACAAACAAGTGGATATTTATAGTGAGCATTAATCTAAACTGATTCATGTTTTAAGAATTTTAAAATGGGGAAGAAGGTTAGAGCACAAAAGGTTTTAATTAAAACATCAAAGACCAATATATTTCCTTTAATTCTTCTTGATAATAGTGCAAATAAAATTAACATTCATGAGATCATAATCCTAGAATCAGAATACGATGAATGCAATGGTGATTCTAGGTAAATAAAATGCATTTATCTAAAAGGTATACTTTAAAATAGTTATCTACAACAAATTTCCTTAATCATATTCATTTGCAGAATAGAAGGAAAGTAGAGCATACACAACAAATTTTATTAGAATAGCTAAAAGCACAAACTAGCAAGATGTATTCAAAACACTACAATCAGACTTAACCATTATAAAATGAAATCATATGTCATTATCAAATCTTGAGAAATAATAAAATATAAAAATAATGAAACAATAACAAAATTTCAAGAATTCTTCTCTTTCTTTATATTAATTTCACAAAAAATCTATTTTTAAGCACAATTGATGGGGAGCACCCCTATATATAGGCTTTTTACATGCCTAATATGGTTACATTGGTTTTGAGAGAAATAAGTACATGACATATGTTGATGGAAAAATTCCCTCATGTCCTAAAAACTAAATAATATTTCCTATTCAAACAATTGAATATTTTACAATATATTGAGGGGAATTAAAACATGACATTCATCAAAATAAATCATGAAAAGTGTCTATCATGATGCTAAGTGAAAGGCTAGGATCTTGATTATGTAGATGATGATGAAGCTCCTAGTGTGGAAGAAGATGAAAGTAGACCCATAGTAGCTGAAGGAGTGCTTACTAGTGTTGTTGAAGAAGAAGATATTCCAGGAGGGGATGAGTAAGAAGAAGCTCCTATGGTGACCATCTACTGCCTACTAATTACTTGTTTATCAACTTATATCTACCCTTTCCATGCTTTAGATCATCTCTTTTAATCATTTCAATCAAATTCAAATCAATAAATAGGTTATTTCAAGAATTTGCTGGTAAGACCATCTATTACATCATGCTTGCTCAAGAGAGGTCCTATAGCCTCATTAATAGCCACTACCTTTTCTATTTTTTGATTGTTATACACTTCCAAGTCTACCATCTCCTTCCCAAAGGTCACTCCAATCGTCATGGACTATTTCTTGAAATTGACAATAAAATTTTGAAATTGGGCTCAAAAAACATCTTTTCTGACAATGGAACAATCCTTGTTGGTAAGGTGCATGATCTCAACCTCTTTAAGTAGAGTTATGAGTCTACTAACCTACTAGGTGAGAGACTAGCCTAGGGATCTCATTTCATCAATCCACTAGTTCAAAGCTTTCCTTCATCCAATTATATAGGATTGAGTAATGTTCAAGTCCTATAATGGGATCAAGTTTAGGTATTCAAACTTTTGCATTCTAATAAAATTTACCAAGTTGATTATATTGCTCAAATACATCCTGTATGCATCTTATACCTTTATAATGATTTTTTATACCCCATACCCTTTTAATTTATATTAGGCCAAAGTATTTAGTGTATCAAACATTTATTTCATTACCCATTCTACCATGGTGATGGTCTCCTCTAGAAATGTGGCTTTGTGCTGATATTCTAGATCAATTGCTCTTTACTGCATTCCTTTTACCACTTCCTTAGATACATCACCATATGCCTTTAAAGTCAATATGGGGTCCTCTTCATACTATTTCTATTAGCTATACATGGATCTCTTCTTATTATTCAACTCAAATATGGTCTCTTTCAACTCATACATAATTATTTAAGTCTGGATTGTCCACTATCCAAACTTCTTATCAAAATCTAGTGAGACATATAGAGGGTCCACTATGACCAAATTTTGGTTCTCCATTATAGACAATTGCATTTTTTAATCCAATTTTTGTCTAAAATGTCCCCCTAAGTATAGGTAGATAGAGGAAATTACTGAGCTAGTATCAATCCCTAGAAGGCATATTTCTAGGAAGTAACTATGGAGGTGATTAGGATAAATTCATAACTAGGGGATGAAGTGGGATGTTTTATTCCTGAATAAAAAGAAGAACTAGTGATACTTGAGGCACTTGTTGGGAGAAAATTAACTTAGGGGATGATAATAGTGACCCTTTTCTTTGGTAGTCAGGGACCTAGCCTAGGTATAAGATCAAGAATAATTAGAGGCAAATTGGCTATCATAAACATCTTAGAACTGGATGACATGATGAAAGGGTTGAAAGTGGTCAATACCATAGTCACAAGCCTAATTACTGGTCTAGTAAGGGGCTTATAAGGTAGTAGGTTAATATGGTTTAGGGTTGTGATATTACAGAATATACCCAAGGGATGGTTATATAATAATGGAGGAAAATAAACACATTATTGGTTAGAAGTACCTGGTTCCTCCTTAACAAGAAGTAGGTGAGGTAACTTTGGTACTAAAGCTACTAGTGTTATAGCGGGTGGTGTTATTAATTATACTGAGGTAACACTTTGTACCTAGGAAGGGATGTTGGATGTTGCTCCTAAAATATAATCTGCTTAGTATGCTTTTTAGTCTCATCTCCTCATTTCTCAAAATTAGGATACAATGATTGCAATATCCTTTGATTGAATTGAGGGTCAATTGGTCTTTATTCCTTAGTACTAATAACATGGATTATGGATTTAGGTGTTCCTGCTTGAGCATCTTCAATTTTAAAAACTTGATAGAAACCTACATCTTCCAACCTTCCCTTAACCTATGGGATATTGGTGGTCTTAACTGTCTACTCCACCTTTGTGTCATTGATTGCATTGATGTAGAATCTATCTTCATATTCAAGCTTATGATGGCAGGTGATGTTTAACATTGCCCTATACTTAATGTAATGTTTAAATGTTATATGTTTAGGGTCATATTCCCTATTATAATCCCTTTTCAAGTTGAAGGTGGACCTTTTCTTGGAAGTAGCAATGACTAAGTTCTAGTTTTTAATTCTAAACTAGCCAATGTTGCATATTTGAGGATGAACTAATCATCTCTTCTTAATCTTGTAGAGTTCATCTATCCCTCTGAGTAATTGAAAGGCAATATATTATTCATCTAGATTTTCTAGCATGTGGTGGGTAACTTGAGGGGCTTTATATTAATTCTAACTATCCTTATCACTATGAAATTTGGATAGTACCAATAGGTTCCTAGGGTGCTTAATGTTATTCTAATTTCCTCTGATAGTTTGGGCATGAACATCTCATAGATTATGATATAAGTGCTCAATAATAGACCTCATTTCTCATTTGTATTATTATACTCTTACCTTTGAAAATGTGTGAAGCACATTTCACTTCAATTTTATATTCCAATTGGTGAATTGGGGGAACTTTTGGATAGCATAGATGGCATCCAATAGGTAGGAAATCATGTAGAAATGATCCCATTATTTGGCCATGACCTTCATAATATGTGTTTCAAAGTTTTAGGATATGATTTATCCAAATTGGAGAGCCTTTGCATCATCTATTATCATCGATAGAAGTGAAACCCACTTCTCATCTATGTGGCATGTGTCCTCGGCCCCATGCATCTGATTCATCTTATCCATCCCCAATATTACTCCTTTCCTAAATTGGGTGATGGGGATTAGGCTGATTTTGTTTTTTCATACAAAATTCCCCTTGTTATCTACCCAGTCTCTTAAAAAGTCTCTAATGTCATGGGTTCAGATCCATTTGGTCATAGTCTCTTCATTGTAAACAATTTTTCATTTGGGTAGATCATAATAAGTTTGAAAGGATAACTTGGATATAAAATCAATGTCTTGACCCAAATTAAAATACTTAATCATATTTTCAACAAACCTAGATTGAAGAAACATTTGGTAGAATAAGTTGACATAGGGGATTACCTATGGGTTAGATGCATCCTTGTGTAACCCTATAGATTTGAGTGTCAAAATGTCTAACCTATCTTATGCATCATCAAATCCTTCATTATCAACATCTTATTTTTCTATAGTTATTTCTACATGGTATAATAAATCATTATAACACTTGTATTTAGTGGCCAATATAACAAAATTAAAACTAGTGTCTCGAAAGATGATGCTTGATTCATAAGAGTAGAGGAATATAAATTTTTCTTGATTAGAAGTTTTAGATGTTCTATCTTCAGCCATAGTTTCAATTTTTCAATTTTCAAGCTCATGGATTTATTTAATAACAAATAAATGTACACAAGTCCTTAACAACAATCACAAAATATTTTGGAGTTATTAACAAATAATAATTAAAAGTAAATGTAATTCCTTGAGACATCAAGCTTTAAAATTTGAATTTTAGAATTTGAATTAAAATATATGAGTCATAAATGGAAAGTATTTTTTACTCGATTTGATTTAAATCCTAGGTGGCTCTTCAGTTTTGTTTTAACAACTTTAAAAATCCACTTTGAGGAATCAACCAATCACTGCCCTTGCCTTGTCTACATGGCTTTTTATCATAGGCTTGACATTTTTAGTAAAGTGACCTAACTTTACAACCACCAAAATGATACACCTTCAATAGGCATTTTATGGATAACTATGCACCTCCTAGGTGTCGTACTTGGCACACGCTCAACACTTGGTGCTATTTCATGCACTTTAGTCTTATATTTTGAATATTGGGATATCTAAGTATATTTTTTTTTGATATTATTCCATGTTTTATATTTTTATTGGATCTCTCTTATTTTATGTTTAATAACTCAACCCCTATTATTCTTAGGCTAACTTAGATTTTAGACCTCTATTTGTTTATCAAGTGACAAGCTCTCATTGGCTTTCACTGTCACATGACTTTACTATATGAAACCCTCAATGGACCCAAACACCATGACATTTTTCTATGTATTGTATTTTTATTAGATCATTCTTTATTGGATTTCATGATTTACTTTTATCATGTTATTACCATGAGGTAAGGGGTCCACATGTAATCATCCCATTGGTTCTAACTACTAAGTGGCTTCCACGTTGTATCTTATTATTTAGGATTGAATGACTAAATGCTAAGTGTTATTTTGTCATGTAGTAACAACATGGTTATAATTGATCATTGTACCTTGACTATGGGGGGGTGTGTGGATGTGACTGAGTGCCAAGTGGCATGCTATGATTAAGTCACTAGTTTAGAAGATTTGTAAAGTAACCAAGGCCTTTGAAGGTCATAACTAGGTACCATGTGTCTATTGGGTTAATAATTTTTATCACATATTTCTTTAGGCACTAAAGTGTAGTCCCAATAAGTTTATTCATTGGCTTTTTATGCAAAACTTAAGGTATTTTGAACTCACATAAAACACACAGTAAGAGACCAGTTCCCATAGGTTATGTTGCTCAGTAACACACTAGTCATATAATTAAGTTTATTCATATATCTGATTAGAAATTAGATACAAAAATAAATATACAATTGTATACCTCGACTCATTAATCACAACAACCAATAACACTAAGATAAATGCCATGAAGTTTAAAGGGTTGTCTATGCAAACTTGTATAATGCATGTTCTATGAATCTCATAATGAATGATAAGCCATAAATTAGTCAATGCAAACTCATTGTTAATTCTTAACTATCAATTATATCAAACATAACATATAAGCTAGTTGAAATATATGTAATTCTATATAAAAGAGTCACTATATGTTATCCATCACCTTACATCAATCCATATATGGGTATTTATACTTATTTTTCCTTGACCAAGTAGTTACATAATAAATGACAAATGGGTGATTGGACAGTGATCTATTAGTAAAAAGTCATGGTAGTCTTTTACTTATTTTATCCTAAGGACTCTGGCCCTCACACCCCATATATTCTTGTTTGATGCTATATCCTTGCTACCAAATGTCCCTCTTGTAGGATATTATTTTAAGTCCTATATTCTTGGGTTTTTTATAGTTATGTTCCATATTTTACTATGTTTTCTCATGTTATTATCTTCCATATCTTTGTCCTCTCACACCTCACTAATTTCATGTCATAGTCTTCCTTCACCATGTTAGTTCTATGCCATGGTCTTCTTACACCATACTCTTACTACACCATGCTAGTTATATTTCAAAATGCCAAAATACTTAGTAAAAATTTGGGGTCCAACATCACCCCACACTATGTCATTAGGGCATCTTTGATTAAGTCTGTATGTTGGCCTTAGCCAAAAACTTAGGCCCTATTTGTTTAATCTACTTCCTAACACTATCCCAATGTGATAAGGTGTCAAATAGCTTGGAAATTATCTCTCCAATTTCCACCTTTAACTTTTTCATCTCCTTAGGTTAATTAGGACACTTATTGGACTTATTAATCAATTTGTCTAAGGATATACTAGCATCCTTCTAAACCTCTTCAAGTTTAGTGACTTTAACTATAAATTGTCCTTAGAAAGCCATAAAACTAGAATTAATTTGTTATTAATGAATATTTATTGTTTACTCAGTTTTTACATATTTAAATAAATTTACATACTCATTATGGTTAGGGTCCAACACTTTTATACGCAAATTGAGTTAGGCCCCTTTCTTAAACATGAAATGTCATGAATGAGTGCCAAGTGATAGACCTCCATTGGATCACTAGGTCACGAGACTTTTATACAATGATAGGATCCTTAGAGGGATATGAATGGATGTCATGTGGTATGTTCTGGTTGAGTTATAACTTTTTTATGAACCAAAATGATATGATTGAATGATAATTGGTAGAATCTAATTGAATCCTAGAGTTACAGAATTCAACATTTCTTCATGATCTTAGAACACTATGACTGGGTACCACATGGCATGTTGTGATTGGATCATTGAGTCACAATTATTTTTTCAAAATCTATAAAGTACATGATAAATTCTTGAACTTTATGTGACTGACTAACCAATACATGTGACACTATCACATGTCAATTAAGGCTAAGTTGGCATCAAGATCCTACCAAATGAAAAGGTGGCAAAGTAAGAAAATAATGAGATAAAATAAAAGGGATAATTCTAAAGTTGTAAAGTCCAAGTATGGAATCCAACTTGAACCTTTATCAAAACTTGAAATTAAGGTATGTCATAGTATCAAATGCAAATTTTTGACATAGCTAAAGTAATACCATGAATCATAAACATTAATTAAGAAATCTTGATCAATTCTTAGGGATCATACATTGGATATTTGAATCATAACCCCTTACAATATCACTTTTTTTTAAAATTAGATCATTAGATAACTCAATGAACTAGACATTAATGAAATACTTAAAAAGAATACCTTATTAATATTTTTCATGGAATAACATGACTTTAAATCATTCAAGTCATACAAAGGGGTTATAATCATGTGGATCCAATGATAATGTATATCCTAGGGAAATGGGGCATATTAACCTCAACACATATGTTATGTAAATGCATGTGTGCATAAAAGTAATAATAATGATAAAATAAAGCATGCATCTAAACTTATTTAAAGAAAGAAGAATAAAATGTCTAAATTATTAATTAAAATTCAACCCACACCTTAATTTATTAAAAAACTCTAGTATACCTTTCAACAATGGCCAAATTCTAATAAGTATTCAATATTGTCTCAAATTAGTGTGAACATAGTAATCATAAATAATGACTAAAAATATGATCATTGGAATGAATATACATTTTGGTATGTGAACCATGTTAATGTAAATTGAAAATAAAATATTATAACACTTATAATTCTCACTAAGGTACTATAAATCTTAGAGTAAGTTCTGAAAACTCAAATCCACTTCTTGATTAAGGAAGAGGATACTAAGACATTTTTTGTGCTCTCAATTTAATCAATCATTTTGCCTAATTACACTCAATATTTTTATCAAATTTCCTCAATTTATATTAATATATTAAAAAATATATGTAAAATATATGGTTATATTCCCCCCATTTTAGGTGATGGATTATATAAACATGTTCCTACAAATCACTCATCTTAAAAAAAAGAGTTATGTGCACCATGTGTCATCAATTAATATAGTAAGAATAGTTAGAACACTTATAAAATCACAATAAACACATGTATGTAGCAATAAAAATAATATATTCATGTAAATATCAAAATAAAATATAACTCAAGGGACTAAAAGTGAGGATAAATATTATGCTCCACTACAAGTATTAGAACAATCTAATGTCACATCAAGTTTAAAATCCTATAGAATATATATCATCATGTAATGATCGATAGGTATGTGAAAGATATGGATAATAAACATAATTATATTTTAAAAATAAAAATTCACCAAATGAAAATATATATTGATTTAATATATTAATCAACATGTGCCTATATGTATGTAGGAAGGTGTTGTATTCTAATATACGTAATATAGGCTCTCTAGGTGCAATTATGTAATAATTTTTAAATAGGTAGGATGCAATTAATAATGTTCACAAAAAATAGTATATGTGTATGATTCACCCAATCATACCATATATAGTTATAAAAAATGTTGTATTATGTATTGCATATGGCATGGGTGATAGTGTCACATGCTCCCTTCAAGGGTGTAATGTAATAAATGCAATCATAAGGGAGGGGTATGGTCACCATGGTATCCCAATGATAAATTTTAATATGTTTCGATAGGTGTAATCATATATGTAAAATGATGTGTGATAATATAGTACACTATTGTTAAGAATCTAATTAGAAGCAATAAATTCCCAAATTTACAATAAATGCCTTGAAGATATTCCTGTGATCCAACAATTTAAGTATGTAATAAAAATTGCCTCATATTCTAAATTTTAGGTGAAATATTATGAGTCATTGATTTTATTTCTCAAGGACATGTTTTTTATTTGGCATAGTAACTATATAAAATTTGTCATAGTATATAAGCCAATTGAATTTCTGTTTTTTAAAATCACTTGCATTTTCATACTTATTTATTTAATTTCTCTAGAGCTCTATTTTTTTCTCACCATGGTTGTGAGATTGACATGATTTATTTTAGATTGGATCAATTGAGGGTATAGGTGGTTGGAAATCATATTTTGTATGAAGTAAGAACCCTTTCTATAAATTTTTATCAATTTTTAAAAAATGATTCATATTTAAATTTCATTCATTTTGACACTATTTAGGACCCTTTCCATATGTGTAAAATATATAATAAATCTAACCCTTTCACACATAATTTATACTAGGTCATGCCCAATATGAATCATAACTCATTAATACAACTTAAACTTAAATTTGGCCTATATTCAACTAAATACTTCTATTAGGCTATCAAATTTGACTCTTGATCTACAAAATTTGACACATGATCTACCAATATAAACCCTATAAATTTTAATTTTACATGCATTGATTTTTAGTTTTTTTAATCATGAGTTTGTCTTGACTTGACATATTAATAATCATTTATTTTCTTCTCATTACAACCTATGATATATGTTTCATGTAGGAGTGTCATAGGTGAGAGGTAAATCTTATATCACCTAAGATTTTTTTTTTTAAATTTTCAACTAAGGAGAGTAGGGCACAAGCACACAAGTGTTGGGGGCATAGAATTTAGTGTGCATAATTGAAATTAGAATCTATTTTCATACAGTTAAACAAGGTTATAACATGTTTAAATTTTTCATCATGTAGAGGAGTAGAAGGTGTGTATTTTTGAAAAAATAATTACGTGAAAAATGTATATGGAGGAAATTCTTGGCATAGGAACAATGTTTAAAACATTATGTATATAAAATATCTCTCACAAAAAAAAACATAATAAAAAAAGCAAGATTAATCTATAGGTAGAAAAGGACATATAGAGGAACTTAGTTCACATAAGATAATTAGCATAGCTCAAATATTATTATGAAAATTTGGATATGAGCTTATATCCAATCCATGTGGACCTTTTTTAATCCACCATGTACTCTTAACAAGTTATGTAAAAAATTATCAATTATAGATTATATGAGTTTGTGAATTAATTACACACATATCTCTCCTAATAGGTAGTTCAGATTTATCATCTAAACCCTCATAGAAGGTTGTACTTATTAGGTATGAATGTATATTTATATGGTTATATCATGATATGTAATACATATTTAAAAATGGTTGTGTGTCATTAGAATGTAAAATTCTCAATATTTTCATGAAGTTGTAAAACACAAGGAAAAAAATGATAAATATGAAAATCTACACCTAAGACCTTGTGAGAAAAATAAACAATGAGAAAATAATGATAAATATCAAACAAACATGATGAAAACCTTAATTCAAACTCATATTTGTTAGGATTTAGATCAGATGTAGCTTTTAATGGTCTCTATTAATTCCATGTATATTTAGACATCTCCATCACAGCTATAGACTTTGTTGAATTAATCACAATAAGAAGGTTGATGAACAAGTTAGCTCAATAAAAATGGTAGGGATTTAGTATAACTCTTGAACATGTTGAATTACATTTCAAATGGGCATATTTATAACAAATTTAGATCAATGAGGACCCTTAATCTTGAGATTAGGATGAATAGTTGTAAATGAGTTCTCAAATGTGCATATGGATCAACACATTGATCACTAATGTGAGCCATCTATCTCAAGAAAGATGAAGGGTGGGGGATGATCTTTGAAAATATTGAGCGAGAATTAATATAATCCCTTCATATTATTTCTAAGATGAAGGGTGGATGATTATCCTCATAATAACTTTGTGAGATTCGTTATGGGCCCTTCATTTAATTTATAAGATGAAGGGTGGAGAATCATTCCCATGAAAGTACATGGATAACCAATGTGGGCCCTTCATCTTTTTCCCAAGATGAAGGGTTGAGAATACTATCTAAAATATATCATAAGATTAATTATGAGCCCTTCATATTATTTTCATGATGAAGGGTGTAGAATAATCTTGTACATTAATTCACTTATTAATTTAATTATCTCATAAAATAATATTCCAACAGATCTCAAGATCCTTTTATTTACATGAAGATGCCCACTTTGAGGGAAAAAAATGAATTTATAAATTTTAAGGTAATTATAATTTTATTTGTAATAAAACTATAATTAGAAGAATGATGTAAAGAAGGGGAAATTATTGAATTGACCAGAATAGAGTATTTAAACAAAGAAATGATAATTGAATAGATCTAATATGATGAATTCAGTCACCTAGAGATGCCCTAAGGTGAATTCAAACACATATAATAGATGAATAGATGATTTTAGATTAGAATGTGTGAAATTGTGGGAAGTCATTCCATTTTTCAACTTGACTCAGAACTGGTAAAATTAGAGTGTTTATAATTTACATTATTTGAGAATGTGTTGTGACATATAGAAGAAGAAATGATTTTTCAAGGAATAACAAGTTGAAAAATATTTGTAGATGAAAATTTATGGATGTTATTTTTAAAGAAATTTGATAAAATAATAGCAAATGGGTTCAAATATGATCCAAAGTGATGCTTGATAAGCGTTAGATACCCTCTCAAGGGGAGAGTTGAAAACATATTTGGCTGAGTGAAACCTAGAAATGATGAAAGAATAGTGGGTTTCATATAAAAGTAGTAATAGGTATGAAAATGCATCTAATGTTAGGAATGAGTATGAAAATGTATCTAAGAATAGGAATATATTGATGAGGGTGATTAGGAATAGATTAAATAGATTGAAAAAATCATTAGGAATAGATTGATCAGATAGATAAAGATGTATTTTATTGATCTCATTGACATGGTAACCATTTTGAAATTTTATTTTTTATATCGCACATGAAAATATGCATCATAATATATGAAGGATCATCATAACATTTATTTATCAAAATGCATAACAATTTAAAATCAAAATGAAAATCTATACAACTTAAAACAAGTTATGGAAAATTAAGCTTCAAATGTAAAAAATAATACATTTCAATCAATTATAATTTAGATACAATTATTCACAACTCAAAATCAGGTTATGAATAATCAAAATTAAGGCACCTGATTAACAAATAATATACTAGTAAGCAAACAAATAATTAACACACAAACACATAAACAAAAAAAATGTAAACATTTAATTTATAAGTTAGCATTGTGATCATAGGAATCTAAGAATGGAGATTAGTATAGTGTTAGATCAAGTAAATAAAACTCAATAAAAACACACTAACACTAACACTTACAAGCCTATATCTTAGGTGTGATCTTAGTAATAAAATAAAAATGAAAAAATAACTAAAATGAAAAAGATAACATATCCTTTACCTTCCTTGGGAGATTCAAATGCATTTTTGAGTGGATTTATTAGCTTGTGCATCAAAGAGTCTTTGTCAATGGAGGTTGTGTATCTCTTTCTCTCCTTGGCACCATGGACTATCTTAGATTGATGTAGCTTAGATTCAATATTTTGCAATTATAACACTATTGATATGAATCTCATGCAATAAAACATGCATTATAATTCTATAATATCTAAGCTTGAAAATTAAATGGCCAATGGCTTGTATTTATAACGAATAGATCTAACCCCAACCCAAGGTAATTCAAGGTGGCGTTAATCCTTGGAATGGGTTCAAACCTAACATAGGTGAGTAAAATGTAACCCTAGTAGAGTTAATATTTATCAAGTAATATATATTTTTAATGAATAGGCATAGGTCTCCAAAATGAGATATTTTTAGGATTTTTTCCAAAAGGCTTGACAAGTTGCAAAGGTAATCATGAAAAGCTAAGATATTTCATATTTTTTAATTTTCTTTTTAATTTATTCATTAATTACACATGGATAATTCAATTAGGCATTTAATTTGGTTTTTTTATTAATTAATTATGATTAACCATTATCTCTTTCAATATTTTATTTAGGTTCATGTGACCCACTTAATAGGTCCTTAGGCCAAATTAACTATTACAATGTCATAGGATGATAAGGTATGAATCCATGAGAGGTTATGGTTGCATAAAATAGGAAGACCTAAGTAGGGATGTCTCAATGTGATTTTAAGCTCTGATGAATGATGAGAAAACAAATTTTGGATATTTAGTGATTCCTAGGCTTAATTTACAATGGTTGGTAGGAATCATTCTAAAGTCCTGTTGGAAGCCAATGGTGGTCAATTTTATGTGTCTATAGTTTGCCCTTATTTGGGAAGGTGTTGAAAACTATAATAACATTTACGTCTTCTCAAAGAATAAAAATTTCCTATATTCCTATGATTTCAATGGTAATGAACGAACGAACTATAGGTTCCCCCTCAAGGGAGAAGTCAACAAAAGGGTCGATAATCGATCCCTTAAAAGAAGAAAATGATGGGACCAAAAAGATGAAATGGGGTATAAAATATTGATTTGCCCATAGGCTATTATAATTAGTGTCATATGGAGTTTCCCTAATTGGGCAGACATATAAGATGATTTTCCCATAGGTAGTTAAAATCATCAGCATGTGTTGGATAAAAATGGTAATGATTTTCCCAACGGTAGTTATAATCATTGAAAAAGGATTAGGGTAACAAAAGGATGATTTTCCCAAATGTGTTTTAATCATCAACCTTCAAATGGATGGAAACACAATTATTTTCACATAAGTATTTAGAATCATTGGCGTCATAGGTAAAATAGTATAAATGATTTTCCCAAATGTGGTTATAATCATTGTACCCTAATAATGACAAACATGATATGGAATATTATGGCTAAGTGGGTATAGAGGAGAAAGGTGAATTTGGACAACCTATGAGTAGGGACATGCATGCCTGAACTGGCAAAGGGTAAAATTCTTTCATTTTTTAATTACTTTGTGTAAGATGTGATTTGGATTAGATTGGGAATTATTTGGTGCCAAGGAGATATATCATTGCATCATGTTATGTATACTCCTAGATCTTATTTTTTTTGTAGCATGTGATGGTAGGCATCATGATAAGATGCCATAATAACTTGGCCAAAAGATACATTAATGATAAAAACCATGATGACAATGTTGATGTATGAATATAGATGGATTCAAGAATAATGCAGAAGGAATCACCCAACGAACACACATAGACTAAATCAAGGAACAATAAGAAACTAAATAAATAGTCAAACAAACAAATAAAAAGACACAATAACAAACAAAAAACAAATAAAACAACCAAAAAACATAAAACACAAATAATTGTTAGTCATACTGGTAGCACAAACAAAGAGAAAACAAGACAATGAACCATTTCCCCTAGTTTATAGGAAATAATAAAACAAATAAAGAGAATGGGGGAATAGAAGAAAAGGAAGGGGTGGGCTACGTTGTCTCAATATACACTAGGCAAGTGGACATTTCCTACATAGTTCTTTGGACATAAAATCCAACAAAACTTCAGGCCAAATGTAGTTCTCCTAGGAAATGGGATAAAAGAAAATAATGAGAAGAAAACATGATGGATGTTATAAAAAAATGTAGGAATGGGATTGAAAAATGGTGAGAGCATGAGATGCTATGCCAATTAGGATGGGGAAACGAAATGACAAGTGGTTTATTGTGATATAGCTAGGGATCCTAGAATCCTTAAGGCAATAAAGTGGTTGATGTTTAGGATTTTTTAAATCTATTTTTAGATCTTTTTTAGAATTTTTGGAGCATCTTAACTGAATGGATAATTATGAGATACTAAACAATTCAAACTCACAAAATGGTGAGAGTGTTTAAACATAAATTTCTGACAAAATGATGAGAAAGTGGATTAGGTTACTCTCAAAATGGAGAGAGCATGCAAACTTATAATTGATCTCAAAATGATGAGATCATGGTAAAGGGTGATTGAGCTAACCTTAACATAAATCAAGCACTACCTATGTAGTCTCAAGATGGGACCTCAAGTCATTATAGTTTTGCTTTTTAGTAGAGGAATCTGACTAAATGGCATCCAATTCAAATAAAATAGGTAAAGTTGTCAAATGGCACAATAAAAAATAGAAGGAAAAGGTGGTACTTTACGGGATGATAAAAAATTTTGCCCCTAATTTTCCCATAGGTAGTTATAATTAGGAAACAACTAGATAGGTCAATGATACTATTTTTTCCATAGGTAATTATAATTAGTAGCATGATAGTGAAACACTAATTTACCCACAGGCAGTTATAATCAAGACCATAGGGTATAAAACATAATAATAAATGAAGGATGAATTTGTCAAACCACTATCATACTAATCTAAAAATATGGCCTTTGTTTGGAATGATAAAATAACTACTAAAACTTGATCTAAATCTCTATGCCAAAAGTGGTCATAGACCCAATAGAATGGAACCAAAGTTAAAGGGCTAGGTAGAGAGGGTGAAAATAGCTCAGATGAAAGGAATATTATGGTACAAGGAAGAATGTTGATATTATGGTGCAACTAAAATGGGCCTAATATAAAATACACTAGGTCACTCAAGTGAAGTAACGCTTGAGGTATATAATATTCATTGGCTCATCAAGTTCATCACCGTCTAGTGTAGCAAGCCTGTATGCTCCAATATTTTACAACAATGATGAAATGGCCTTTCCAGTCAAGATTGAACTTACATTTGTGTTTCTTCTTAGTCATGGTATTTTTCTTGTTTTATTTAAGAATGAGATCACAAAGCTCAAATTATCTATGTTTGATGCATCAATTGTAGTGGCCATAGAGTCAATTATACTATGCTTGTGGGTTATTAATTATGCCCATGCATTTCTCATTAATTAACTCTAATTATTATATGAAAGCTACTTGATATTATTCATCATCTAGGACATGCTTAAAATAAATGTGTATAGAAGGTAAGTTGATCTCAATGAGAAAAATGGCCTCAATGCTATAAACAAGTGAATATAGAGTGGCTCTTATTGGAGTATGATGATTGGTATGGTATGACCAAATGGGTACAAAATATTTGGAGGTGCCAATTGTAGCTCGAATCATTTAATTTTTTTTTAAGGATGTTGACAATGGTTTTGTTATATGTTTTGAATTGGTCATTACCTTGTGGGTAATATGCTATGGAAAAATGTTGAGTAATTTTATACTTGAAACAACAAATTGACATCCATGTTTTTGAATGATCTGCCATTATCAGATATAATTTTGGATGGGAAACCATAGTGGTAATTGAGGTGGTTATATATGAATTTGGAAATTTTCTTTCTATTCATATAAGTGAGGGGCATAGCTTCAACCCACTTAGTGAAGTATTCGATGGTAGTAACGATATTTTAGGGACCTTAAATGAGGTGGGATTTATCTTCCTGATGAGATCAAGGCCCTATGTATCAAATGGCTATGGTATAAGCATTAGTTTCAAAGTCTTTGTCGAGGCATGAATCAGATTAGCATGCCTTTGACATATATCATATTTTTAAAGATATGTATCTATATATATGTACATCATTGACCAATATTACCTAGTATGCAAGAGGTTTTGGGATAGGATTGCCCCACTTATATGGGTTCCACATACTCCTTCATTAATTTCTCATAATGCTAAGGTAGATTCTTCTGAAGATAAACAATGAAGGAGAGTTCCATAAAAATTATAGTTTTAAAATGTTGGTCCAAGTAAGGTATAACATGTAGCATGGTGGATAAAGGCCTTGGATTATTTATAGGATATGTTAAGTTTCATTATTTTGTCATGAAGATAGGTGTCAAGGTTGGAATACCATATAGAGAAAGGACCAATAATATCACATATCATTGTGATAGTTAAAGGCTCATGATCTGGTGCTAATAGATCTTCAATTAGGAACTATTATTATTTTGTCATGTTTGTATGTTGAATCAAAGATCTAATGGTTGCCATGGCATTTGTTGTTTTGTTACTGGTTCTTGGTATATGTTCAAACTATACATCATCAATCTATTTTTTGAGAGTATCAACCATGGCCTTGTATGGGACTAATTTGTCATCCTTGGTCTAAAAATGGTCTTTAACTTGATTGATGATTAATTGATAATCACCATAAACCTTTAGATGCTGAATATTCCATTATATTGCTTGTTAAAGCCCTATAATGAGTGCATCATATTTGGCCATGTTATTGGTACAACAAAATCTGATTCAAAATGATTTAGGAATTAAATCCCCCTATGGTGTAATGAATAAAAGGCCTACCCCTGATCCATGTGTTATGAATGACCAATAAAAATACATCTTCTAGTACTCCTCAAGAAATCTTTAAATGATGGTCATAATGGATTCATCTAGGAATTGAAATGTTAGCAACATTGTATCTGCAAGGGGTGGTTTAGAAAGTTGATCTGCAAGAATTATCCCTTGATGGCTTTTTGGTTGATGTATTATATCTCAAATTCACTCAACAACATGATTTATTTGGACATGTAACCTTGTAAAGTTATTTTATATAATAGATACTTGAGTGGATATACTTTAAAAATAACCATGGTCTTCTTGTTTAACATGTAATGTCATAGTTTCTGAGCTATAAAGACCATAGCTAAATAGGATTTTTCAATGGGTGTATAATTACACTCATACATGACTAGTGTATGGCTTAACTATTAAATTACATGCTCCTTTCCATTATCATCATTTTGAGATAGAAGTTACCCTAAGGATTTATCTATAGTTGATCAGTACAATAAGAATGCCTTTCAAGGCATAAGAGGTAATAAAATAAGTGTATTTTCTAGATTGTCCTTTAGTTTCTACAAAGCTTTCTAGCATTGGTCATCCCAATGAAATGTAACACCCTTATTTAGGAGGTGTGTATAATGAGGGAACTTGTCAACTAACTAAGATATGAAGTGTCTAATATACTAGATTTTTCCCTATAATCTATAGAGCTACTTCAAAGTGGTCAGTGGGGGAATTTGAGTTATGGCTTATACTTTGGATGGATCAACTTCAATGGATTGATGAGACATAATGAAGCCATGAAATTTTATTGAATTAACTCCAAAATCACACTTCTTAGGATTAAGTCTAACTTTTTATTCACACAAATTTTGAAATGTCCTTTGTAGTATTGTTAGATGATCAGCCCTAGTCTTTAATTTTCCCAATATGTTGTCGATGTAATCTTTGATAATGTCATGCATCATATCATGAAATGTGATGTTTATGAATCTTTTTTAGGTTCCCTAGCATTTTTGAGACCAAATAGCATAACCTAATAATAGAATGTGCCCCACAGAGTGGTGAATATTTTTTTATGTTAGTTTTTTGACATAATACAAATTTTATTGTATCCTGAAAACCTATCCATCAATGAAAGTATTTCATAACATATTGTGGATTTGACTATCATATCAATGTTTTATAGAAAAATTCATCCTTTGGGTAAGCCTTTTTATGTATCTAAAATCAATACATATTTGTATTCCTTCTAGCTTCTTGTTGACTTATATAACATTCAAGATCCACTCTGAGTAGTCGATCGATCAAATACACCTCATTTCTAAGATTTTTTCAACTATTTCTTAAATAATATATAAATGTGAGGATACATCTTATGTAATTTTTGTTTAATAGGTTTGGCATCAAGATGTACCAGAAGGTGGTGTACAACCAAGGTGGGATCTAAACCTATCATGTTAAAGCAGGACCATGTAAATATATCAATAGACTCCCTCAATAGGGTAGTAAAGACTTCACATTCCTCCTCAATGAGATATGCACCTAATTAAATCCATTTCAGGTCATCTAGATACCTGATGTTGACTTCTATAGTATCCTCCATAATAAGTGTTGAACCATCTTCTAAAATGGTTGGCAAAGATTTGAACAAGCCTACAATGTTAAAGTTATTTTTTAGGACTAACTCTTCAAGTTCTCCTAGGCAAGATGAATTAGAATCCCACAATGGTAGGGAAGACCATGTGATAAATACTATTGGGAAATTTTGGATGATTCAATCAAAAGTTTGTAGTTCTTCAAAATTAAACTCAGACCCATAAGTAATTTCATCATTGATGGTCTCCTGAGCTATGTTTAAATAAGGTTGAACAACCCCATCTAATGGCACCTAAAATAAGTTTTCACCACTAGACCATCCTTTCTTTACTATTTCCCTAGTCCAAAAGAGCCTCAAAGAGGTTTTCACTTTAGGACCACAATGTTTTATTTAATTGTTTATGGCTAAGCATGGTTACCTATTCTCTAAAATAGGCTGTCAGATCCAACTTGATTGAGAACCTTTATTTATGGTCTCCCAACATAATATTGTCCATTAATCCTAAAAAATTATACAAGGCTTCATCATTCTATAACTCATCGATCACCACTATTGATTATTTTTAGTCTTAGTCTATAAGTTGAGGATAATATAAAAGAAGTAGATTATGGTGAATAACTGGTCAAAGGGTACACATGACATTAATATCAAATAAATTGGTATTGGATATGTCATAAAAAGGGATATGATTAGAATATAATTCATTAGTGACATTGTTGTCACTAATACTTAGCATTGGAACATTAATAAGGTACATGGTGTCACCCCCAGGTAGTTTAAATCCAAGACCATATGTTCTTTTGTACCAAGTGGTAGAAATTGGCTCAAATGGACCCTATTGATTTAGCCTAAGGCCTCCTCCTTCATAGGCATGTTTCTCCATGATTTTATTTGAAATTGGATCTTGTTATTTAGGTAGCAATCAGCCAGTTTATCATTATGTAACCAAATTCATCATCTGCAAGTAGGTCTTATTCTTGGCCAGTGGCTAGTATGAAAATGATAAGTGTTGGACTATGTAGTTTGTTTTCAACCTTTCTTTTTCATTTCATGCAAAGTGGTTTGGCATTAGGTATTTCATAGGAATTGGAGTTCTATGGAATCTTGGAAATGTGGAATGTATCCTAGGTCAAATATTCTCTTCGGCCATTAGCTAAGATGGTATAATTATTAGATATTTTAGGAGGTGATATGTGGGGAAGTGCATCAAGGGTATATGGGTCAATATAATTATTCTTTAGTGAATCAACAAAAATTTATTTTCCCTTGTCCTTCCTAAGAACCATATTCAATCCAAAATGGTATTTATAGCTTTGGTACTCAACCTCCAAATGCTTATAATGTTCATATGGATTTAAATCTCCATGAATAGTAACCTCCATACCTGAATGGGATAACCTATGTTGAAGGGATGGCATGAATCTCATGTATCCAAGGTTTACTCAAAAGCATACTATAATAAAAATCAAGGTCTAACACATGGAATAATGAATTATGGGATAGGGGCCCAATGATAACTAGTAAGTCAATGGTGCCTTATGATTCCCATTCTTCATTGTCATAGGCCTTGATGGTGATCATTTATGGCTGAAGATTAGTTATAATGTACCCAAGAAGCTTGAAGATATTTAGAGACAATATTTAGACCTGATCCATTGTCTATGAGGACATGTTTCACTTTGTGCCATGTTATGACAACTTTGATGTACAATGGATTATTATGCAAAGGGCCAAGGGATGACATATCACTTTGGTCAAAGGATAATTGTTGGCTTGGGGATTAATTTCTAACCAAATCTTGAAATTTATCTAGAGATATGTCATTAAGAACTTGAGGTTAGATAAGTAACTTTATCAATATGTTATTACGGATGGTAAACGTACATAGCAAATCCAAAATGGAGATTTGTACATGTGTCTTCTATAATTATTACTAAATATTGAACATATTTTCCTTTATAGTGGTAAATGGCTTGTTCTTACCTAGAATGGTTGGTTGGATGGGTGTAGTGGTAGATGGATGTGGGCCTAATCTGGTAATATTCAACTATTGAATTTTGATTACATAATTGGGATTAGACACAAGACTATTGTTGCTAGCAAATTATTGTGGAGGGGGACCAAAAAGGATTAATATTGGTTGTTGATGCACTTATGTATGGTCATGGGACAAGAATGAGTTATTGTTATGATGTCTAAAAGTAGTAATCCTTACTTATAGGTACACTTATATACGGTCCCAAGTCAAGAAAGAATCACTAGCGTAGGTTGGCTGGTTAGAATTGATTAGTAATGGTTTTGTTTGGTTAATACTCATTCTTAGATTGATGGATATGGTGGAAACATGACCTCCCATAATATAGCCTAAAACTTTATTATAGTCATGTGTAACTACATGGTAGGTCTATTAGTTTTTGGCATTTATCTGGCCTTGGTTTTGTCCATTTGGTTGATGTTGGTTCTGATGTTAATTTTATTGGTTCTATCTTGGTTATTGATACTAGTGTTGTTATTCTAGCCATTGTTACTACTATTGTTGGTTATGTTGTGGAAAGGTGTTTTGATAAATTCCCAAGTTCTGATTGGATGTGGAAGATCCATTATCCAATGTTATTTCTCCATTTTCCAACATATTCTCAATCAAATGTTTAATTTACACACAATGATGCAATTTATGTCCATTAACCTGATGATACTCAAAAAATTCATTTTATCGATACCAATGTAGATAAATAATGTCATAAAGATAGTGTTTTAGAAAGGCTAGCTAATAAAATTAGTAGAAGTGAGCTTATAAAACATGGATTTAATGGGTTCTCCAAGGTCACTAAAGATGCAATGAGTAGGCACAGTTCTCCTTGGATGATGGGTTTGCAAAGGCAAAGGTTGTTACATTTGTTACACTAGTCTAGTATATTTTAATTGATACATTTGTTGAAGAGGTTGTTGTTTAGGAGTAATTTGCATATGTAGTGTAAGCTAATTAGATAGTGTTTGCATCATTTGTACATGTCAAAACACAATTACTCCATTTCCAAAAAAAATTATTGTTATGATTAAATGGCTTGAACTTTTCATAATTTTTGGCCTATGTTAGTTGTGTTTCTTGCACTTAGACTTGGTTCTAATTTTGGTTTTGGCCATTTTCTTGGTAAGTTTGATGACCCCTTTGTTAATAAGAGTTATTTCAATCAATCAACCTTTGTCAATGATTTCCTTGAAAGTGTGTGCACACTATAGTTTTATATGGTGATATATCTCATTGTGTAAATTTTTGGTAAACATAGAGGCTAATTGTTTATCTAGTAGACTGTGGGCGAAGTGGCTAGCAAGGGATCTCCATCATTGTAAATAACTTGTGAAACTTTCATCGGCCTTATTTTTGGCTTGTGTCAAATCTACTAATGAAATGTCATGCTTGAGATTATAGGAGACGTGTTACACAAACTTGTCTGAAAGATCATCAAAATAAGAAACTAAATTCTTAAGTAATTTTAGAAACCTTTCCAAAGCTTATCTTGTTAGGCCCCTTGGAAATAATAGTAAGATGTATATGTCATTGTAGGCCACTAGTTGAAAAGCAATAAAGAATTTCATCAAATGGGTCTTGGGGTCTCCTTTCACCTGGTATTTGTCTCATTTTGGTGGTTCGTATGCTGGAGGAAATGGTATTTAAAAATAATTCATGTTGAAAGGGTAAGAACACACATCATCCAACTTAAAAATTTTAGTTTATTTCCCATCTTGGATGGAAAAAATTGAATCCTTCATTTGTTTCATTTCTTGTGTGAGACAAAACTGTGATAACATTGGTCTAAGGTGGAGGCTGTGTGATCAAAAGTGGGTTACTTTGACCAAGGTATAACAGATGCATAGTTTTTTTTAGAAGGTTGGTTGGGTTTAAGCAATGACAAGAATAAGCATTCATGGATTAGGATGTGATTGTTGGAATTGCACATGTTTTTATGCAATATTCTAATTAGTATTTGGTATATGGGCCTAGTTTTGGGGAAATTATGGCTAGGATGGATGGATATGGGTGGGAGTGAAATACTATGCTTTTGAGTTTGATTAGAGATTTACTATTGACTAGTCAAACCCTGATGATTAAGGGGAACTTGTGAACCAAGGCCCTATCATTAAGTTTGTGGCATGTTAAGAATGAAAGGTAATTATTACCTAATTGTTACTTGTAGAACATTAGAATCTCTTGGTTACGTGAATCCTTGTTGGGTAGTAGATTCATGATGAAGTTTCATAATTTATCACTGACCAATAGATGTATGTTGTTGATAAAAAAATATTTTTTTATTGTAACGGTATATTGGTCTATGATGGAAGAGGTATGTTCATTATTACCTAGTAAGGTGAAACATTGGTTTCCCCTATTTAGGTGGTAGGTTGTTATGCCTATACTATGTGGTTATATTGGATTGTGCCTATGGTTTTATACTATTAGTCATCACCTATATTAGTGAGTTGATATTTTCCACATTTTGTTGAGGCATGACACTGGTCATTTCTTGACTACTTAATCCTTCAGACTGTGTACTTGAAGAAACAAATGGTTGAGGATTGGAAGTATCTTATTGTGGTTTGTAGGTATAATTTCTTGACCCTTGTGTTTGAAAACCACTCATGGTGTTAACCAAAGGAACATTTTGATGTTGACTAGTTGTTTGTACATCTAGACCACTTTTGTCTAGATTAGACATTACTTGTACATTCTCCACTATGTTTTGCTCACTATTCTACATAGAAGTAGAATACACATCATCAATAGCTGGGGCATTGAACATGTTTCGAACTAAAATACTTTGCATGAATGGGTCTATACCCTAGTTTTCTTGGCCTATCAATTTGATTAAGACTCCTATTTAAGGAACTAACCAAATAAGAGGAATATTTAATATGGTCATGTTGTTGAAATTGCATGCTAAGTTTAGATATGTCTCATATGCTATCTACATCTATATGAAATGATCCTCCATAAGGCCTTTTATTATGACAAGCATACAAGGGTCCTGATATGGCACTGACACTATAGCTTGAGGATTGATAGAAGAGGCATGTTTGATGTTTTGATTATAAGGCATGTTGTAAGGCCCTCTACTAACTTGGAAAATTTTCATGGGGGAAGTTTGCTATAAAATTAGTCCCTACCTCTATAAATCTGATTAAGACTTCATTCTTTTTTACAAATAAGTGACAATCAAACAAATTAGGGTCATAACATGATGGTATTATAATATAGTATGGTTGCTATTTGACTTGTTCTACAACTAAAGGTATGCTAGATAGGTATTATGTCATTTTCTCTTGTTCTTGCTCTGAGTATGGAGGTGTGTTGGAAAAATAGTGGGCCAAAGGATTTTGGATTTGTTCTCCTGATTGAGTGTTGTAAGGTGGATAAGGATCCATGTCATAAACAACATAATATCCATAAGGCTCTTGAATAAAGTATTCTTATGTAACCACATTACTATACCCTTGATTGTACATAATGACACTATTAGCATAGTGAGACATGTTCAAATCAATGGTGAATGTTTCATGATAAAAAGGGTGAGAGTTATACAAACTTTGAAAAATAATGTCTAAAAGGACAAAAAGTTTGAACTTATTCTAACTCAATCAAAGGATTGAGTTGTATCTTTGAAAAGGTATATGTAAAAACATGGTATAAAATAACCTAACATCAAGTGTCTAACATTAAATGTCTCACATAAAAGGTGAAATGGATGAACTAAAATTGGAATTCCAAACTCTAGGTTCAAAGTGTTTCAAACAAGTTTAATCTAGGAAAATTAAAGGTTACTAGGTCTTTTGACCAAATGTGATGTCAAAATCTAGGATCAAATAAAGGGGTATGATTTAATGTAACAAATCTAAAACATGTTGGCATAGAATAGGCACTTGAATTTAGACATGAATTTTGACCAAAATGTCATAAGGCATGAAATAAAAGGCACTTGGAGATAGACTATTTTCTCCCAAATAAAGGTACAACCAATAGTTTTCAAATTTGGGTAAAGAATTAACCTAAGTTAAACAATCCAAAAGAGAAATATTAGTATCTAAGCCCAAATTATATAAGACATACACATAAATTAATCAATTTTTGGATCTAAATTTGTTAAGGTTAATTAAAAACTCAACATAAGAAAACTAAGCTTCTTTTAACAAACAAAAAGCTAGACAAAATTGAATGGCATAACTGCACTAGAAAAATACCCAAAAAGGAACATGTAGATTGGTCCAAAACTTGGACTCAAGGTAAAATAAGTTTTTGAAATTATTTGAGCAGAATAACAACATTATCATGCTCTAAAATTATGATCAGTGGTTTGTTTTAAGACTCCAAGGAACAAAACTTAAAATATTTGGGTAGCATAATGTTACCTATTTCAATCAAGTGACACACTTAATGTTTTTGACTAAAATCTCAAGGTAAAGATATGGTGTCAAATGGATGTCATAATTCCTCTTAAATAAATGGAGTGATGTGGACACAAAAATCATTTTGACATGACATAAACAAACAAATGCTTTTAGACTCAAAGACCATGAAAGTAAAGGAATAATGACAAAATAAAAGTAAATATAATGTCTAAAGCCCTAAAAATGATAAGGTTACATCGTATCACTAAATTCCATCTATATACATGCTCTTGGGAGGATTTTAAGTGTTAACATGAAAACAAAAGCATATGAAGTAGTAGGGTATTTACACCCCTTTCTCCCAAGATATTGTATGGTGACATGGAACTTCAGGGTACTTGCCCTACACCAACAAACTTAAATTTTTGACCATTTATATGGTCCCGAGTGTGGTTAACACTAGAGATGCCTCACGTCAGTTAAGCTTATGCCAGTAATTTACTATGTAAGGGTCTATTCCTTTGCATAATGGTTCCATTTTTATACTTCTTAGTTGAATCCCCTAGTTAACTAGACCTAACTTAGGCTTTCATTAATATTGAAGACGTGTTTTAGTATTTTTTATGCTTTTTTGATGTGGACTAATTAACTACTAAAAAATAAAGTACATGTAGGGTTTAGAGTTACTTGGGAATATGGACTAGTTATGCATCATTGATCATGATTTTTATGAACTCCTCTTTGGCTAGGGAGGAATGAGCTACAATTCACCACACTTAAACAAAAAATGGATTAATAGAAAAATGAGTGGGTTGCCTACTAAAAAACTAGTCCTAAAAAGTGATACACTTCCTTAGATGGATGTCATCCCATGTTCAACATTCAATTTTATAAATAAACATGAAATTACAAAATATGTAGAATATGGATAAGCAATGCTAAAGACAATTAATCGACAACAAGATTTATATGATTAAAATAAGCATCCCAAAAATTAATAACAATATTTATGTCATCTTGGATTACAACCAACTATTCTTCAATGTATACAAAATCATGTATGAAAGCCATGAGGAAAAGTCCTAGCTCAAATTTAATATCACTTAGATCAAAAAATAGAGGTTGAGGGAATATAGGAAGATAAAAAATGCTAACCAAATCATGTATTAATCCAGGCAGGGTCATCTACATGCACAAATAGATTATTAACAAACTAGAATGTAGATTTTAACATATTTTAAGAATAAGAAAAATAGATGAAAATAATGTTTTGAAATTTAAACAAGGATTTATGGTGATCCAATAAGATCGATGTTGATTTCGATGAATCGATGTTGATTCTATATAAAAGCTTAAATTTTAAAAACAAACTATAATAACAACTTGTATTTTTGATAAAATTGTAAAAACTAAATGTATAACAGATAGAGAAAAAATAAATATGATAGTATATTTAAAACATGTTGTTTAATGCTTACGTTATGATCTAACAAAGGATTGATAATGATCCAACAAGATTGATGTCGATTCAGATGAATTGATGTCGATTCTATGTAAAAGTGCTTAATACTGAAAACACTATAGTGACAGCCTAGAAAATTAATAAAATGAAAGAAATAAAATGTAGATAAAAGATAGAGATATAGAATTAAATAAATGTTTAAATACAATACAATACTAACCTTAGATGGTTTCAAGAAAGTGATACAAAAAACAATCAAAAATGACTTTCAAAATCACCTAAAAATTATCACTTATCAAGTGCTCTTCAAAGGTAGAAAGATGTTGGTAAGGTATATAGAAATTTTTGATTAGTTTTGATATAAATTCATGATCAAAATGGTCTCCTTCTTTTCACATTCATTCCTCCTCAGTAATGGAGGTCTGCTATGTTTTTATGGATCGGTGTTGATCCTAAATGATTAGCCTTAATTTGGAAGGATAGATGTTAATTCATCTAAAATGTGTGAAGATGAATGCAAATTCATTATAATGGGTTGTAATAATGTAAATGAGGGTTAAAATGACTTTTGAGGTTGTTCAATTTGTTTTAACCACATGATAAGTTTGTTAGGAGGTTGGGTAGATTTATATTTTTATTTAATTTTAAGATTTTATGATTAAAGAAAGTAAAAAAGGGGATTAATTACTATTTAGCTATAGTAATTAACTCATTTAACCTATGTGGTAAAAGGTAAAGATGAAGGTAAAATGTAATTATTTAAATAATTAGTCAATGGGGGGCATTACAAAACATATCATGATGACACAATATACAAGGTGTATAGAAGTAGCATCTACATTTGTCCCTTTTTGTGGAGTGGTATATAAAGGAGTGCTATGAGATAAAAACTATTAAGAGTCTACTACCCTAATTTTATTTTGAGAAGGTATTACCCCTCAAACTAGGCATTGGGAAGTGAAATGGAATGGAGAAAAAAAGTGCGTAAGGTGAAAGTGATAAGAGGGAAGATAGCTAAGGACAAAAAAAATGTGGATGGTTACAAAGGAGTTTGATGTTTACACTTAATGGAACAAAGAGTAATGGAGGTATAAATTCCATAAAGACTATATCAAATAGCAAAATGCCATAGCTAAAATAGGTAAAGCTAGTGAAAAAGGCTATCAAAACAACAAGATAGAGGAAGAGCGAACCAAAGCATTCAGTTGTGTATGATGTATATGTTACCTATAGACAACTATTGTCTAGAAAAAAAATACACCCTTGGGGTCTTACATGGGGTAAGATACCAAAAAAACTAAGGGTATAAGTTAAGAGATTAGAGAACTAACAAGGGGTCAAAATTTTCTAATGTAAAGGGTAATAAAAAAATGGGATAACTATGGCAAAGGCAGTAAGACATGGCTTCAGAACCAAATTGAAAGCATGGAAAAAAAAGATCCAAAATGCAAACATTTATTAAACTAGGGGAATTGATATTGATCCTAAGGAATTGATGATGATTAAATAAAATCAATATCAATCAAAATAATCAACATCGATCGTAAAAATGGCTATAAATAGCCCACCAACAAATAAGAAGGCTCATTTAGATATCAAGTGTATAAGAGTTCTATAAGTGAATTTTGATGTTTTTTTAGCATTAAAACATACACATGAGATGATGGATGCTAGTGGGAGTGGATGATGATGATGATGGATTCATTATGAGGTAGGTGACACATTTTTGGGGTAATTTTTAAATTTTTTAATTTTACTATTTTTATGTTTTTTTGGAGTTGTTAGAATGTTTAGCTTAAGGGAAGGGGATAATTTAGGATATCAGGGGGTATAGATTAGGAATGTTTGGGGAAAAATAGTTTTAAGGGAAAAAGGAATCAACATCAATCCAAATGGATCAACTATGATCAGGAAGAATCAACACCAATCCTAATAAGATCGATAGTAATTAAAAGGAGATGACATCAATCCTTAATGGTTTGATAAAAATCAAAAGGAAGTGATATTGATCCATATAGCATTTAGAATTTAGGATTTAACTAAAAAAATACTATTATGTTAGTGATACAAACTACTAACTATGAGGAATGGGGTCCCACTATTACTAAGGGAGTTATGAGAGGATATGGATGATGAGGACTGGGCACATCTAGAGGTGGTGAGATTTGGAGGAATCTACCACTATCACCATGTTCATTGGGACATTGGCATGATAATTGATTTGTTAGTGGTGGGATTATATTACCAACACCTTCTAGCTTTAAATAGGTGATATGACCCTTACTACTAAGGATATCCATCATATTTTGGGACTACCGATCTAGGGAGCCCCAGTTTATGTGGTTGAGGAGGTTGGACATGTGATAGTGCTAGCACAACTATATTGTGAGCATCTTGTTGATATCAAATTTGTGGTTGGAGATTTTTCATTTTAGCCCCTATATGAATAGGTACCAATAGAGAGATTAGTGTTGACCATGCTTATATTGTCATTATCTTGCTATGCACTACTTGATTCTGGTGGAGGATAGTTTCCATGGAGCTTCACTATAGTTATAGTAGATATCCTAGAGCATAGGATAGTCTTTACTTGGGTTACCACATTACTAGGATAGATTTAAAAAGAGCTATGGAGCTAGAATAATGGGTACTACCTAGGACTCGACATCGCATTTGTGCTCTACTACTGGGCATATGAGCACATTTAGGTGATACACCCTCTAAGGACCCCAAGGGTTAGTTTTGGAGACAAGGTGTATGGTGTAGGATTTTTGTGATGGGATGATGACCTAGTCATTCCTTATTCAAATAGGATAGTACATGATTTTTCATACTATAGATAGGTATTTTAGACCCTATAGATTGGAGACATTATCTAGAGACCATATATACATTTTTCAACATGGCTAGGTCTAGAGATAGAGTTAGGAGATGCTACCTGAGAGAGATGGGTATATGGATGACATACAGATCATATAAAGCTATTATATTTTGATAGGGTCCACCATCAGTTTGGTTTACTATAGGATGTACCATTGGCCCAATGTGTATATAAGAAGGATGATACAGAGCTAGATTGGCTAGTACTAGATACCATAGTTATCTAGATGGGAGAATTAGAGGATCTAGTAGCATTAGATGTGGATGATGTAGGCTATACATATGACTATGTCACTTGGTTTATGGGAGAGATAGTGAGGTAGAAACATAGAGTAGTGAGGACTTGATAGAAGGTGGTGTAGGATGAGGTGAGAGGAGAGGTGGAGCAAGAGGATCCAAATATACACATGGAGGAGGCACCAGTATAGGATGCCCCAAGATAGGATGAGTAGCAGATATCACATGTTGAGCTATAAAGGTTATAGAGTAAGCTTGACAAGGTTAGACATGAGTGAGACTAGGCCATTTAGGAGAGGGATCAAGATATATGGGAGAGAGATGGCTATAGGGTGGAGTTGTAAAAAATGAGAGTTTCTATAGTCAAAAGCTTAGCTCTAGATATTTTAGGATCTAGAACTACACTGTGAGACATAGTACCACATTGCCAGTATAGAGACCTACTTGCTAATATGTCTAATTATGAGAGGATTATATAGAGGTGGTTGCTATATGTTCCATGTTTTGCTTCATATGTGGCCAACCATCATAGATCATAGAGGACTCCTGGGACTATAGTTAGTTTAGGGAGTATAGCAGGCTGAGGAGGAGATGATGAGGGAGGTGACAGTATTCACATTAGTGGGACTGAGCTCACACATTAGAGAATATTACATGGGCCAAGAGCCTTGTTGTATTATTATTATTATGACATTTGTATAAAATTTGATATATATAGATAGACATTTTATGCTTATGGATTATTATGTGGCGTTACGAGATATAATTTTTTATGTTTTAGGATTATGGATTATGGATTATGTGTTTATACTATTATGATTTATGTTTTTTAATGATTTATATGTTATGGATTATGGATTATGGATGACCTTTAAATTTTTAATGGTTGTAGATAAGGAATTTTAATGATTATATATTATGGATTTGGTTAGCATTGACTTAGACCATAAATAAAAGAGGACCTCTCATCTGCATGTCCTATACATCCTTTTCTAAATGATAATAGAATATGACACAACATAGGTTTGCTAAAGATTTGACCTTAGTCATTAGGGTCATATTTTTAGAATAATGTATAAGCTTATCTAGGTAGTTATTTTTTACCTACGGTAAGTTTATTATTACCTAGGGTAGATATTAGTTACCTAGGTAATTAGTTGTTTTACTATTGAGACTTATCAAAAATATTCATTTGTTTGTACATAAATTTGAAAATTGATTATAATTAGTTTTCTCATTTTACATCTTACGACAAATAATTTGTTTTTCATTTAACAAATTATTTAATCTACATATTATTGTAATCGGGTAGATTGCTTCATGAGAAATGAAGAATGAATATAGTAACATTAGGTATAATTTTATGTGTATGAATAAATACATTTATTCATTATTGAAATTATTCTTGCAGGTTATTGTTGTGGGATTTCTCTTCTGGATTGATCTTTGGGTCCTATGTATTTCCAACCAATCTTAACATTGTTTTAGAGCTTCGAGTTCTAGTTGAAAATCTTCAACCCTACAATTCTTTTGAATAATTTCATTTTAATGAAAGCCAAGTTAATTATTTCATTACTGAGTTCCAAAAATTTATTTTTCTCTCATGTTTCTGGCTTCATTCTCAAAATTTTCCTAGGAATTATGAATTTGTTTGATTATTTCAAAATATTTAATTAGTCAAAAGTCCTAAATCAAATATCCATTGGAAAGGAAATCTATTAGGGATTTTAAAAATTTTGATTTTATTTTAGGACAAGGGCATATAGTCCATTTTGATAAAAACCAATAGGCTAGTCTATTTGTTGTAACAGGAGTGACGTATGATTTTCATATGGTTTTTAGATATTCACACAGGTTCTTGAAAATTTAAAACCTATTTTTAGATGCTGACTCACTCCTATAACACCTCAACATATGACGTACACTTAAAAAGTATGTCATATACCTTTTTGAGCCCCTCCAACATAGAATTTTTAGTATATCTAAAATCTATTGCATACCCATATGGTTTTGTTCCATTAGGAGGCTATACACTACATTTTTACTAAATCTGACAACTAGAGACATCAAAAAACATTGCCAAGTTTCATGTGTAGCAAAAAAAATTAGATTTTTAGTAGGCTATATAAGTGTTTGGTATGTTTGACCTTAGCACATTTTTTTAAGGCATTCACAAAAAATCTTTGCCAAAGGGTCTTTGCCATTCTGATTTCTCCTCAGAAAGCTTCACACCATTGTACTTTGCTACATATTTTTATAAGTAAGACTATTTTACTAATCCTCCCTCACACATGTGGGTCAATTTGGGCCTTTTTTTCATTAAATTTTATTTTTTTGAAGAGATTTAAAATCATTTTTTTGTTTAAATGATCACAAAATAAACTTTGCCTTAGTAGCTAAGATACTTTTGCTAAGAAATTGGTAGAGTGAAGGTCCTAGGGTAGAATACCTCTATTTTTCTCTTTTGAAAAAGTTTTTTTTTTTAAATAAAATAAAAACAAAATAGTACCTTTGATTTTTTTTAAAGGTAGAATTTTTATTGGAAGATGTTAAATGTAATGGGAGGGGTTGTACGTAGAATGTCTGCATCTTTTTTATTAATGTCATATTCATCTTTGGGAATAGTTTCTCAATTATTTAAACCTATAAACAACACAAATTATCATGTTTGGAAACCAAAAATGCAATAAATTCTTTAGTTAAAGGGATTATGGAGGATTTTTGACCACAACACACATGCGGTTTTCACCATTGAAATGGACAAATATGCATATGGATTAATTGGCCTCAACATGTTAGATAGTCTTCAATTCCACATTGTAGATGAAAAAACACCAAAAGAGGTATAGGAAAAGTTTACAACTCTATTTGTCAAAGTAAATGAATTTAAAATATTGTAATTAGATGCAGAATTGAGTGCTTTATCTCCATCATATTTTCTTTTTATAGATGAAATTTTGGCAAAATTCAAGTTTATTAGATCATAGTTGAAAGCTAATGGGAAGGACAAGAATGAAAAGGAGTGTATTTTCTTAAATTTTTCAAAATTTAAAGGACCATATAGTGTATTTTCTTCTACCTTTTATACCATGATGGATAAATTAGGTGATGAATTTAAATGGCCTTCTTTTGAAGTTTTTTGTGAAAGATTAACTAGAGAGCAAATAAAACTAATGACCCTAGATGCTCTACCTAGTTCCAGTCATGCCTTAGTGGCTAATAACTTAAAAGGAAATCCTCCACCTAAATCAAAGTAGAAAAAACTATCTTCCAATAAACCTATAGATACCACTACTCAATCTTCTAAAAACAAAAAGGTTTATAAAAAAAAGAAGAAAAATTTTGGTCCTTAAAAATTTTGTGGTGGTCTTAGTCATGATGAAAGTAGATGTTATAAGAAGATGGGAGCATTAGAGGCATCACTAAAACAACACAATATTTATGTAACTTCTACATCTTCTTCTCCTTCCACAAGGAAAGGAAAAGCACTCTTAGGTAGGGCTATATCTTCATCACATGATAAGTGGATTTTTGACTTAGGTGCTTCTCATCATCTCACACATTCTTAGGATCTCTTTTTTCTATTACAGATTGTAGTATTTCACATATTATCATGGGAAAATCTTCACAAATTGATGTTTTGTGATCAATTACTATTCAAAAATAGGAAGGCTATTTTAATAATGTATTACTTGTTCCTAAAATCTCTTCTAATCTTCTCTCTATGTACCAAATATGCCATTCTAGTACTAGTAAAACTCTACAGTTCACTCCACATGATGTTTTAATAAGAGAATGTAATGATCCTATTGAGATAGTTGTTATAGGTAAAGAAAATCATTCTATAAGACTTTGCACTTTTAATAATTTTGAGTCTTCTTCTAGGACTTTTGGTTCTTCACTTGTAGCACATGGTGATAGCCTTAGAAAATTGTGGCATGAAAGGCTAGGGAATCTAAGTTTTGGTTATATGAAGAAAATGAGTACAAAAAATATTGTAAATGCCTTCCTAAGGTCTCATGTATTGATGGAATATGTCCTAGATGTCTAGTTGGTAAACAACACTAGGATCCATTTTTGGTTGGTAAGGCCACATGTGTTAATGCACCCTTAGAGTTGGTTCATAGTGATTTGATGTCCTTTCCAACTCATTATTTTATAGGGGAAAAATGTGTACTCATATTCATTGATGATTTCACTCTTAAAACTTGGGTATATTTTCTCAAGTTGAAAAGTGAAGTATTTTAGACCTTCGATGTTTTGAAAACCTTTATTGAAAAAAAATCATCTCTTCCTCTCAAGAATTTATGCACCAATAATGGGGGGAATATGACAGTAATGATTTTTTAGATTTATATAATGAGCATGGAATTTAGCATTATTTCACTATACAATACACTTCCCAATAAAATGGTGTAGTAGAGAGGAAGAATCAAACATTGAAATAGATGGAAAATTGTATGATTCATTCTAAAAATTTGGGTTCACAATATTAGGCTAAAGAAGTAAATTGTCTAAACTACATTCAAAATTGCATGCCTCACAAATTTGTGCAGAGTATGACACCTAAAGAAGCTTGGTCAAGGATCAAACCTAATATTTTAGATTTTCATATCTTTAATAGTCATGCATGGGCTTTTATTCTAGATGACAAAAGGAAAGCTTTGGAGAAGAAAATCCAACCACTTATTTTTTTAGCTATTTTGAAGATGTAAAATCTTATCACCTTTTTGATATTATATCACATGATGCATTATTTTTATGGGATATATGTGTTGATGAGCTACTCACTCCATAGGAGTCTACATCTTGTACTTCTTATCTTTCTTCTCCTCCTTCCTCTTCCATAGATGATAGTCAGGATTTGTTTTCTATTGATCATGATGAAAATGATGTTGCACCTATTCAGCCACCATAGCCATCTACTTCATCATCCTTGACCAAATGGACATAAGGCACTCTACACATGGTTCTTTTTTTGGTGATCCATCTAACTTTCATCACACTTAGTCACAAACATTAGGTGTTTTTCTTATGGGAAAATCCACTACTAATGATCCAGTATTATTATATGAGGCCATTGGTAAAACTAAGAGGGATTATACTATGTACGATGAGTATTCTTCATTGATGGAAAATACTACATGAAACCTTTCTCTTTTCCTAAGGGAAGAAAACTTGTAAGATGTAAATGGGTCTTTAAGACCAAATATGCTATAGATGGATCGGTTAATAAGTACAAAGTTAGAGTAGTAGCTAAGGGTTTTTCATAGGTTGAAGGAGTATACTACTCTAAGACATTTGCCCCTATAGCTAATATGGATTCTATTTATCTTGTACTTTCTCTTACTGCTTCACATCATTGGTCAATTTTTTAGATGGATATGAAGAGTGCCTTCTTGCATGGAGATCTATATGGATCAGCCTCAAGGATTTGTATAGGACTCGTCATTGGTTTTTAGACTCTATCATTCTCTATGTGTCTCAAAAAATGTCCCTGAGATTGGTATGAGAAGATGGACTCTTTTATTTTGAGTTTTGGTTTTCATCATTTTGAGTTAGATCATAATGTATATATCCTGAAGCAAGGTGAGGATATTATGATATTAATTTTATATGTAGATGACCTTATCCTCATTAAAAGTTTAGACTCCTTGATTCAAGACATCAAGGACAAGTTGGAAAATATGTTTGACATGACATATCTAAGACTTCTACATTACTTTCTTAATCTTAAGGTCCATTAATCTTGTTGGGTGAATATTTTGTTGACCAGCTAACTGGTGAGAAAAATAGGTCTCTTCAACCATAGCATAGGGATATTGGTCAGCCAGGTGTGTAGGTTTACTACATCAGCAGGGGACAAATCTCTCCTCTCATCAAGGGGAGGTTCCCTATAAGTATGAGGTGCTATATGTTATATATATAAGTAGAAAATAACACACATGGGTAGCATACACCATCCATATCTCTTCATTCAGAGATGATGTTCACAAACAAAGGAGAAGATCTTGGTGAAAAAACTAAAGGCACTTCTCTTCTTTTAGAAATGTTCTTGCAGGAAATAATAAGATTTTCTTTCAAGTATGATAAGTGACTAGTAACAGGGTGCAATAACTGGTAGAATGAAGTGTAGCACAAAGTCTACACTGTATCTATCCAAAGAGTGAGATACAAAGGATAATGGGGGCATAAATTCATCCTAGAATCCTCAACACAAAAATAGAAAATAAACACACACTAAAGACAACTATAACAGCACAAAGTCTGAAAGTAACTGACTTCTAGACATCTTCTTTATCACTTCCACTAGTTCTGCTTGCCAAATTAAATAAACAAGAACACATTTAGAATACAGACATAAGAAAAATCTCCTAAAATGATATAATCTATAATAACATGAAGTCTACAAACAACTTTCTTTCTCACTTAGATAAAATAATATGAACAACAATCTGAGCTCAAAGTCTCAGTATTTGCCTTTCAATTTGGGTAGAGTTTTGCTTAAGTGATCAAAAGATCTCCTTTGTATCAAATCAAAGATTACATTATCTAGCAACCAAGAAAGGTCTAGCACTTTGTTCCATAGAATGACCCATGCTACCTTCAATGCCTTGAATGAATTTTTAGTTTTGTCAAGGAGGGCCATGTTGGAATAGGGCGACTACCTTAAATATGGCGTGTTAATTCATCTCAAATGTCTCTTCCTTAATATGGAATATCTGGTCCTTTTTATGATTCTATGTAGCTATCCAATTTTCCATTGCTTCTAGGAAGAAAAATAGGCTACATCCTTAATTTGGTGTGCTTCAAAAATCTAATTGATCCACTATTTCATGTACTAGAAATAACTCCCTTGAAGATATTTTGGCCTTTCCCTCTTCCTGCTATGATTTGAGCCCTTGAGCTATCTTTTCCCCTTTTTGGTTCTTTACGCTCTTCCATCATTGGTTCTTCCCTTGATTATTTTGGCCTTTAAATGCGTTAGATCCCATGCTCAAGCCTACAAAGATCAATAGTTATTTTATTGCCACAAATTTGATGCCTTTGGGTCCGTCGTCCTCCCTAGTAATTTCTTTGTGTCTTTCCCACTTGCTTTGACTTCTTTTTACTGATCTCAGTAAGTGAGACATGACATTTTCTACTACTTCTTAGAAACACATATTAAAACCTTCCATATTTTCCATGTGGAACCCTCTATGGAAATCTAATAGAAGCTTAGTGAGAGAAGCTTTATAAGAAACTTGAAATGTGGATGTAGACACTTGTCATGATCTACTGGGTTTTAACAGGACACATGGCAACTTCTGTGAAGCTTTGAATGCCTTTTGAGAGTCGTGTGGAAGATGACACGTGGTGACTTTCACTGAGCTCCTAAAAACACTATAGAAACATTCAAGACTTATTTTGGATTCATGCAAATGACAACACTTGTTACACTCTGCTTAAACTTAGTAACTCACCTGGGGCCCACCACAGTCTGTATGAAAAAAGGAATAATCTGTAGATGTTGACACTTGTCAGCTTCCACTAAATTATAAAGAAACACGTGGCATGTTCTATAGCTTTGAAACTTATTAAAAATTGTGTCCCAGTAGATGAAAATTGACAACTTCCACTTTGACTCTATAAGGGACACGTGGCGGCTTTCACTACACTTTGAGGTTTGATCTTTCCCGATGGGTTGTTGCTTCTTCAGTGGGTTTTGGCTTTTGGGATTTTCCTTTAGACAAATTTTTTGAAGGAATTCCTTTAGACAAAATGTCTGAAGGAATTCCTTCAAACAAAATGTCTGAAGGAAAGCTTCACTTCTTTTCCTTAACCATTTCAATCATTTCAATTTCTTCGGGCTTTCTTCCCGAGTGAATTCCTTCAAACAAAATTTTTGAAGGAATTTTGCCTTAACCATTTTCCATTAGATAAAAAGTTTGAAAGAATCATATATTTTCTATCTTCTCTTTGACCCTTGAGCTAATGTTGCCTACCCTCAATAAGGGCATTTATTCCTTCAGCCCTGGGGTAGCCCCTTAAACCTGCTGATTGAACCAAGCTTGGTTCAATGGTTCAATGGTTCAATCGGTTCAATCTCTTTATTTGGCTAAGTCCTTTTGATCTTTTGAACCAAACACGTTGAACCATTTGGTCGTTGAACCCGTTGAACCGTCGAACCAAAATGGTTCAATCTCCATTGGATAGTAGAAATATATGATAGATATTATTCACAAGTTTGGCATGGCTAATTGTAAGCCTACCCCCACTCCATATTAGTCAGATGTTGTGTTATCTACCACTTATATGACTCCTCTTGTTGATTTGAAATTGTATTGATAACTTGTAAGTAGTCTTTTATACCTAACTCATATACGTCCTAACATCACATTTGTTATGAACCTTATATCTTAATTTTCACATGAACCTCATGAAAGTCATTTGTTATCATCCAATCATATTTTATGCTACATTCGAGGCACTACTCACTTTGGTATTCCTTACACACCATAGAGTTCTCCATATCTTGTTGGATACACTAACTCTAATTGGGTTGATGATGTTGAGACTCATAAATCCACTTATGGATTTTCTTTCACACTTAATTCTAGTCTAGTTTCATGACCGTACAAAAATTAGATAGATATTGCATTATCTTCCATTGAGCTAGAGTACTGAGGTGTTATCAAAGATATTCAAGAATCCTTTAGCTTCAATAGTTGTTTAGAGAGTTTGGTTTCACACAATAGTGTCCTACTATTATTTGGTGTGATAACCAAAGTTTGATTTATATTTCACATAATCACATTGACCATTAGTGCACAAAACACATTGAGATTCATATGCACTTCATTCAACATCTCATTCAGGATGGAATTCTTCCTTAGAGTTTGTGCATACTACTAAGCAGATTGCTGACATCTTCACTAAACCTTTAGCTTCTCCTCATTACCTTTAGTTGTGAGAGATGCTTGGGGTGAAGGAAGTTGTCCTTAGGGGGATTTTTCATGAAATTCCCACTTCCTTTGATTTGGTTTGTACATGGGTACCTTATTAAGCCTAGAAGCTGGGACCTATACTCATTATGTTTCGCTTATGGGAGGGTGTTAGAATAATGTATAAGCTTATCTAGGTAGTTTTTTTTTACCTATGGTAAGTTTATTATTACCTAGGGTAGATATTAGTTAACTAAGTAATTAATTGTTTTACTGTTGATAATTCTCAACAATATTTATTTAATTTCAAATAGATTTGAAAACTGATTTTAATTAGTTTTCTCATTTTACATCCTATGAAAAATATTTTTTTTTCATTTAACAAACTATTTGATATATATATTATTACAATCCGATAGATTTATTAGTGAAAATTTGAGAATGAATATAGGAACATTAGATATAATTTGTTGTGTATGAATAAATGTGTTTATTCATTACTAAAATTATTCTTACAGGTTCTTATTGTGGGATTGCTCTTTTGGATTGATCTTTGGGTCCTATGTATCTCCAGCCAATCTTTACACAGCTTAACCATGAGATTTATCCAATAGGTTATGGTGATACACAGGACCCAAAGATTGGCTAGAGATACACAGGACCACATAACTCTCATATCATTATTTGGTATTTTAGAATAAAGGGATATGACAAGATACAAGATAAGCTAACCAAGATGAGCCAAGATCTATCAACTATAGTAAGGATGTAGATGCAATGCATTAAGAGGTTATCATTCTGGTTTACCATTAAGAGAAGCCAAATGATATGCCACAGATCCATATTTATGGGTTATGACATATGATCTAAGCTTATTAGGAGAAAATTTACCCATTTTAATTCATTCCATATTAGTGACGTGTTGATTTTATTTAAGCACAAGATCTCTAATATTAAATTCATGCTCTATTACATGTTGATTATATGTTCATTTTAGTTTTTCTTGATATATACAAAGATGATCAAGGGCCACTGCATGATGCTCATCTAAGAGCTCAAGCTGGGATAAATGCTCCTGATAGAAATTCTCATCAAAAACAATGTCTTTAAGGGAGATTCGAAGAGATGGATTTTGGACTTCTAATGGAAGTACAGGTTCCATATCATAGACTAGGGAAAAAAGAGTAGCACATGTAGGGGTTCAAATACTAGTTTGATATGCCCATAAATTGAAAGGGATACAAAGATGCCAATCCTTACCAATTTCATTAACAATTTTAGTTAGGATTTTGACCATATTTTTATTAGATGCTTTTGCTTGACCATTAACCTGAGGATAATAAGGTGAGGAAAAAATTAATTTAATTTTAAATGAATCACATAATGCCGAAACTTTTTTATTTTTAGAAGTGTTTCCATTATCTTTTATTATTTCATATGAAACTCTAAAATGACATATAATGTACTAGTGGATAAAATCCAAAACCTTTTTTACCTTAGTCAAGATAAGTGACACAACTTTCACCCACTTAGTGAAGTATTCTATAGCGGTGATAATAAAGTCATGACACTAGGAGGATTTAGGATTGATTTTCTCTATAAGATCAAACCCCTATTGGGAGAATAGTTAAAAGTCTCTTGCTACCTACAAGGCTTTACTAGGGAAATGAGATAGGTTTGCATGCTTCTGACATTTTACACACATCTTAACATAGGCACAATAATCTTGATTTAAGGTGGACCAATAGTAAACTAAACATAAGATCTTAGTGATTGTGTGGCCATCAAAATGTTCGCTACATGACCCATCATGGACATCATAAATGGCTAGGGTAGTTTCATACTTTTGGAGACAATGGATAAGAATGCAATCAAAATCATGCTTATAAAGAACACCACCTAATATGATATAGCAATAAAATTTATATTGGAAGATGCATCTGGCACCTTTACATAGATGGGAAGGAGATAGTCCTGCTTAAAAATAAGCAAATATTTGTATATACCATGGCTCCTCTAGATTTTATTCAATATTATCAATGGATGGAAGATTAGTTCTTTTATAATAAGGTTTATTAACTTGATAGAAAAGGACAAATAACTTCAATTCCTAAGATGAGGCTGGGATAAAAGAGGCAAGAGATGCCATCATATCAATGAATTTATTCATTGTTCTAGGGGTAGCCTAGATGGCATAACATTTGAAGGCAAATAGAAGCTCATTGGTTAACATCTTATAACATAAAAGAATATCATTCTTACATTGATATACACTAGTAATCTAATTAACCACTAACTAGGAATCCCCATAGATATTAATTATCCTAACTTCTAATACAAGGGTAGTTAGAATCCCTATAATAAATTCTTTGTACTTAGTCATATTATTGGTATAATCAAATTCTAACTTTAAAGGCAAAGGTATGGGAATACTTTGAAGGGGGATTAATATAATTCCTATGTCACTTCCTCACTCACATTTAGACCCATCAAAGAATAGAGTCATTTGATACTCTAGAGCTAACTAAGAAGTGGATGTGATAGATTCATCAAGGAATTCACAATTTATTGGTTGATTATCACTAAGAGCTGCTTAAACTAGCTGATCAACAATAATCTACCCTTTAATATATTTTTGGTGGAGAAATTCCAGATCAAATTTAGCTAGAAGCATAATCCATATGGCCATCCACTGATTCTAGTAAGGTTTAGAATGCATAAAAATAAGGGGATCAATACTTGTAAGTACATATGTCTTATGGTTAAGTAGGTAATGACGAAGCTTAGAAGCTACAAAGACCAATGCTAGGCATAATTTTTTGGTATGCACATAATATGTTTCATATTATATGATGGTATGACCTATATAATAAATAGCCTACTCTTTGTGATGCTCATCTTGATGGGCAAGCATAGCACCTAGAGCATGATCTATAACTATGATATAAAAAGAAGAATGTTTGTCCTTCCTTAGAAGGAGTGAGGACAAGAGGAGATAAAAGATAGTCCTTGAGCATGTTAAACACTTCTTGACAATGAGAATCCCATATAAAGTGACTATCCTTCTTTAATAAATGGTGGAAAGGTTGACATTGATTAGAGATCTAGGAAATAAAATGATGAATAGACTAGAACTTACCTTGTAAACTATGAAACCACTTGCAGTTGGATAGAGGACGCATTTCTAAAATAGCCTTGATTTTAGCAAGATCCAATCCTATTCCATTAATAGAAATAATGAAGCCTAGAAAATTGCCCATCAAGACACCACTAATGAACTTTTGTAGATTTAAACACAAATGATATTGGAGTAGATGATCGAAAATAGTATTAAATATAGATAGGTGATCTTTACAGATCTTTGACTTCCCAAAGAGGTCATCTACATAGTCTTTGAAAATTTTGTGGATTATGTCATGAAATATATAAGTCATGGTCTGATGATAGGTGGCCCTTACATTCTTTAGGCCAAAAGGAACAACATGGTAGCAAAAGGTCCCCTGAGGAGTAATAAATGTAGTTTTATGTTAGTCTTCTAGTGTAATAAGTATTTGATTATAACCAGAGAAACCATCCATAAGGGATAAAATTTAATGACTAGTAGTCAAATCCACTAATTGGTCAATGTTAGGGAGATGGAAATCCTCTTTCAAACATGTAAGATTTAAATCATGAAATTTTGTACAAATATGAAGTCCCCCTGAAGGCTTAGTGACTAGAACAATGTTGGACATCCACTGAGGATAATCAATGGGTTGAATAAAGTTAACAGATAAAAGTGTTACAACTCCTTTTTTACTAGAAGTGTGATGCAAGGATTCATTTTATAGAGATTTTGATTTATTGGCTTAACATCAAGAAAGGTAACAATGTTATGGATAACGATCAAGGGGTTAATACCAGGCATATCGCTATAAGACCAGGCAAAGGCTTTACTATAGTTTGATTAAAAAAGTGGTAAAATCATAGTTTTCTTGTGGATCTAGGGATTTGATAATTTTAATAATCCTTGGGACTTCCTAAGACCTGGTATTAATATCAATAGTAGCTTCATTTAATAGGCTATACATTTTGAATCGAAAAGAATTGTGAAGATAAGAGTTTTCAGCACCTACATGGGTCAAGATTGACTCATCATCCTAACTCTAAAAAATAAGGATGGTTGATGTATTAGGTCCTACTAAGATAGGATATACTAAGGGGATGGTTTATATTTCATCATCATAGTGGAAGACGAGGGATTTTAAGGAGATCATATTGACTAAAAAAAGTTAGGAGGAATGGATATGATATCGCTAGTCAAGGAAGAGGTGTCAGATGAGGAAGATGGTTTTTATTTTTCCAAAGATGGTAGAAGAATAGGTTTAGGGATGGATTTATAATATTTATTAAAACCTAAGACATTATTTTTGTGTGGTTTTCTAAAATATCCTAATGTGACATCATGGGGACCCTACTCATATCTACCCATGCCAAAGCCTTTCTAGGTGCAATGATAAAGATAGGTTTGAAAAAATTAGGGATTGATAATAAAGGATAAATTGGATGTAAATGGTTTATCACAAACATTATCATTAGGTTCTAAGGTATCTTGATTGATCCCACCATATATTAAGTGAGTATACAAGAAAGGTGGTCCAAAAGGAATGAGTTCATCTAGACTAGGTGAATACATGGGTTGCTTATCTGGATGGCCATATTTTATAAGAGTGGGTAAGGTATTAAGAGTTAATAAATAATATTCTCCCATTTAAATTTTCTACATCAAGGAGTCAATGGACTCCAAAACATGTAGTTTTGAGGTAGGGATCATCATGCTAGTCAAAGCTTGATTGGAAGATGGAGATGGAATAATGTTAGGTGAGGCTATTATGACATCACTTGGCCTAAAGTTGAATTTTCATGATTTAAAGGGATGAGGATTAGTAAGGATGATGTGTACATGACATTCATGTTCATATTTAAGGGATTGATAAAATATGGAGGGTACACATAACATGGCATGAATCCATGGATGCCTTAATATAATGTTGTATTGGAAAGTTGTTTCTATTACATTAAAGAGCTCATTAATGGTGTGAGTACCTATATAAATGGGGAGAATGACTACTCTTACCATGGGTGCTATCATGTCATTATATTCACAAAAAATTATTGAGGATTAGAAAATAATGGTTTTTAGTAGTTTTAATTATTGGAAATCATGTGAAGAAATAATATTAATACTACCCCCATTATCAATCATAACTCTTTTAATTTGATTCTAATTTACTTAAGCTGGAATGAAAAGGGTAGGATCTTTATCTTTAGGTGATAAAGGAATAGCCTCAAAATTAGTAAAACTAAGAGTCGAGACCATTTGAAGGGATCCTATAAATGCTGATAAAGGTTGAGGTTTATCTGGTCAGACCTCAATAGCTTGGAGAGCTTCTATCATTTCCTATCGATGTTGTGAAGAATTTTCAATAAGATCATATAATGACATCTTTAAAGGTTCTTGATGGAGTTATTTTAATATGGATATTTATACAAACTCCTTTAGTAATTACTTTCCCTATTGTACCATCTCCATGTGCTTTAATGATGAAGTCAAACCTATAGTAACCTTTATTAATAGAATACATAGATTATTGTAGGGTTTAGGCATATAAAATATACTTAAAAATGCCTCAGATGGTGTATTCAATTTAGATTTTGTTTCATCTATCTTGAAAACTAACACTAAAATAATGAGAACTTAATATTTATATAGAGAAGTCTACTAGCTATAGTACTCAGCTCATATCTTGAAAGTTCATGGATGTAATCTTATAAAAGCCTTATTTTGTGTCTAAATGACTTCTAGTACATATGTAGATAGTATTGAAAACTTATGTACTATACATAAATAAGTATGTTAATATGTGCAAGTGTTTAGCCTTATATAGCATATAATAGTACATAGTGAAGTGTGCCTATAAGTTATAATAGTATTCACTTTAAAATTAGAGTATACCGAGGTGGTATAATCCTATACTTTCTTGATTATTATTTATTAATGTGGGTCATTTGATTCTTGAAATCATAGGTTTGGTTATGTTTAATTATGTGGTTGTGAATTATGATATTATGAGATGTCATAGAGTACTATAGTATAAATGTATGTTGTACCTAGGTGGTACAGACTATAATTGATATACCTAGAACTAACTCATACATTTAATGGATTAAATGTATACATGTTGGTTATTTTTATGAATATCATGTTTTATGAAACTTAGTAGAGATTTATTTATGCATTCATATAATACCTCCCTTGAGAGTATAACAAATGATAAAATGAAATACTATGTGTTTATGAGAACTAAGGCTTTCTTGTTATATCTATTTGTTTGAACAGAAGTTTATGTCACCATTTATTTATACTACTTTATTATGAATAATTGTGTAAAATTATTAGTTATGTCTTAGAACACTAAACTATGATAATATGAGTTATCATAGGGTGCAGTATGTTGGAAACTAATTGTGGTAGTTAAAATCTATAATTAAAAATGTATTTTACCCAGGTAGTATAAATGGTAGTCATTATTTATAGTATGGGATAGATAAAAATATAATATTCATTCATATATTTAATGGAAGAAATGTATAATTTTTTATTACTCCTATGCTTAACATGTTATGTGATACGATTGCTAGTAGGATGTAAATTTTATGAATCTTTTGGTTATATTATGTTAACCAATCTTGCATTGTTGATACTAAGTAAGGAGTGAGATGGAATTCAATGGCTTATTATCATAATAATACTAGATGAAGGTAATCTGATCAATTGGTGTGTATGAATTTTGACTGATCTATAGATTGATATTATTTATTATTATTGAAAAAAATTAACAAAGTAATGTTTAGTAAGACATTTTCATTTCATGAGTATAATTTACTTGTTTATGTGATATATTACAATAGAATGAGTTTTCTATGATACATTTCATGTTTAGTTTTAAAAATAATACAACACATGGGTACTTACTTATCTCTCTGAATTCTTATGCCATCACTATCTACTCATCTATAAAGGGAGGGCCATTACCTGATTGGATTAGTGTGGATGATCATTTATCCGTGGTTGGTGTGGAAATGCACTCAGATGATGTTTTCCCTCCTCATAGTAGTCTACTATTAAGATGACATTTGAGATTTCCACATATACTAGAGAGTCCTAGGAACTCATGCTCTAAGGAGCCATGTATCTTATATATGTACATTGTATCCTACTATATTTATTATTGGAAACATTATCATGAATATCTATAACTACTTATTAATTTTGGATTGATAGTAGTGGTTGTATGTTGTACCAGCCATGATTGGTTACTTGTAATTACTTTCTATATTCATATTTTGATGTGTTTCTTATGATGATAGTGGTCAGTAATGTATGATGTGATATACTTCATTTTACAATTATCATACTTAGAGTATTTTATATGATTACTAGTTAGATTATCATGGTGTAATCTATTTATAGTATATGTATTTAAAAAAAATCATGTATTTTTAGGTAAATCCCAATGGGGATATTATAGAGGCAAAGGGTCTTATTAAGTCCCCAAATTTTGACCAAAATTGGAGGATGAAGGATTGTTCAACTCAATTTATCCCCTTTTGAGCATATATTGAATGAGATGATCAAATTTTACACATCTATAAATTTCATATCCTTTGATTCAATGGTATAAATAGTATTCATCATCCCTATACCATTTTGGTTTAGGTTAACTCTCATAAAAGTGTTTTATATTTATGTTTCTAATCATGTTTGTGGTGAGTAGTTTATGAAACACATTTTCAATAGGCTCCCTAAAATTAGAAAATGGTTGTCTAGTCCATTGATTTCTTTGTGGAGGTTTCCTTTGTAACATAAGAGGTTATGGTTGTGGTGTCTTTTGAACTAGTAGAGGCTATATGCTTTGAATGTGTCTAACGTTTTTACTCTATTTCCCAACATATTCCTATTATGGTTGAGCAACTTGGGCTTATCTACCATTGTTTTTGGATTTTGAGTAACATGTTGGTTCTTATTTTAATTTTGATTCTGGTTTTAACTTTGAGAGTATTGTTGAGAATAATTTTGAGATTGATTTTGAATTTGTCCATAGATCTTAATCAATCCTTTATAAATTATATATTTATCTATATAAACTCCTTTAAAATTGACATCATCAAAAAAATTTGAACATTATAATCTAAGACTAAGTGCCAATTCTAAATTTAGATTTGTCATAGAAATGTTTTCCATCTTGGTGACATGAAGTGCATGAGGAAATGTGTTAGCTAGGGTGCATCATCATTTAATAAATGCATCAAAGGTATCACCTCTTCTTTGTTTAATGGCACATATGCCAACCATGGTTATCTCATGTTCAATGTTATAATATAAGTGCTTAATGAACTTATTTGATAAGTCATCAACTTTAGTAACATAACCCCTTCGTAGATGTGTAAACCACTCTGAAGCAGGACCATCCAAACTACATGAGAATAGTCAAAGTAAAAAACTTGGATTATAACTAAGCTCTTTATAGGAAACAAAGAATAGGTTGAAGTTCTCTCTTCGTTCACCCTTTCCCTTATACTTATCAAACTTTAGAATCTCAAAATGAGATGGAAGTGGTATCTATAAAATAATTGAATCAAATGGATATTAATATATATGATCTAGTTTGTACTTTTAACTTTGATTTTTGGTTTTTAATCTTGATATTGTATCCTTTATAACATGTAATTCTTGAGAAAAAATAGTTTATTGAGAAGTGGGTGGGGGATTATTTGGTTGATAATGGAAATGGGAATTTATCATATTTTTTAGAGTTATTTTACCTAACCAATTAGAAGTATCATTTATATTTTTTAGGGTTTGATTAGTATGACAAAATTTGGTATTTATTTGAAAAATAAATGGATAATACATGTCATTGTGTAGGATTAATTTGTTACATTTGAGTTGATTATACTATGGAACAAAAATAAACTATTTTGTATGAGGAAACTATTGCATTTGACTAAGAAATTATTGTTAAATGGAAGTGAGTTATTTTTGAGTAGAAGTAACATGTTGGACTAAATGATTTTATTACTATGTATAAGTAACATATTAAACTAAGGGAATTTATTATTTTATTGTATAAGGAACATTAACATTATTAAATTAGGGAACATATGAATAGGAATGAATGTTCTATATAGGGACTTCTTGGAGAGAATAAAATTTTTATAACTATTTTTAGGGAATTTGAATAGATGGAATTTGACATGTGGGATTACTCACCACTCAATTAGAATTTGGATATGCTTTTTGGAGATCTTATACAACTGGTTATAAATGATCTTTAGGTGTGATTTTCTCAAGAATAATGACTATCTCAACATTGGTAAATGGTTCATCCAACATATCTTCACTTGGATGTTCAATTGGAGGATTAAATCTTGTATTAAGTACCAAAGTAGAAATATCATTGAACATTTTATGCATTTTTCATACTTGTGCTTAGATGTTAGGAAAAATTTGGGGTGATGCTACAAGTAAATACTTCCCCTTTCTAGATGTTTATGTGTGTTTGGACATTTGAACAATTGGGGGATCATGAATAGAAGATGGTTCATCATCATTCCATTTAATAATTTGGATAGTACTTGATGGTGGTGATCTTGGATTTAGAATTTCTAGAGGAAAATCATGAGGAGGTTTTACACCCAAGTCTAATAAATGCAAAAGGATGTCTTATCTATTATCAAATAATTATTTCTCAATTTTATGTTCAAATGAATCATACACCAATTGCACTTCCTCATACACACTTTGTCTAACCTCCATATTATTTTGATTCATAAAATCTTCATGTTCATGAGAATAAGTAGCTTTAAATGTGAATGATCAGTATGACCTTGAGACCAATAGTCCTAATAAGTGATATTATATGCCATACCACTTCATTTATAATAAGGTATATCAGACATGAACTTTGGACTAGACATAGATGGGAATTTGAAAATGAATTAGAAAATAGACACAAGAAAACTTAGATTTGAGCAAAGTTGATCCGAACACAAGGAACTAAAATGAAATTGTGATTATAAATGTTTTTATAATTGGAAAATGAAAACAAGACTAGAATAGTTTCAAACCCACCTAGATAAAATTACAATACAATCTCAAAAAAGAGGTGTGGTTTATGAAAGAATTTGGACAAAAGTACTAGAAAAGGAAAAATTTAGACTAGGAATGTGGACAAAGTAACGGTATAATTTTACACAAATGAGGTATGAAATATATAAGTTTTGAATAAGTTGGAATATGAATACAAACATAGTAACACTTTTTCATGTAGGTGTATGAAAATATGACAAAGTTTTGACACCACAATCAATCAAGCTAATACTCAATATATCAACCCTATTTTAGTGACTAACATGATTACTCCACATTCATCAAGTCTTTTGATATACTTGCCTTGAGAGAGGATAAAATTGAAGATTATTTAAATTAATTATAGTAGTTATTATTAGGGTTTTTACACCCTCCCCTTATCTCAAAAGGTTTGTACCAAAAATATCTTTGGGGGATATTAACCTTTACATACCTACATCAATGAACGTGTCACAACCAAAGAGTCTTAACTAATGTTTTTGATGGCTTAATAGATGGAACCCATTACTATTTAATCATTTTGAAGGTTCTTTTAGCCAAAAAAATTGACTCTCCCCACTAGGGGGTACATAGGGCTTACCAAGCATCACTTTGGGGCATATTTGAAGCTATTTGCTAGTATTTTAGTAAATCTCATCAAAACTAACATACATTAATTTTATTATATGATCATTTTATGAATTTTAATTATTTAAAATTTTGTTTCTTCATCTACAACTCATAATACCTTCTCAAATAGGGGCAAATGTAGACACTCTAATTTTACCACTTCTGTGTCAAATTGTAAAATGGAATGACTTCCTAAAATTTCACACAGTCTAGTCTGAAACCATTTTTTCATCTAATATATATATATATATATATATATTTAAATTCACCTTAGGTCATTTCTAGGTGATACAATTCATATTATTAGATCTATTAAATTATGATTTCTCTCTTCAATTACTCTATTATGGGCAATTAAATAATTCACCCTTTTTTTATCAACTAATTCTATCAATTCCCATTCTCTAAATAATTCTTATAATTATATTTCTATTGCAAATAAAATTATAACATCTTACATTTAATAAATTTCTATTTTTCCCTCCAATTGGGCATCTCCATTTAAAGAAAAGGATCTTGAGATCCTGTAGAATATGATTTTTTGAGATAATTAAATTGATAAGTGAATTAATATACAAGATTATTCTCCACCATTCATCTTGGAAAAAAGATGAATGACCCACATTAAATATCACAAATATATTATGAGAATCCTCCACCCTTCATCTTGGAAACAAGATGAAGAACTTATATTAATTCTAATTTGATATTTTCAAATATCATCCTCCACCCTTCTTCCTGATTGAGATAAAGGGCTCGCATTTATGATCCATGTGTACATTTGAGGAATAATTTGCAACTATTCATCCTAATCTCAAGATTAAGGGTCCTTACTGATTTGAATTTTTTATAAATAGACCACTTAGTAATGCAATTCAACATGCTCAAGAGTTATAATGAAGCCCTAGCATTTTATCAATCTAACTTGTTCATTAACCTTATTTTTTTGATTAATTCAACATGGTCCATAGCGTTAATGGATATGTCCTCACATAATTGGCATTGATAAAGACCATCAAAATTTAATTCTAAGCCAAATTCCAAAAAAGATGAGTTCCAATGAAGGTTTACATTGTGTTTATTTGAATCTTTAGCATTGTTTCCTTATTATTTATTCACTCACAATGTTCTAGGTGTAGATTTTCATATTTATGATTTTTTTAATTATGTTTTACAACTTAACAGAAATATTGACAATTTTGAATTCTGATGATACATATATTCCACTAAGCATGTCATATATATATCATTATAATGCAAAATTATCTATATTTTTTCTAAGTTGTAAAACACAAGCAAATCAACCACAAATATGAAAACCTACACCTAATACCTTTTAATCAAAATAAATAATGAGACAACAATGCTAACGATTCAAATAAACATCATGCAAACTTTCATTAGAACTCATATTTGTTGAGCTTTGGCCCAGATGTAGCTTTTAATGTTGTTTATTAATGAAAAGTGTATTTATACATATCCATCATGGTTGTGGACTTTATTGAATTAATCAAAAGAATAAGGTTGATGAACAAGATAGCTCGATAAAATGTTAGGACTCCATTATAACTCTTGAACATGTTGAATTGTATCGTAAAGGGTTCTATTTATAATAAATTCAGATTAGTTAGGACCCTTAATCTTGATATTAGGATGAATGGCTGCAAATGAGTCCTCAAATGTACATATGGATCACTGATGTTAGCCATTTACTCAATCAAGATGAAAGATAGAGGATGATATTTAAAAATATCAAATGAGAATTAATATAAGCTCCTCATCTTGTTTCCAAGATGAAGGGTGGAGATTTATCCTCATAATATATTTGTGAGAGTCATTGTGTGCCCTTCATCTTATTTCCAAGATGAATGGTGGAGAATCAATCCTAAGAAATCACATGGATAACTAATGTGGGCCCTTCATCTTTTTTCCAAGATGAAGGACTCTTTAAAATATCTCAAAAGATTCATTTTGGGCCCTCCATCTTGTTTCCAAGATGAAGGGTGGATAAAAATCTTGTACATTAATTCACTTATCAATTTAATTAGCTCACAAAAACATATTCCATAAGATCTCAAGATCCTTTTCTCTACATGAAAATGGCCACTTTGAGGGGAAAAGAGGAATTATTAATTTCAAGATAATTATAATTTAATTTGTAATAGAACTTTAATTAGAATAATGATTTGGAGAATGGGAATTAATAAAATTAATTGATCAAAAAAGGGGGAATTATTGGATTTACCAAAATAGAGTAATTAAATAGAGAAATGATAACTGAACATATTTAATACGATGAATTGGATCACCTAGAGATGCCCTAAGGTGAATTCTAACATGTTTATTAGATGAATAGATGATTTTAGACAAGATTATATGAAATCATGGGAAGTTTTTACATTTTATAATTTGAAATGGAAGTGGTAAAATCAGAGTGTCTACAAGTTGTCAACTTGGTGTAGACATTAAGGTAAGAAAAATTCAAAATATTTGATTTATAGAAATAGAGCTAGTTGAATGTAAGTGTAAGGATTAGATATTTTGGTAAAATTTTCTCATATTACACACACACACACATATGGGAAGAGAGCATAGTAAGAATTTCTCTAGTGATAGAGTGTGCAGGAGGTCTAAGAGACTCTATTATCTATAAAGTGAATCTTTAATGTTATAACCTAATATATAAGCATATATTATAGCTTATGCCTTTGGTAAAGTCTATGTAATCAAGTTTCCATTTTTATATAATTCATAGCTGTGTGTTCTTAGATGTGTGTAAGTATGTGATTTTATCATTATTGTTGGGTTATGGATTTCCTTCATTGGAAACCCCATCCCTATGACTAGATCAATATAGTAATAGAGCAAGGATTTTAACCTTATAGTATCAAATGTGATAAGTTCACCTACATAGGATTGTGATTAGATATATTGTAGTTGTAGGATTTGTGCTAAAAATTGAAGGGATGTTGGCTAAAATATTTAAAGGAGGTGAAAAAATAGTTAATGTGGCTATAAGGATAGATGAATTATTGGATGTGTTATGAATTATTTAAATATATCTAAATGTTGAATAAGAATGTATACAACATTTTTTTGTTACAAGAAATGATCTAAGATACACTAAGGAATAAAAATACGTGAAAAGCAAAATAAGAGAGGATGAAGATGAAAAAGTAAATATGGATGTAGTCAAAGGTAGGCTCTTGAGATATATTTCATGGACTATATAAGACACCAAGTTAGACATACCATATTTTTTGGGGACTTTAAATATATAATATCTCATTGACTAGCTCACATATATGAAAAAATACTCTATTTTTTATGACATTAGAGATCCATAGCATGTGTATGTGTAGACTAAGCTTAAGGGTCAATTTTTTATATGGTAAAAGGAAGTGTAGAAAGAGAGAATAATTAGAGTAAATGAGAAGATAGATAGATTAAATACAATGGTTGTGAATATTAAGGGTAAGTTTTTTTTAGAGGTTACCATATGGAGTTATTCAAAAAATTGCAAAACTGAAGGAAAAATGATCTTAGTGTCAAAGAGTACACTAATTTTTAAAAAACACCATTAAAAAATTCCATACTGAGGTTGACTAGGAGAATGTCATGATGTATCTGAATGGATTAATATTTGTCATCTAGGAGGAGCTCAAAATGGAGATCCAAGTGGTGAGGAAGCCTATCAGTTCACATTCAAGGTATATAAGAATTTGTCACACAAAAATTAAATCACTATGAAAGGGAAAGGAACATTCATGTGTAGAGGAGGAGGAAGCACTGGACGAATCCAATAAAGACAAGGATATAACATCATTGTGCATATTAAGGTGCATGTGTTAGAGCAAGGTGATATGAACAATGGTGAGAAATGAAACATATGATGAGATACACCTTATGTATCCAAAGGGTGAGGAATATTTGGTGAAGAAAGGGGGAAAAGATTCCCAAGGACATGTTTTAGGTGTATGAAATATGGACATAGGAATTAATAATGTTTGTAGGCATAGAGAATGATTACTTTGAGGTTAGATTTTGTTACACATATAATTTATGGAGAATAATAATTGGTTGGGTCAATAGAACATTTTGAAAGTGCTAGATTGTGAAAAATACCTGATGATGAAGATAATGTTACTGAATATTTCTTAAGGAGGAGAATGAACCGATCTATATAAATACTATGTAATTTTTTATGAAAATTTTGCAAGGTGATTATGGTAGGAACATACATAATTTGTTCTCATGGTAAATGGTGGAGAAATTGTTTTTTAACAAATTCTCACACCCAAACCCATACATGGTGTCACAACATAAAAAGGCCATCTATTTTGAGTAAATGAGTAATGTTTTGTATGATTTTCAATAGGTTCATACTATGGTGAAGTTTGGTGTGATGTGATATAGATGAATTCATGTTATACGATCTTGGGGAGGTCTTATAAATATGACAAAAAAATTGCATGACAGAAGAGAGAATATATATATATATATATATATATATATATATATATATATATATATATATATATATATATATATATATATATATATATATATATATATATATATATATATATATACATATATATATATATATACATATGTATGTATATACATATGTATGTATATACATATGTATGTATATACATATGTATATATATATATATATATATATATATATATATATATATATATATATATATATGTATATATATATATATGTATATATATATATATATATATATATGTATATATGTATATATATATATATGTATATATGTGTGTGTGTGTGTGTGTGTGTGTGTGTGTGTGTGTCTATATATATATCTAACTTAGATAAGGATGTAAGAAAACTCACATTGAGTCCCTTGAAGGACAAGGAAGAAGAATGGTGTCACATTATGTCCATGCATGTGCTTATTGTCTTAGGTAAGGAATTCCTGAGGTAAAAAAGGAAAAGTCATGTTTTTCAATCATACCCAAAATTTTTAATAGGTACACATAATCATGAAAAAAATGTATGAGGAACTTCCACATGAAGATAAGGAATTTTTAGAAGACTGTTTAGATATTTTTCCAATTGATATATGAGAAGGGTTAATGCTGATGCAAAGTACTATAGATCATATGGATATGTCACCTAAATAAATTTTACTAAACAAGGTTACATATAAGATGGATCCCAAGGAAAATTAAGAAGTGAAAAGGTAAGTGTGTGATTTTTGGATAGAGGGATAATTAGAGAAGGAGAGTGATGCATAAAAGGTAAGTGTGTGTGTGACACTAAATAAAGGAGGAGAGTGATGCATGTGTATAGATTTGAGATTAATTAAGATGATCATGATTAAGTGGACGTTTCCATTACCACACATTGATAACTTGATGTATTTTTTGAGTGAGGTGATTCATTTATATAAAATAGATATAAAAATTTGGTATTGTATATAAAGGAAAGTAAAGTTGATCTACAAATCAATCCTAGCTCTAAGAAGATAAATCACACTAGCCCTTCTGCTTGCTAGTACATTTAGACAATCAAATTCATGAACAACATTAATTTGTTAGACCTAAATAATGGGTGTCTTACCATATAATATCACTAGAGAGGGTTACAAATCATCTAGTCAAGTAATACCACATAATAACCATAGCTAAGCTCTATGGTTTCTAACAAAGTAAAGTAGATCTAATCTAGTACTTGCCAAAGATTGTGGTACAAATGTAGGATAATAAACATAAAATTTAAAATTTAAATAAGAAATATAATAGAGTGAATATAGAGGTAATCCTTGCGTGGAGAGAGAAATACATTTAAAATCCATTACTTATGCTACTATTATCTACCAAAAATAGGAGTAAGAGTTAGGAATACTTACCTTAAAGATGAACCCATCAAGGCTCAAGATCTCCCTTGTCTAATGGCTTTTTACAAGATATTTTTATGGTTTTTAAGGATAAAAAACATAGGTCATCTATATGATATAATACTTATCCTATGCATCCATGATATTTCCACAAGATAATATTATTTTCTTTAAGTGTAAACCCTAAGCAATGCCTTCTCAACTAGAATGGTGGAAGAACATATTGTAAAGAAGTGAAAGTGAATGATTATCTATATGTCTCTAAAGAAAATTTCATGAAGGATGTGTTTATATATATAAATATAACATTAAACCCTTCTGAAGCTTTAGCTGACATAGTCTACTTAGTCAACCTAGTTCTTTAAGAAATAAATCAGTTAGGTGCCAAACCAAGTTAGCTAGACTAGCTTATTCCTATAATGTGCCTATTTATAAGAATATAGTTAACTCATGCAATTTTGTTTGGTGTATGTAAAAAAGGGTTTTTATCTTGGGTATGGGATATTTGAGGTAGTAAATTATTTTGAAGATTGTGTAAGGGAGCTGTCAAATATTAGGCAAATGTATAAGAGAGGCTTATGTTAATTTTAAGTGGTGTTATAAGTAAAAACAATTTTGTGTCACACCAATGGTATACCTTCCCCTTTCCTAGTGCACCTTTTAAATTTTTATCTTAGAGATATTGAGACTCTATGGATTCCTAGAAGAGAGAAAGCATCAGTAATTGATAAATTTAAAAAATATTATGTATACATATTCCCCACTCAAAGTTCATCTTAACATGTTTTTATCCTCAATTTTTATTTATTTATAAAAATTTTGGCTTGATGATGGTTTATGTTGTATTTATATACCTAAACCATCCTTCGATTTCAAATTTATAACATATTTTAGGTTCTAGCTCGCTCAATTTTCAAATTATTAGTTTCTTACCAAAACTCAATTTTCAAAAATTTGAATTATTTGCTTTGAGTTAGCACTATAGGGCTGAATTAAGGAACTTGTTAAGTTGTCAAAAAAAATTTAATGCCTTTTAAGGACCCCTTGAATCCTTTTCAAGTTTCCATAGTTATGGGTGTATGGAAAACTAACTTGGTACAAGTTCATGTCTCTTAACTTGCCTTTTATTGATCGTTAGAAGGTCCCTGCAAGAAGTTAGAGAAGTTATGAAAATAAATATGATTTAATTTTCATTGGTAATGGTTTTTGAATTTGGGGAGAGACACAAGTTTTGATGAATAAGAAAATAAACTCCTAGTTTTGAAATAAGACACACACAAACCCTATTTTACTAAATAGATACATTGTTTGTTGACTGTGTAACACTGTTCATTGAAGGAATTCATAAAGAAATCAATATTTTTATGTTATCATAATATTTGTAAGGTTTTATAATTTTTATTGAAGGTTTATTTCATCTATTATTGCATTTATTTCATGTATTTTTGTAGGAATCTTCATACAGTCCTATAGAACACAAGTTCCTGCATAATCAAACAAACACCTTAGTAGAAAAGTGGAGTAGAGGAGATAAAATGACTATATATTTATTGGAAACTATGTATAGGGTTTATAAAGAGATTAATATATATTTATAGTCATCAAATTTTAATTCCTCTCAGGTCTATGTAGGGGAAGAAAACCTTGGGTCAGGGTTTAGGAAGGAAAAAGCCATCTTAGAGAATTTCAATTGGTCAAAAAAGCTAAAAGTTTGTAATATTACATGATTAAATGTACTTCAAGATAATAAAAAGGTTTTAGTGTTGTATGTTCAAGAACAATATTGTTATTGAGCCCCGTGTTGAATTAATTCACAAAGAGGCCTAATTAGAGAGGTCTATTACTAGAAAAGGGGTCTAGAAAGAGTGTTTGACCAAGAAAATTTGTGGAGAGGTGTATCTTGATATATGGTGTCTATAATTAGTGTCATATTTTGTTTATAAATCCCTATTTTTTAATACAATTCAAAAAACCATAAAAAAAGGTTACTAGCAAAGCCTTAAGGTCTAGGAAAGTGGGTACAATTGGTAGAGTTGAGACTTATTCACGAGTTACTCTACATAATTTTTCTATCAAATACAAGACAAGACACATAGAATAAATTTTGAAAGGATTGATTACTTTAAATAAAGAGAATCTAGTAGTTGTTTGATAAATTGTTTGAGAGAGAGTCAAGATGCCACCAAGGAGGAATGCAACAGGTGAGAGAGAAATAGATATACATATGGAGATGACATCATGTAATATATAAAGAACCTAATATTTAAATTTGATTCCATACTCCTATGATTTGAGGTTAACTAGAGAAGGGGTGTAGTCATAGGTGATTGAAGTGACCAAGAAGAAGAGGAACCATAGGCACTAGAATTAGAAGATGAAGGAGAGAGAGACTGAGGAGCAAAAGTTTGAGAGATTGATAAATTTGGTAAAAATGTATGGATATAATCCCAAATTGGATATTATAATACATATAGGTATCCTTAGTAGAGAACAACTCCTTGATTGGATAGGGGAGTTGGATAAGTACTTTGACTTTGAGGATGTCTTAGAAGAGCAACATGTGAAGTTTAATAGAACCAAGTTGAAGGGCCATGTATCCCTATTATGGGATTACATCCAATATAAGATAAGGAATAAATTAAATTATAATATTAGGTCTTGGTATAGGATGGTTGCAAAGTTTAAGAGAAAATTATTTCCTAGTGACTACATCACTAATTTGTATATGAAACTCCGAAACTTAAAATAGAAAGAGATGGGGGTAAGAGATAAAATGAAGAGTTATAAAAATTGAGCATTAGATTAGGTCATATTTAATATGACAATGAAAACATAGTAAGTTATATTAATGTATTGAGATACAACTTACACGATGATCTGAGTCTTACTAGTCTAAAAACACTAGAATAATGATACAAATTGGCATTGAAAGCTGAAGACAAACTCAATAAGAAGCAAAACCAATATAATAGAGGTAAACTTAGGATTTTTAAAGGAAAGATACAATAATTAAGAAGAGGATACTCATAAATAAGTAACCAAAGGGATTCAAGTACCTCACATGAGCATCCCTCTAGTTTAAGAGGAGGATTTAGAGGTAAGAAGCCTTATTATAGGGGTAGATATGCACCAAAGGGTAGAGGATCAAGTGGATTTGAAGGAAGATGTTTTATATGAAATTAATTTTCTATACATAAATCATGGGAGTGCCTAAAGGATCAACTAGTAGGGAGATAAAGAATTAATGAAAGAAATAAAATCACATAAAGAGTTAAGGAGGAGAGTGTTTGCTTGCCATCACTTATGGAAGAGATTAAATTTGAAGAATCATTACTAATGAGGAGGGTGTTGATTAATCCACTAAAGGAGAAGGATCCACCACAAAGGAAGACTCCTTTTAGTACTTCTTATAAATGGCAAGGTAGATGTTATAAAATAGTCATAGATTTAGGAAGTACAGATAATCTAGTTTTTGTTGAAATGGTTAGTAAACTTGGGTTGAAGAATTTGTATCACTACACCATACAAGGTCTCATGGTTGAATAAGGGTTAACAAGTCTTGGTAATAGAGAAAATTTGGGTGGAATTATAAGTTGTAAGGTACATGAACAATGTCCTTTGTGATGTCATCCATATGGATGTTTGCTATGTGTTTCTTGGGAGGCTTTAGCAATATGATAGGCAAACTACTCAAAAAGGAAGAAGAAATGAGTATACCTTGGTCAAATATGGAGTTAGTCATAGCTTTCTACGCATGAAAGATGAGGATAATGAACAAAAAATTGGGTCAAACATGATGTTGGTAAGTTTTAAAGAGTTTATAAGTGCCATGAATAAAGAAGAGTTAGGATTTTAAAGCTTAGGAGTGTTATGATAGCTACAAATATAAATGAACTGATTCAATAGATCCAAGACATGTTAGAGGAGTATGTATAAATACTTGTTAATGAGCTACCAAGCACGTTTCCACCTATGAGGAACATCACTCATCATATAGACTTTTTTCCTAGAGCAAGCTTACCTAAGAAAGAATCCTATAAGATGATCCCTAATTAAAATGTAGAGATCAATAGACAAGTGTAAGAGCTTCTAAATAAAGGAATGATCAAAGAAAGTCTTAATTCTTGTGTAGTGCCTACAATATTGGTGCCTAAAAAGGGAGGTGAGTGGAGAATGTGTACTAATTCTAGGGCCATAAATAATATCATAATTATATATAGGTTTTCACTTCCTAGGATGGAAGATTCGATGGATTACTTGAGTGGGGAAAGCTATTTTTATAAAATTTATATCAAGAGTAGTATTATTAGATTAAGATCAGACAATGAGATGAGTGGAAAATAACTTTCAAAATAAATTAAGACTTGTATGAATGGATAGTTGTGCCATTTTATTTAACCAATGAACCAAGTATCTTTATGAGGATGATGAATTAAGTCCTTAAATCTTTTATAGGCAAGTTTGTTGTGGTGTATTAGGATGACCTATTTATATACAACCATATCAAGGAAGACTATCTTCACCATTTAGATATAGTTATGAGGAGGTTGAAAGAAGAAAGGTTATTGATTAACCTCAATAAGTGTGAATTCATGAATTCAAAGCTATTTTACCTTAGATTTTTCATCTCTCAAATTATGCTAAAGATGGATAAGAATAAGGTGAAGGCAATCATGCAGTGTCCAACACCTAGGACAATAGGAGAGGTAAGAAGCTTTCATAGTCTTTTAATTTTTTATAATAAATTCATTAGGAATTATAGTGGCATATGTGATCCTATCATTGACACCATTAAGGGAGACAAGAAGAGGTTCGTATGGAGTGAGAAAACTTAGAAAAGCTTCCAATACTTGAATTAAAGGATAATGGAGCACCCAATACTAGCATTACTAGAATTTAATAAGGGGTTTTAAATAGAATGTGATGTAAATAGAGTGGAAATTTGGGTTGTACTAAGCCAAGAGGGTAGACCTATAGCCTATTTCAATGAAATTTTGAATAATTTCAAGAAGAAGTACTCATCCTATGACTTGGAGTTCTATGTAATGGTACAAACATTAAAGAAGTGGAGGCATTATCTCATGCCAAATGAGTTCGTTGTCTATACAGATATTCATGCACTTTATTTCATCTCCAATCATCCCAAACTGAACCAAAGACACATGAAGTGGGTGGAGTAAGTACAAAATTCCAGCTTCACCATCAAACATAACTAAGGACAAAGTAACAAGGTTACAAATGAATTGAGTAGGAGAGTCTTATTGGTGCATGAAATACAACTAGAAAGTGTTGGGATTGAATCAATCAAGGACATGTATGAATATGATTAAGACTTCAAGGAATCATACAATGCCTTCGAGCACCTAACTACACACAACAAAGAACCATGGTTGGATTGTCTCTTACAAAATGGACTATTGTTCAAAGGGGTGTAGATATATGTGCCAAAAATTTCAATAAGGGAGAATATAATCCAAGAAAAGTATAGTGGGAGTATGGCATGCCACTTTGGGCTTGATAAGAGTTTGGAACAACTCACTAGGCACTATAGTTTGCCTGATATGTAAGTAAAAGTGAGGGGTTATGTTGAAATATGTAAAATTTGTTAGTTGGCTAAATGTAAGATCACTAATGCAGGTTTGTATCAACCCCTACTAGACCTAAATAGGCCTTAAGAATCCATAAGCATGGATTTTTTTATGGGACTACCTAGGACACAAAGGGGTTTTGACTCAATTTATGTAGTTGTGGATAGATTTTCTAAAATGGAACATTTTATTCCATGTATAACTACTAATGATATCACCCATGTGGAAAATTTGTTTTTAAAAGAGGTAGTAAGGCTTCATGGACTACCCATGAACATTGTATTTGATAAAGACACCAAGTTCCTTGGTCATTTCTAGAGAACACTATGGAAAAAGCTAGGCAAAAATTTTAGTTGTAGTTCAACTTATCATCCTCAGATAGATGGTCAAATTGAAGTGGTTAATACAAGTCTAGGGAAGCTATTGAGGTGTCTATCTAAGGTAATCCAAATTCATGTGATCTTGTGTTTCCTCAAGAAAAGTTTTCCTAAAATGACTCTACGAATAGGAGCATTGACACCAGTCCTTTTCAAGTAATATATGATATATAACCTAGAGGAGTGTTGGAATCAAAAACATCAGTCATATGGATAAGAAGAGTGCTAAAAGTGAAGATTTTGCAATGCAATGAAGGAGGTACATGAACAAGTAAAGAAGCATATAGAGGCTAGTGTGGAAAATTATAAGAAATAAAAATATGTAAGTAAAAGAGAGGTGAGTTTTTAGATTGGAGACTTGGTTTTGTCTCATCTCAAGAAGGAGAGGTATCTAAGAGGTGAGTAAAATAAGTATAAGATGAAGAAGATTGGTCCTTACAAGGTACTTAGGAAATTTTTAAACAATGCCTATGAATTAGATTTGCCTAGTGGGGTGGTGATATCACCAATATTCAATTTTTTATACCTATACCCTTACAAATAATGAATATAAGGTGAAAAAAATATATAAATAATAGCTATAATATGTCTAGATTGGGTAATACAATTTCCTAAAGCCAAGTTAGAAGATTTAGAGTGCATACTAGACAAGTAGATGATCAAACAAACTAGATACAAGAAATACTTCAAGTATATAGTCAAATGGAAAAACAAACAAGTGGAAGATGATATGTGGATGAATAAAAATGACATCAAAATTCATGGGGGTACTCTAGAAACATGGACAATAGTCCCCGAGTTCTTTTCTCTTTTCTTAGGAGTATGATGTAGGAGCATCACTTCTAGGGTGTTTTTATCTTCAATTTTGGTTTATTTCTCCAAATTTTTTATTTATGATGGTTTAACGGGTATTTATATACCTCAAACATCATTTTATTTCAAATTTTTAAGATATTTTAGGTTCTAGCTTGCTCAATTTTCTAATTACTATTTTCCCACCAAAACTCAGTTTTCAAAAATTTAAATTATTTACTTTGAGTTAGTAATATAGGGGTGAATGAAGGAATTTGTTAAATTTTCAACATGTTTTAAATTCCTTTTATGTTCCCTTTAATCCTTGTCATGGTTCCATAGTTATGGGTGTATGGAAAACCAACTTGGTACAAGTTCATGTGTCTTAACCTACCTTTAGTGATCATTGGAAGGTCACTACATTCAATTAGAGAAGTTATGGACATAAAAAAGGTGTAATTTTCATTGGTAATGGTTTATAAATTTTTGGAGAGACACAATTTTCTAGGAATAATAAAATAAACTCATGGTTTTGAAAGAAGAGACACACAAACCCTATTTTACTAAGTAGATACATTGCTTATTGACTGTATAACACCGTTCATTGGATGAATTCATAAATAAATAAATATTATAATGTTATCATGAGATTTTTATGTTTTTATAATGTTTATTTTATGTTTAATTCACCTATTCTTGTATTTCTTTGAGTCTCTTTTTATGAAACTTAATACAGTCCTATAAAACACACAAGTTCATGCATGATGAGACAGAAACGTTGTTGAAAAAGTGGATAAGAGGAGATACAAAGACTATTTTATGCTTGGAGAGTGTTTATAGGGTTTATTAAGATATCCAGTAAATTTTAAAATCATCAAAAATACCATATAGAAATCAAGATCCTTAGTTTTATCCTCTTGGGTCTGTGCAGGAAAAGAAACCCTTGATTTAGGGTTTAGGAAGGAAAAAACCATCTTAGAGAGTTTCAATAGGTAAAAAAAATGAAATTTTTTAATATTTTATGATTCAATGTCCTTAAATATATTCAAAATGTTTTAGTGTTTTACATTCAAGTTTAGTATGGTTATTGAGCCCTATGTTAAACTAATTCACAAAAAGGCTTCATTAGAGAGGTCTATTGCTAGAAAAGGGGTTTAGAAAGAATGATTGAACAATAGAATTTGTGGAAAGGTGTACCTTGAGATAGGGTGTCTATAATGAGTGTCATATTTTTTTGATCAATCCCTATTTTTATGTTTAATTCAAAAAACTAGAAAAAAGGCTACTAGAAAGGCCTTAAGGTCTAGGAAAGTGAGTACAATTGGCAAAGTTGAGACTTATTCACAAGTTTTTCTACATCAACATGTCATCTAGTTATAACATAAGCTATTACTTTGGGAAAATAACATAACAACACACATCATTGAGCTAAATAAATTATAGTATTTTAAAGCATAAAATAATTCAAAGTAAATAACTAAAAATAAATGATCGAAAGGAGATAAGTAAAATAAATAAGTAATGTATGTGTACTTTTACTTACCTTTATCATTGAATGGTTATATGTTGTGTTTTTAGTTTTGATAATGGAGGTCACAAATCCTAATTTTTACAAACCCTAAGGATACAAAACTTAAAGAGCAAAAACAAACAAACACATGAAAGTTAGGATAACTGAAATGTGTAGGCATGATGTACTTTGAAATTTGGTAAGCTAGGGTGATAAATGTTATGTTAGGATCAAATGACCAAGCCAAAATTTATATTAAATTAGATAACTAAAAAACCAAGGATACTAAATGAACAAAAGAATCAAATAAGTGTACCCTATATAAGAAGGGTAACAAACCAAATCAAACTAAGGATACATAAAAATATAAATTGAACATCAATGTGAAAGTAGTAAAAATCCTTAAACAAAGATGAGAAATAAATTATAAAAGAACATTTATGAGTGAGAAATAAAAATCCTTACTCTATCATCAATGAAAAAACTACATAAAAGTGAAAACAACATTGGTGAGTGATAAGTAACAATCCAAACTCACTCAATAATGGAAAAAATACATAATATAGAAGCGGATCTAGTTATTCAAAAAAAAGGGAATGATAAAGAATGTTTAAAATCTTTTAAAAATTTAAATGAAACCAATGAATTTCTATAAATGTAAATCAATGGTGTAAATAACATAATTCATAGTTACACAAGCATATTATTTTATTCTAAAGATAGATAAAATGAAAACAAATTAGTGTTAGTATGTTTTAAAATATGAAGAAGTAACATAGAAGTGGGAAAACAAATTTATAATCAATCTTTCCTATCAATAGAGAAAGAAATGGGTGGTGGGGGAGATGTAAGAATAATAAAGTTAGGGAGACTCTTTATCAAAGTCAAGACACTAAAATTAAGTTTGTCAAAATAAAAGGACTTTTGAGATTAAGAACTCTGAATAACTTCTCCTAACCACACAAATATTTGGGTTATCAAATGAAGTGTGGATATTATACCATGAAGGATATATACATGAAAATTAAAATGGACTTACCTTCCCACAACATATTCCTCATTACTTAGGACCCCTTACAGAGCCATTGGTCTACTGTGAAGATTGGGTACTTGTGTGAGAAATTAGGGGTCACTATAGATAATTTTTAATTGGCGTATCCCAATCTATTGGCATATCGCACCCCAATGGACCTCGACTCTATTATGAGGCCAACTATGGAGTTTGAGCTTCGATTAGGAATAAGAGATGCATTATGAATCATATATGTTAGTGAGATGTTGACTTTTGAATTTTATATTGTCTTTTGATCATTGCCTTTTTTTAATGATTTGGATTTTAAATTTTCATGGTTTAGGGATTTGGAGAATTAAACATGGATGCTGAAAATTACTATAATTTAAAAACTTTGGAATTGTGGTGAAAATGATTATCATTTGAAAACTTTGGACTTGGTTATTAAGAAAGAGGACTTAGATAACATGATGTCTAAGAGTCTTGTTTATTCATGTGAATTAAAAAATTTATCTTTATGTTGACCTTATTTTATCCAATATGGAATGAAAGGAAGGGAAATCAAGGGGAAAGAACATGAAATGATTTGAATTACCTCAAATTATAAAAAATGTGACAATGTAAAAAGGAGACAATGATAGGAAAGTTTAATTCCTTATCATACGAATGTATGTAATACTAAGGAAACATGCCAATATAGTTATTTTTGCGAGTTTTATCTACAAAAGAAACAAAAATCAAGGCTAAGAATATGGAATCATAAACTTGTAACCATTTCTTAAATTTTTAAAAACAACACTTGGTTTGGTAAAAATTAATAATAATAATAATAATAATAATAATAATAATAATAATAATAATAATAATAATAATGATGATGTTTAAAATAATATGTAGATTTTATGAGGAGAGCCTAGTCATATCCATGGTCTTACACTACAACTCATAAAAGGAAAACCCAAAAAAGTGAAAAATGGTATTTGTGAGCAATGTTTGGTCCTATCCATGGTCTTACAATGAAACTTACAAAATAAAAATCCCAATGGGTAAAAAATGTAAAATGTAGTATTTGTGAGGAACACATGGTCCTATCCATGGTCTTACAATATAACTCACAAAAGAAAGAAGAAAATGAGAAGGCATTGTAAAATAAAAAACTTGTGATCTAAAGATAAAAATTATGAAATATGGATGGATGAAATAAAAAGGTATTCATGAGGAAAACCAGGTCATATCCATGGTATTACAATCCAACTCATGAATTAAAGAAACCAACATATTGAAGGAGGGAACTGAGATTTGTGTAAAAAATTAGGGTGTTAAAAAGGAGAGATCATTGGATAAGTCTTATTAAAAAATTTAGTAAGATAGTATACATAATTATGAAAAAGAAAGGAGATATTTATCAAAATATTTCTTCAATAATTGTGCATTGGTACATTTTTTAAAAACATGACCTTCATTATTTTGTAGAGATAAGTGTTATGACTAATAATGTATTTTACTAAATAAAATACCCACATTTTTAGGGCATATTTTCCTTCTTTATCATGGGTATAGTCTGATTTAACAACTAGATCACCAACATTTAAAGTGTAGAGTTTGACCTTTTTGTTATGTTGTTTGTTAATGTGAGCCTTATATTGAAGGTTATGTTGTAAGGTGGATAAATTTTGTTCATAAATAAATTCTAAGGCATGAAGATGAGCATCACATAATTATTCATGAATAATGATACCATGAAGAGATATCTATAAAGATGAGAGTTTGACTTCTAATGGTAAAACTGGTTTGGAACCATATACTAGTGAGATGGTGTTGCCCCAATGGTAGTATAAATGCTAGTATGGTAGGCCCAAAGTGTGGGGTATAAATAAAGATGATAATTAGTAAAAGTTTCTCAAATGGTATTTTGTAATAATTTATCTATGATTTTATTAATGGCTTATACTTGGCCATTACATTATGGATCGTAAGGTGTGAAAATTTTTTGGGATATTTTAAATTTAGCAGATAATTTTTTAACTTCCTTGTTTTTTAAATTTACACCATTATTAGAGATGATAGTATGGGGAAATCCAAAAGGATAAATGATTTGGTTAAGGATAAATTTTAAAATAGTGGTTCTCATGGCATTGACAAGAGACATGGCTTATATCCATTTGGTAAAATTTTATATAGAAATGGAGGAGCTTAGTTGGTATTCAAAACTATGCTTAGTTTTCCAAGATAATCTATAAAATGTTATACACAAGGAGATTTGTATGTTCTGAGGGCTACAAGGAATTGAAGACAAATATGGGACTTGGGTGTGAAATGGAGTATTTAAAAGTGTTTGAAGATTTCAAGAGGATTGATTCATGTTTTTTAAGGAAGATAAAGGTGTCTCATTTAGAGATTTTAAATTCATGAAGATAAAATCAATATTTGAATAATTTGAGGAAGAGAGGCACAATGAGATCAAATGGGTTTTAAGAAACTTAAGGAGTAATGTGAATGATCATCACTATAACATCAGTATGGAGAGATCTTAATAAAATTCAAAGTGTCAAAGAGAAGAGAAAAGGGAAGTTTGAGGTGAGTTTGATGACCAAGGAATGCCACTTTTCATTTTCCAATTTAGGAAGAGAGAAGTTTGAAGAAGAAGAAGACAAGATGTGTCAAGCAAAGAGAAAAAATCCTACACCATTTCCAAAATGAAGAATTAGGAAGAAGGTAGCACATGTCATTAAAGACCTTATGAAACTATTCTTCAACCTCCTTTATTGTAAATCTTGATTGAAACTTGTCAATGACTCTCTCATACACCACTTCTCTCTCTCGTTATCTATATTTATAGCTTGTTTCAATTTGTAATCATCATCCACCTAAGTAACGTGAATCCCTGCTCATTTATATACCTTTGATCAATGAAAAACTACTAGTGTTACCTCTTTTTATGACTATACTTAGTGTGTGTGCATGGATGGTTGATCTTTTCAAGTGATTTGTGTAGTCTTCTATGGAATGTTATCCTAATCTAACACCTATATGTAGTTTGAAAGATTTTTTTATAAGAAGTGTGTAAGTGTAGTTTAAGGTTTGAGTGATTTTATCTATTCACTAGCATCTTTCGAGACCTATTAGTCCTCCTAGACTAAATACATATCATAACATTTAAATTTAAATATTGATGTTAGAGATTCATATTTGGAGTAGTTAATGTTAAGGTTAGTCTCATGGTTTACATGTGCACATGGAGTTGGTTGGTAGTGATCAATTGATTTGGTGTATCACACCCTTAGTTTTTTTTTTCATTTTATTCCTTTCCATTTTACATTTCAAGTTATTATTAGATCCTAATTGATACATCAAGGGGAGATATCCTTATAATCTATAGGTTTATCCCACCTAAAGGTTGCCCACAACCTAGGACCAATATCATTTAATATCTCAAGTTGAGAGGGATTGAAACACCCTATCAAGGGTGAAAATTTGATCTATAATAGTTCTCTCATGCCTTGTGGGAAAATATTGATAATAAATTAAAGGTTTTTGGTGTTCCTCTTAAATGCACCAAATTTTTAGATGCATTTTTAAAAACATCAATGGCAACTATAAATGTATTCAGCTAGTTATAGTATCCCATATATCATTTTAAGAAAATTTTCTTTCATTTGTACCTTTCTCATGAGGTTTTATGGTTGAGTTTGATGTTGATTTTTTTTTATAAAAGTTGACAAGCCACATCAAACTCATGTTGATCCTTATAGCATTTTGTTAACTGTTATCAAAAGTATGTTGATTATTATCAGTCTTATTATCAAGACTATTACCCTCTTTTACCTCAATAGTCATACTAAGATAGTTCACCTCCGTGATAACCCTTTCATCTTTCTAATAAACCTTGTCAATACCATGTTACCCCTAGTCAACATAGCCACATTTCAAATCAGTCTATCTCAATATTCAATAAAAATCAATTGGGCTATGAAAGGTATATGGTAGGGCTCAACACATAAAGGGAGTGTGGTCAAAGTGTTCCTAGTCATGTCATTCAAAATGTGAGAGACTCATTTCAATTGATAAATAGATATTGGGCATTAAGAGAAATTTTTCAAAGACTCACAAGTGACATGATGGACATAGGTGGCCTTATTCAAGGCATAGAGGACAACCTAATAATTCATAAAGGGAAACAAGATTAAAGATATCAACCTCATGTGTCATACCCTATACCACCTTATTCCTCTTTTGTGCCACCCATACTTCCTCAAAATACTGAATCAAGTGAGTTTCAAAGTGCCCCAACTCTTTCACATACTCAAGCTTTCCCATCATGGAAATAAATCCAAGAGAATATCCATAAGAAGAAAAAGGTTATTGTTGAGAGGGTTGAAAATCAAGACAAATCAAAACTAGAGAGTTTTATTTCCACTTGGAGGGAAACTAATGAAGCTATATTGTCATAAAAATCCATTCCACTTCTTTATCAACCCCCCAAGAATTCCTTTAAGATTCCAATTTAGAATCAAGCGTTGAAATCATGGGATAAACAAAGTGGAAATAGCCTAGATTGGGTAATTGAGATTAAGGAAGAACCAAAACCTTTTCAATCCCCATCCATCCCTTTTCAAGTTCCTAAATCCTTCCCATATTGGAAAAAATTTTAAGAAACAATCCAAGGCAAACAAGAAATCCTTATTGAAAATCTTGAAAAACCTGACTTTCTCATCTTGGAAATCAATTCAAAATAACATTCAAATTAAGAATGAGGTTATTATGGAGAAGGTTGAAAGTGAAAACATTTCAAATTTTGAGGGATTTATTAATGAATGGAGGGAATAAATAGATAAGCTTCTTGATCATGAGATCTCAAAAATAGTTTGTGAGGTTGAGTAGCCTCTCCTTGAGGAAAAAAGTTAAATTGCACTTGTAGATCACTCCCAATCATATTATGAGGATAATTCAAGTGAACATGAGGAAGGGATAATCACTATAACACTTATTGGTGAAGAGAGATGCAAATAGACCTTTTAAGTTGCAGAGAAAGGTGACTTTAATGGAGTACAAGTTGATCAAGTGATAGTAGACCTTGAGAGAAATGGTCTTTCCCAATGTGAACAAGGTGTTGATGAATTTGTTATTATAAAATAAAAATATCTTAAGGATCCATTAGATTTTGAAAAAAATTATTTTGAGTCCTAAGAGCATGATAAAAGAGGTAAAAATTCAAATTCCTTCTCAAATTGTGTTATGACTGCCTTTATATAAGTTCCTATCAAGCTTGAAAAAGGTCTAAGTGAACTAGAACCAGGTGATGTTTAATTGAAAGACTTGTTTGAAATTATAAGAGAAAGTTACACTCTTCTAGAGACATGTTATGGTTTGATTCATATTGATGAAGGTAGTTTTGTCAAGCAAGGCACTAAGCAAGAGAAAGGTAGCTCTCCAAGCTTACCACTCCAAGAGGTGAATTAATTTAAAGATTATTTATTTTATATTCTTAAATAAGATTATCAACCTATAAATTAATTTTCAAGTACTTGTTAATTCTTGGAAAAGGAAACTAAGCTTCATTGGCCTCAATCTCTCAAGAAGTAAGATGCACTTCTCCTTCAATCCAACCCTACAAGCATGCCACAAGATCCATATAAAATTGTTCAGCTTGATCAAAAGAAGCCTTTTGATGAGATATTAATGAGATTTTTTGTGACAAGAATCTAAGTTTGGAATGAGTATGATTTGGTCCTTGACTCACATAGTCAATCCATAAACAAGGGAATGAAGCAAGAATTTATAAGTATTAGTCAATAAGTTTATGAGTATGCCAACATCTCATAATGTAGGTGGAAGTTCCCACTCTATGAGAAATACCTGATTAAACTTCATTCATCACATGACAAACTAACTTCATGGGAGCATGTAGATATCAAGATCTTATCTTTTGATCCTAGAGGTGAAAATTATGCTGAAGTTAGTTGTGTGTAATGTTTCTTTTTTTTTACCTAAGTGCTTATTAACACATGTGTTGGTTTATTTTGTCTTAGTTTGTTTTGATTGTTATGTGTGTTACCTTTTGTGTCTTGTGTGTTGGGAGGTGTTTTTAGTTTATCATCTTTTTCAAGGTAGTATTGTGTCTCAATTTGAGGGAAAATGACTCTATAACCCAATCGATGGACCAGGAAACTAGTCTAATTTGCTTAGAAAGCAAGCATCCCCAGGAGATCATCAAATATATTATACAAATTTTGGCTACCATTACAGAGATTCACAAAAATATTGACTTGTCATGTTTTATAACCATGTTTATAGCCATTTTATGCCTTGTGAGGTATTCAAATGGTCCTTTTTAGGCCTTATTAGCATAATTTGACGTAAATCTGAAAATTTTAAGGCAATGAATTATGTTTGTATTGTGCTAGTCTATCCATACCATGATATGAATAAATTTGATCCAAAATGTGTTAAAGGTTCATAAGTGTCTCTCAATTCATCCTTCCCTTTGACCACCTTACATGAACATTTTATACAAGTTTGGAAAAGTTAAGGTTGTTTTGTAAAGTTTAAGGTAAATGTTATGCTAGATAAAGGTGCATGTGGCCAAGTCCAATGCATGTCTAGGCTTGTAAAGTTAATGTAAAATATTATGAAGGATATATTTAATGTGCATATATGTCAAGATGTAAGTATAAGTTAGATCATATTCAATTTTTTCAAGTTCAATGTACAAAAGAGATAGAATCATTCCAAAGAAGATAGTTTTAGGCACTTATAAAGACTTAGAGGATTCATATTTAAGTAAAAGAATTAAACTGTATCTTCACCTTTCTCAAATAATTTCCATGAATATCAAGATTGCAAAAGTCCTAACAAGCCAAAATTTACACCAGAGTCTCCATCATTTTCTTGGAAGAATGGTAATGGTCAACTTCATGTGCTCATTTTGTATAGAGGAGAGAGTGTGGTGACCTAAAATTGTGGTAAAAGGAAGGGGGTATAATAGCCTTTATAATTTTTTTATTGGCTCTTATATTGTTGCCCTTTCCTTTATGAACAATCACTGAGACCATGAGGTGGTCTAAAACCCTACTAAAACCCCATAGGCTCATTTTTATCCTTGGAAATGAAGTTTAAAGTTGGATATAATCCTAATTTAAATTATTAATGATATAAATTATATAATCAATAGTTTTATTTGTTTATTCAATCATTACTTGGCATGTGCGACCCTCAACGAGAGCATAACCTCCATTCAGGGTAACTTACTAGTTTTATGAGAGATTATAGAAAGGTTTTGGGTTAGATGGAGTATATGTTCACCTAAAGAAGGATATAAAAATATAAATCAATCCATATTTCATCCTTATAACCTACTCAAATCACTCTCAAACATCATATGATTTAAAATAGTGAAAGATAAAAGTGTAATCATACATTGAGATAGGTTATTGTAGGAGCTCAATAATGGCACTAAATGAGTATATGGAAAGTTGATATATATTATTGTAAACATGTTAATGTGTTATAGTTCCATGTCAAAGATATTGAACCATATTTTCACTCTATTCAAATCCCTCAAACATGACTGAGTACTTCCATACTATCCCTTCCAAGTAGCATTCATGGTTTCAGCATAAAGACTGTGTAGAAGGCTACCTACACAAAGGTGAATTAAAAGTGTTGTATCTCGATTACTCGCTAAGAAAACTATTTGACTATTTATGGATATATATATATATATATATATATATATATATATATATATATATATATATATATATATATCAAACACATTTGATATTGGTTATAATTCTGACTAAGCTTGAGATATATACTATTATGGACCATTAGGATATTGCTTAGGTTACATGATCATGCTGTTATGAGTTAGTTGTAAGATATGTTTACTTTATGATCTTGTTGATTTGTCATTTCAGTTATATTTTATGGTGAGTGTATATCATGATAGTTATGGTTTAACTACCTACATTTTTAAGAGATTGACGCAAGAGAACCCATCACTCAAAGTGTGATGGAGGGAGTGCATCATCAGAGAGGGTGATGTAGATTAAGATATCAGAGGATGATAGAGAAATTGACCAGTACCCTAAACACACCATATAAATATTGCACATGTTAGATTCATAATTTGAATGGTTAGCATAATATTTTTAATGTTACTTGTAATAGATGGATGTTTGCTTACAATTTGATAGAATATTTTAAAGGTTTTGTGGATTTTATCTAGTGTAATTATTGTGTTACCATTAATGTTTTATAAATTAGCCTAAATTGATTAATTTATTACTTATTATTTTATCCATCATAGCATATTAAGGATGACTATTAGTGAAATTATGGATTTTTATAATTAATGTAAAAAAAATTAGGAAACTACCTTTTATAAGGAAAAAACACAAAAGAATAAATAATTGGTCTAAAAATAAAGAAATCCATTAAATAAATAAATTAAAAAAACAAAGAATGAAAAAATAAAGAGGAAATAAAAAAATAAAGAAGAAAATATAAAGAGATAAAAAAATTGGAAAAGCCAAAAAGGAAATAAAGTAATAACAAAATCCTGAAGGGAAAACTATGCCTATTTATAAAATGAGATTTTTGGGAAGAAAGGAAGGGGCGTAGCACAAGGAGAGGTGATAACATCATAAAAGGAAGTGGAACTGAAAGGAATCAAGTATGAGAATAAAAATAATAAACAAATGGGTTGTTGGGTAGGCACTTTTGCTCATACTTGAACCCTAATTTTTTTGTGTATATTTAGATAACTATTTGGCATTGAATTAATTAAACTGGGCACCCAAAAAGAGATGAATATTTGCTAAAATAAATCTAGCCTAGAGTTAACCTTCACTCCCTTCCTTTTAAGTTAACTTAAAACTCATGATGGTTGATAGTAAGATTAAAATTCTACGTTCTTTCCATTTTGTTAGTGTCGACTCACTCCTATGGGGCATTCTAGATTTACCTCAATTTATCCTATTATCCCCTTAATAATAATTCATTGTCCTAAATATTTAATCAATTCTTTTATTTGCTTTTCAAACTCTGAATCCTCTTTTAATTTCTATTCTATGAAATATCCTACTAGCAACATCTACTAGGCATAGAGATTGGTAAGGAGATGTAAACATAAAACCTTATAAATAACATAATTTAAAATTTGAATAGTGATTTGAATTGAAAATATATCTAATTGGTGCCTTTAGAAAATATATCAAATCAAATGGTGTCACTTAAATTGATACCCAAACCCACTTGAATCATTGTATTTACTTATAAATCATTGCACCCAATAATTTATGTCTCTACAGATAAGGAAGAATGAGCTAAGATTAGCTGATCACTATAAATTACCATATTTTCATGAGAATATTCATTCAATTGTAAAAGGATGATTGGTATAGAATCAGAAGTTTTAAGACTGATAAATGAATTTTCTATCATACATTATGGATTCTTTTAAAAAATGACAAGATTAAATATGAAAGAATATGTTTGAATTAATTTATCCATTTTCCTAGCTGAGGATCTAAAATGTTAATGGGAGGAGGAGTAAATGATCCAACATGAATTAACAAATATTACTCTGTTGATGTTATGTGTTCTGATGGGTCAAGAGATTTTGTAGCTTAGATAAATGTGTATGGAACTTAGTTTATCCACCTCATTAATCTAAGTTGATAAATATATATTTTGAGCAGTCTATTCTCCTTTAAAGTATTTACCTTTCAGGCTTTCAACATTAATTTATGATAGATATTTCTTGATAAGTATAGTTAAAGATAGAATTATATAAACTTATGTATCACCTATCTTTTAAATGATACACAATTATATATTACTTCAAACACTTTTAATTAGGAGTGTTTTTATAATTTATATATATTATACTTAAACTAATATCAAATATTTTATGCATGAAGTTATTTTACAATATTAAAAAAAAGTGTACCTATTGTGGAATTATATTATCTCAAGATTTGGTCAACAGGATTTGGTGTACTTAAAGTATATATGATATTTGGAATTATATACAAAGGTATACATTGAATGTTTTGTTTCACTTGGATTTTCACCATTTGAGGAGATGTCTCATCTCTCCTCATCCAAGTGGCACAATTGAAACACTTCAAGGATGTGGGTAGCCTAAGAATAAGGTGAATCTCTAGATAGGGCTAGCTCCCTTGATGTACCACTTTTGGATCACTACTACACCATTGATTTCAAGGAAAGGTGTGAGAAAAATTAAAATAAACTAACCTAAAGGATGTGATACACCAAATCAATTGATGATTACTAACCAGCTGCATGTCATACATGAGACTAAGAGACTAACTAGGCATACACCTCTCTAATATGAATCTTCTCACATTAATATTTCATTATGAGGTTGTGATGAATGTTTATGACAGGAGGAATAGATAAGAGGAATAGAATGTCACTATTCAAAATACTAACTCACTCAACCTTGGCACTTCAAAAAACACTTCACATGACCTATAAGAAGTAGCTGTAAATAGGTGAGAGAATGAGACAATAATGCTAAGGAAATAATCTTCATCACTAAGAAAGATTAATAATTCAAGTGAAAACACTATGAAAATTCATATAAAAGATAAAATAAATTTTCTTTATTTATATATGGTATGAAAATAATCAATGCTTCACCATACTTAGGTAGAACATCCTTTACAAAGGCCAAAATGGCTAATTATTATAGAAATTGAGAGAGAGAAGAGAAGAAAGAATTACAAAGGTCACAAGGACAAGTTTAAATATAAGATAAGGAGTTACATGTGAATGAAAATATAATGTGAAAATAATCATGTAAATTTATGTATCACAAGAGTCAATCCAAGGCATGAAACTCTTAAAATGTGGCATGAAATTCCTTTTATTGGCTTTAAAAATTGTCTTCATCATTCACCCTTATTAGAACGTCCCAAAACTAAATATGGATAGGTATAATTATTTTAATGAGATTTAATGGTTTTATAAATTCTTATCCATGTATTGTTTGCATTCCTAATCACCTAGATTCCTCTAAAAGTGAGCCATCACTACCTGTAATCAAAGAAACTCCTCTTTCACACACCTTGCACACTTGGATCCCAAAATGGCTTAATTTATCATGAAAATATATGAAATTTATTTAATTACATGTTTAAATAATATCCATGGATTTATAAAAATTAGGAACAACTAAAAAGTAGTTTACTTGAAGTTTTTTGCCCTTTTCATTATCATGTTCATTACACCAATATTGACTGGCTGAGATGAATTAGTTGGTAGGAAAACTTAAGAGTTTTTATAAATCATGAAATGGAAATGAGGATTTATATTAATTCTCAATATTCCATCCAAAATTTATTTCACCTTTTAAAACCTCTTATAACCTGCACAATGCACAAAATAGACAAAAGAACCAATTTTGTACCTTGTCTGTACAGATAGGTTAGCACAAAAGTTAATTGGGGGAATATCTAAATAGTCCTCTACAACCTCCAACCACTTTTCTTGTCAATTTTTCCATTATAGTATCTTTCTATCTTCATTTCCTTCATTGGGTCATTTCCAAGGGTTTGCAAGGGGTTTGAGACATTTCCACTCTTAAGTTTTGTTCATAAAGATAGAACATTGGAATTGTAAAAAAAATTCCACATGTATGATGTTAAATACCCCTGATAACCTCTCCAAACTCCTTGTATATTCATTAAATTTTCCAAAGTATATATGAGCATTCAAATTTACCTTATCAAGATTTTCCTTCCATTTGCATAGGCCTAGTGTTGTCTCTGGGCTCAAAAATGAATTTCTTATGCTTTCTATGAAAATTAGATGATTTTAAACATATAAAATGACCATATAAACATAATCCAATATTTCATAATTCATATCTAAGTCTATAAGTGTAAGTGACTTCCCATTTGGGCACTAGGCCTAAACCCTACCTAAAAGCCCTATTTGCAACTTTGAGAGTCTAAGCCACCCTGTTGAGTTTCATCCTTTTATGATTGGTTTCTCATGTTTTCAGAGGTTTTTTTCAACTTTACACACCTCCTTTAAATTTCCAAACATCTCCTATCTCATATTTTATCTCCTTTTCTTAAAGATTTCAAGGATTGCACATAATGGGAGTGCCCTCTATCTAAGATAAAACATAAGGAACTTCCCCTATTTTATCAGACTAACTGATCATTAGAGGACCTTATTTAGGTTTTATATACATTTTACACAAAATTAATCCTTTTTTAATCCCATTTGACCTTCCAACTCTCCTAAAAACCAAAATAGACCCCTATGAAGGCATACTGTACAGGGTTTAGGATGTAGATTATGTATGCTTGATTAGGGATCCTTATTCATATATTTACATGATATTGGTGTATCATGTGGAATAAATTGTCATTTTAAAATTTATTATCATTCTTTATAACCCTTTCTAAAACTCTTCAATCCATGCCCTTGAGTTGATTGGTTAAGGTGTTAACTGTGTTTCCTATATTTCTTCTTTAACTGTAAATCATGTAGGTGGTCATGCTTGTTTGAAATTTAGATATAGTGTCTAAATATATTATCAAGGTGTTTATTAATAAAATAAGTCATTTATATACCTTATAAATCATGTTCATACCTTACAACCACTTTACTAGAGTTCATTATCACAACTCAATTACAACTGAGTATGTTGAGGCAAAACAAGGGTCCAACTATAGAGGAAGCTGTGTTTTGGAATTGTATCTATGCTATAATACTTACTCTATATATTTTATGAAATTTAATATTATATTTAAATCAATTCAATTTAATTTTAGGCATGTCAATGTTTGACTCACTAGTTTCCTCCCACTATCACACCACAATCAAACTATAGGTGGTTATTTTGTGACCAAATGGGGCCTATAGGTGTTAGTTGGCCTTTGAAACTATGTCATATGTCTTTATATGACCTTATGGAGCCCTTATTAAACCTTTAATATCAAAAATTTTATTTATATAGGCTCACTATACTCCAAGTTCACTTTAAGAGCTCTATGAGAACCTATAGGTAGGTTGTAAGTGACCTTTTCTAGGTCACTATACACTTGTAGATAAATATCCAACCATATCATTTCACTTTAGGATTATTACAAGTCATTAATATGATTTTTAAGCTTGGTATGACTCTTCAAACAAGATAATATTTCTTTGAATTTCCACTATGGGAAGTGGAGCCCTTTTGAGGTCAAAAATCTATAGATATTATTGACTGAGTTTAATGCATAAAAGTGTAACTATGGGTCTTCTAACAACCATCTTCCCTTAGTCATCTACCATCAAAAAAATTTAGAGATATCCTCTTATGTGTAGGATACCAAATTTTATCATGTATATTCATCAAAATTCCTTGTAACCTTGTTGTATGTTATCAACCAAATGGCAAGGTTCTCTATTTTCACCTTTTAGGGAAAGTGTCCCTGAATCTATACTCATCTCTCCATTTGAAATTTCCTCATAGTTTGCCTACAAACTCAACAAATATAATGGGTATTTTATGATCAGAACTAATGATATTAATCCCAAGAAGTATTACATCTCATGTTTCAACCTTTCTATATGGCTCTTTAGCTTTTTGTTAACACCCCTTGTAGGTGGTTTCTTCACATACATGCAGTGAGGTTCAGTAAGGACAATGTGCATTATTTTGACCACTTGATCACTCTTAGTCCAAATATAACCTATTAAAATATATTATTTCAACCTTGAGGACCTAAAAACCATTTAATCATGTCTTTTACCATATTTCATCTTCTTGTAGGGCACCTACAGGTGAATGGAATAGTAAACAAGAGTATTGGGAAGGACGTATGGACTATGATCATGTAACATGACCTTACTACCATTTTAAGGTCTCATATTTATTCCTTAATCTTATATAAACTTTATAAAAAAGTCCAAAAATACTCTTTCTAATGTGAATATAACTCTTGAGATCACCTGTAAGTGTGTGTCCATGGCTGATTATGTATAAATGTTGCACATGACTAAAATAGTCCTTTCTTACACTATATGGATTCTAAATCACTACCTTATGTGGATATAATATATTAAAAATATTTGAAGACTTCATCATACTTCTTTGAATGTTCTTAGAGCCTTGGACAACTCA
>JARHVA010005365.1:317500-407500 GCA_037957365.1 Torreya grandis
GTCCATCAAGGAAAATGGTGATAGCATGAGGAAAAGATGAATTAGTTGGTGGAGGTGAGATAAAGAACTCAACATCAGATTGAGAATGAATTATAGGGGATCTTTTTCGGAGTTCTTAAAGAAGGGGAGGCATACCATGGGCTAAAATAACTTTGTTTTATTACTTCCATTAAAAATTATCTTCATTAAAATATTATTTATCTTAATAACTCTTTTGAGGATGGTTATATGGGGTGTGTTTAGGAATAAAATCTTCTTTTGGCTCTAAACCTTCCATCACACCTTGACTCAACAATTTCATTATCAACTCAAACTCTTCAATTTTTTTGGCTAATTTATCATGGAAAATTTTATTTTTAATATGATATGAATATTCATGAGGATAAGTATTAAAATAGGGATAATATGGTTAACAAGAGGTTTCTTGAGGAAGGGTGGGAGGGGATTTCATAGGATCAAGTTCTTTCTCAACTTCACATTCTTTATCAAGAATTTTATCCCCTTTCTTTTCCCATGATTCCACTACCTTATTCTATCTTAGGAAGTTAGGATTAGGAGTCTCTTATTGAGTTAATGATGTAATTTGACGAGTGGATGAAGTGTTCAAGAAATTTGGGGTTTCCTTAGGCTTAGATTCTCTACATTATCTCCAACTTGGGATTTCATAACTAGAAGTATCTTCTTAAGGTGGAGATTTAATGGGAGAGGGAAATGAGGGATTAAATTCCACTTATTTTTTTGATGAGATGGATTGATGAATTTAATTATTGTCTAACTCAATCTACCTATCAAGTTTTGCTTCAAAAACCAAGTTTGTCTTTCCAACTCTCTCTTTCAGTTGATTGGGAAAAAGATGATTTTGATAAGTTCGATTAGATTCATGAGTATGGGTCAAGTATAACTAATTTAAATCTTGGAGAGGTGGATATGAGGGTTGATATACTTGGTGAGGTTGTTCCTCATGAATTTTTAGTTTATCTTCCAAGGATGAAATCAAGGCAATCACATCTAGCATCTCACTTGTGACCCTTTGCCAATTTGCTCTCTCAATAGGTTCCCACTCTCTTTTAACAATCTCTAATGCCTCTCTCACATTATTAATGAGATGGTTAGGAACCTCTTGACCATGTCCCATTTTTGTGTCAAGATCTATCATGTACCTCTCATATCCCAAGATAGTTTGCTTGAAAATTAAAATGGACTGATTTAAGAAGTGACTAGGTTTAATAAGAGGAGCAAGACACTAATAAGAATGGTTATAAGACTAATAAAACACATGACAAGGTTGATAAGGGTCATATAGGAGCTAGTAAGGATCATGAAAATGATGGTAATAATCATACAAAGGCTAATAGGGATTGTCATAAGCTTGAGATATCCCATCAACTTGTGTGAAACAATACTCAACACCAAAACTAGTCATGAAACTTCATTAGGAAGTAAGAACAAAAATAAAAATTTACCAAAAATATTCAAAAATAAACATTGGTTGATTGAATAGCTGATGTAACTTTAGATTCACCATTGATGATGGGATATATGCCTCCAAAGGTTGATGTGTTGAAAAACAACACCAAAAATATTTATACTTCTTGGAAAATGAGTCCCATTGGGCATGCCAAAAACTATTGTCACTTATATTTACACCCTTTGAGGAGATGTCTCAACTCTCCTCATCTAAGTGGCACAATTGAAACACCTTTAGGTTATGGGTAGCCTAAGAATGAATTAAATTCTAGATGTGGATAGCTCCCTTGATGTACCACTTTTGGATTACTACTACACCTACACTTGTAAGGAAAAGGGGGAGAAAAATAAATTTAAACTATTATAAAAGAGGTGATACACCAAATCAATTTATCACTACCAACCAATTGCATATCACACATAAGACAAAGAGACTAACTAGGCATACACTTCTCTAATTTGAATCTTTCCACATTAGTATTTCATTATGAGGTTGTGAGGAATGTTTAGGCTAAGAGGACTAGACAAGAGGCATATAATGCCACCATTAAATATAGTAACTCATTCAACCATGAAACTTCATAAAACACCTCACATGACCCACAAGAAGAAGATTAAAATAGGTGAAAGAATGAGACAACAATGCCAAGAAAATAATAGTTATTATGAAGCAAGATCAATAATATAAGTTAACACACTATGAAAAGTCATATAAAAGGTAAAATTAGTTGTATTTATTGATCTATGGTATGTAAATGAGTAGGTGTTTTCTATACTCAGGTGGAACATTCCTTAGAAAGGCCAAAATGGCTATTTTTTATAGAAATTGAGAGATAGAAGAGGATAAATAAGTCAAAATATCACAAGGACAAGTGTCAATATAAAAAAGTTAGTTACATGTGAATGATAAGATAATGTGAAATTAATCATGCAAAGTTAAGAAGCACATGTATCAGTGTAAGGCATAAAACTCTTGAAATGTGGCATGAAATTCCTTTTGTTATCTCAAAAAAATATCTTCATCATTCACCCCTATTGGAAAATCCTAAAACTAACTAGGGCTAGGTCTAATGATTGGACTAATAGTAAAAGGTTAAAAACATGGTTCTCCATGTATTGGTTTCATTCCTAATCACTTGGATTCCTATGAAATTGAACCATCACCACCTACACTAAAAAAAACTCCTATTTCACACACCTTATACACTTGGATCCCAAAATTTATTTAGTTTCTCTTGATAGGCATCAGTCACACCTTAAAACCATCTTACTTAAAGTTTTCCACTCTTCTCACTATCATGTTCACTATGCCATTTCTGACTAGATGAGATGAAGCAGGTAGTAGGAAAACTTAGGTTTTTTTATAAATCATGAAATGGACATGGGAATTTATCTTAAGTCTCAATATTCCTCTCAAAGTTGATTTCATCTTTTGAAACATCCTAGAACCTACATAATGCACAAAATAGTTGAAAGAACCAATTTTTTATCATATCCATATAGATATGTCAGCACAAAAATTGATGGGAGGAAGATATGAAGAGTCCTTTAAAATTCCAACCACTTTCCTTTTCATTATTGTCCATTACATTATTTTTCCATCTTCATTTCCTTCATCAAGTCATTTCTAAGGGTTTGCAAGGGTTTTGAGTCATTTCCACTCTTAAGATTGTTCATAAAGATAGGAAATTAGAATTGCAAAAAAAATCCACAAATGTGATGTTAAAGACCTCTGATAACCTCTTAAAACTCGTTGTATCTCCATTCAAAGTTCCAAGGGAGATATGAGTACTCAAAGTTACCTTATCAAGATTCTCCTTCCATTTACATAGGCCTAGTGTTGTCTTTGGGATAAAAAATGAATTCCTTATAATTTATCTACAAATTTAAGGCTTATACACATTTTAAATTATACTATGAAAATAATCCAATATTTTATATTGCATATCTAAGGCTATATGTGTAAGTGACTTCCCATTTGGGCACTAGGCCTAAACCCTACCTAATAGGGTTGTTTGTAAATTTGAGGGTCTAAGCCAACCTATTGAGTTTCATAATTTTTTGATTGGTTTATCATATTTTCCTAGGTGTGTTAAAACTTACCACACCTCAATTAAATTTACAACAATCTCTTAAATCATCTTTTATCTCCTTTTCTTAAAAATTGTAAGGTTTGCAAATAAGGGGAGTGTCATCTATCTGAGATAAAATAGAGGGAACTTACCATATTTTATCAAACCAAATTATAATTTTAGGATATTAGTATTTTTTAAAAACATTTTACACAAAAATTCAGCCCTTGGTAATCCCATTTTACCTTCCATCTCTCCCAAAAACCAAAGCAGGCCCCTGTGAAGGTAGACCGTGCAGGGTTTAGGATGTACACTATGTATGCTTGATTGGGGATACTTATTCATTTGTTTTTAAGATATTGGTGTATCATGTGGAATAAATTTTAATTTTCCAAGTTCTTATAATTATTTCTAACCCTTTCTTAAACTCCTCAAGTCATGCCCTTGAGTTGACTAGTTAAGGTGTTGACTATGTTTCTTGTATTTCTTATTTAACAGTAAATATTATAATTGGTCATGATTATTTTAAATTTAGATATAGTGTCTAAAGATATTCTCAAGGTGTTTATGAATACACCAAGTAATGTATATACATTATCAATCATTTTCATACCTTTTAACCACTTTTATCAAGTTAATTATCACCACTCAGTTACAACTGACTATGTTGAGGCAGAACAGGGGTCCACCTATAGATGAATCTTTGTGTTTTAGAATTGTATCTATGATCTAATACTTCATATATATATTTGATCCCATTTAATATTATCTTTAAATCAAGTCAATGTTCTTGTAGGCCTATCAATGTCTAACTCACTAGTTTCCTCCTACTATCACACCACGGTGAAACTATAGGTGGCTATTTTGTGACCAAATGGGGCTTGTAGTTCTTAGTTGGCCTTATAAACTATGTCATATGTATTTTTAAAACCTTAATGATTCATTATTAAACCTTTCATGTCAAAATTTGTATGTCTATAGGCTCATTATCCTCCAATTTCACTTTAAGAGCTCCAAGAGCACCTATAGGCAGGTTGTAGGTGGCCTTTTCTAGGTCATTATACACCTGTAGATGAATATCTAACCATATCATTGCAATTTAGGATTCTTATAAGTCATTAATTTTATTTTAAAACTTATTGTAAATCTTCAAACATGATAATATTCTTTGCATTTCCACCTTGGAAAGTGGGGCCTTTTTGAGGTCAAAAACCTGTAGACATTATTGAATAAGTTTAATGCATAAAAATATAACTTTGGCTCTTCTAACAACCATATTTCCTTAGTAATATACCATCAAAAATTTGTATAGTTCTCCTCCTATGTATATGATACAATATTTTATAATTTATATGCATAAAAATTCCTTGTAACCCTATTGTATTTTATCAAACAAATGTTGAGGTTCCCTATTTTCACCTTTTAGGGAATGTGTCCCTAAATATACAGTCATCTCTCCATTTGAAAGTTCCTCATAGTTTTCTTAAAAACTTATAAACTCTCATGGGTCTATTATTATCAACACCAATGATATGACTACCAAGAAGGATTCCATCTGATGCTTCAACCTTTATATATGGCTCTTTAGCTCTCTATTAACACCACCTATAGGTGGCTTCTACAAATATAGGTAGTGAGGCTGAGTATGTAAAATGTGAATTATTTTGACCATTTGATCACTATTAGTCCCATTGTAACCTCTTAAATTTTATTATTACAACCTTTATGAGATAAAAATCATTCAATCATGTCTTTCTCATATTTCATCTTCCTGTAGGGCACTTGTAAGTGAATACAATAACAATCAAGAGTATTAGGAAGGATGTATGGACTATGAGCATGTAACATGACCTCACCAAAATTTTAGGGTCACATATGGATTCCATACTATTATGTAAATACTATTATGTAAACTTTAGAAAATTCCAAAAATACTCTTTCTAACATGAATATAACTCTTGAGATAACTTTTAGGTGTGTGTCTATGGCTGACTATGTATAAATGTTCCACATGACTACAACAGTCTTTTTTTTCACCATATGGAATCTCAACTCAATAAACTATGTGGATATAATATATTAAAAAAAAATTAATCCTTCATCTTACTTTTTTTAATGTTCTTAGAGCCTTGCATGGCTCACTTATTTGAATGTGTATGGCAGTCATATAGCAAACTATTTGTATGGCACCTTATGACTACACTCTCATGCAGATTGATTTGGAGAATGAAATTGAAATGGGAGGAGATAAATAAAAAAATTTAAACATGATAATAAACTTATTTTCACCCCTTTTAATCACTTCTAAATCATGAATATTTTGTAAATGTTGAAAACCTACATGTCATCTTCAAACTAGACCAATCTATAAACATGAGATTATTTTAGTATAAAAATGATTCAAAACATGAAACTAAGAATGTTGATAATTATAAGAAGGATTCAAGATCCTATATAATCAATCTTAGCAACTAGATTGTATGGACTTGTCTAAACCAAAGCAAAACCTATAGGGTTCAGGAAATAGTGAGCATAAAAAACATAATCAACTTATTAGAGATGATTCATAAAGCATAGTCGAGAAATATTTGAAAACTTTTTATATAAATGTATCTCTCTAATTTTAATATCACCTCCCAATGGCATTTTACCAGAAATCTCTCCAACTATCTGTACCAAGCATAAATCTACTAACTAGTTTTATATGTCTAAAAGGGTGAAGAAGGAATAGATTGGTTTTGGACCTTTCTTATCACTTCCAAAGCATGTAAAGAATAAAAATGAATATTATTTTATGACCTTTTTTCACATGTCACCTTCCCTCATGCGTCGTACAAGTGCCAAACTCTTCTTTTTTTAGTTGATTTCTTGATTTTTAGTTAGATAAATTGTAAGTTTTAGATGGGACTAACATTCCTAATAGGTAACCTGACCTCTTGGATGTTTTAAGGAAAAATAATACTCTTGGACACCTTTAAAACCATGTCACTTGCATTTATGACCCCTAAATGGCTCATAAGTGACTCAAAATGACATATAAATTAATTAGACCGTCATCAAAGCTAAAATGGTATAAAAATAAACCAAATAAACTATAACACACCCTATGCCAAAATATTAGACCCTTAAAATATATAAATATCAATTTTTTACCTATAAGGTTCCCAATTTGACCTACATGGTAAAATTTGGTCAATAGGTTTAATGTATAGTATAGGGCTAGGAAAATATGGATATATGTAATGATAATTTGCCAATAAATTATATTATTGAATAATATATCTTAGAACCATAAATACCTTTGACATATTTCAAATTATATTTTTATATATTGTTGATTATATTTATGGAAAACATATACCTATCTGAGGTTTAAAAGTCATTTTATCATGATAACATATATTAGGTATAATGGATTTTATACCTCTAAGTTGTTGGCAAATATAAGATATTTGGTTCTAAGACTTCATGAGTTGAGAAACTAAGTCAACATGAATATAGAATCATAACAAAACATAAAAGTGTAAGGTCTTGTTCATGCAAAATGTAGTTAACCATGTGGAAGATTCTTGATTAAGATATTTAATTGAACGTTGTTATAATATTTACATATCACTGGAGTACTTGCATATGATGCATGTTATGATAATTAAGTACTCATATATAGGAACTACACCTATAGTTAAATAAATGGTTAAAATGATTCATAAGGTGTCTGAGGGATCAAAATTGCAACCATACAAAAACAATCTTTTAGAATGGAATTAAGTTATTTAAATAAAAGAATATGGTATAGCCTATTGATGAGTTATCTGACTCTTGAGAATAACACAACCAAGATGTTGAGATATATTTACATTCAATAGTGGATACTTGTGTGTAGTATATATTATGAGTATATATTTTATACATGTGTTTAGATAGATATTTAGCATACATTAGTGCATTGTGATGCATGCTTATAAGTTAAATATATGTTAAACCCAAATGGTATATATTGTAATTGATATATTTAGACTCACACCTTCATTTGACTAAATAAGCACATTCATGTTGATTATTCCTATGAATAGTATGTTGTTTGATAATTTTATAAATTATGTATGTATGCATACAACCTCAAGAGTTTATCAAATGTATTGATAGTATATTACATGTTTCATGAAAACTATGACTTGCCTTGTTATATCTAATTACTTAAATATAAGCTTATATTTCCATGTAAATATGACTACTTGACTATGACTTATTGTGAAAACCTAGTAGTTAAGTCTTATAATACTAAAATATGGTAATATGGTTTATCATAGGGAGTAGTATGTTAGAAACTAATTGTGGTAGAGAAAATCTGTAGTTAAATGTGTAATTACATGATGGTATAAACTGTATTCATTATTTCTAGTATGGGATAGAAAATAATGTAAGATTCATTCATATAATTGATGGAATAAATGTATGCTTTGGTTACTCCTGCACTTAGAATGTTATATGTTGTGGTTGATAATAGGATGCAAATAAATCTTGTGGTTTAATTATATTTCACCAATCTACATTGTTGATATGGAGTAAGGTGTGAGATGAACTTCACTAGCTTACTAGTATCATAATGATAGATGAAGGCAGTCTGATCAAGTGTTGTGTATGAATTTGATTAATCTAGATCATTGTTATTTATATTTCATAAAACTTTGGGCTAAATTATATTTACTAAAACATTATCATTTCATAAGTATGATTTACATGTTTGTGTGATATCTTACAATAGAATAGTTTTTTATGATACACTCCATTTTTAGTTAGAAATCATACAGCATATAGGTACTTGCTTGTCTCTCTATATTCCCACATTATCACTATCTACTCAACCATGAAGGGAGGGAAATTTATTGATGGGATTACTGAAGGGGATCATTGATCCATTTTTTGTGTGGAAAATTACTTGGATGATGCTCTCCCTCCCCACAACAATACTAATTATCGAGATGATACTTGAGATTACCATAGATATTTGAGTTTAGAAACTATGCTCGAAGAGAGCCATGCATCTTATATTTACATTGTACTATATTACACTTATTATTGAATACTAACATGAGATTTTTAATTATTTATTATTGCATATTGACAGTGGTGGTTTTAGACTTGTATCAACTATGGTTGAGTTAATATAATTACTTTCTATATTTGCATCAGGATGTGCTCTCATGATATTAGAGATCAATGATATGAGATGTATTATGATTGTTGTTATTATCATGATTGAGTATTTCATATGGTATTCATATATTCTCATGGTTTAATATATTTTTTATATGTGTTTAATAAAACAAATTCATATATTTCTAGTTGACCCCAGTGGGGTTGTTACAAAAAAGGTCAATACCTTACATCATCAGTGATGTATGAGGGCCTTAAGCTTATGTAAAAGGTTTTAACTTGGTGGATAATTCCTCTAAATTTAAAGAGGATAAAAATAGTCATTATGGAAGGCTTATACCAATAAAATATATACCTTTGGGTCTCTTTTTCATATGAAATGCAAGAACTTAGTACTAGGCACTGAGGTTTAAGGTCAAAAGAGGAGTGGCAATCATGAGTAAACACTATGGAGATGTGTGTAGGTCATGAAGGACAATCTATAATTAAAGACCTATTCCTATATCTAATAATCAAAAATCCCAAAGAGACCTAAAATAATTACCTATAAACATGTGGATGAATGGTGGAATAAATTTGCATATCAAGAAACCCTTGAGTTTCATTCAGAAGGTTTGAGGTATGGGGAATGTATAAGTGATTACATTATTGATGATGGAGGTCCTTTTAGGGCATAGCATAGAGTATAAACTCAATCCTAAATACCATCCTCATATAAGCTGAGTAGCATAGATACTAAACCTAGAATTCTATGAAGGTGTATGTGGGATATGGTTTTCATTATTAAAAGTTTGACAATGACTAGAAAAGAGTGAGATACTCTTGAATATGTGACTCCTCTAGAGGAAAGAGAGAGATTTTGTATCATAGAGACCTACAATTTCTTGAAGTATTTTGGGGTATGAATTCCCCTAATAAGGTTTATATATCCTATAAAATTATTCCCATAGGGTTCAAACTTAAAGGAATGATGAGGAAATGACAAAAATAGGGTTTTAGGGTCAAATTGGTCAACTGGCTAACAAACCTTAAGAATGGTTTAAATAAGGATCCAAGAATTTTTATGTGACAAGTGTATTATATAATAATTTATAGATAAGATGAGAGGTGTAAAAGACCTTAAAATACCATTTTCAATGTGAACCAATCACTAGGATAACACTTTAAACCCAAAAATCTCTCTCAAGCTCATTAAATATACTCTGCCTAACCCTAACCCGAGAGACTTTTTATTATACTTAGAATTGTGTGTATCGGGACCTAAGTTCATAGGGAATATTAGTTGCCTTTTTCTACTTTTTATTTATGGCATTATTCTATTGATTGGGGCCTTAGGCTTTATGAATCATCATTAAGATGATAAACAACTCACATGCTGCCAAGAAACCTCTCTAGTGACCCGATGGGACAAATTGGTATATTAAGATCTTGAAATGAATTAAACTTCCCTTGAAAACATATAATTATAATTCATCACTCTAGGAACATACTTACCATGAGATTTTCTTGTACTTATGCATGTACGGATGTATTTAATGTTATGTTTTTGTAAGGTTTTAGGCTCAAAACATGGTGTTTGATCTCATGGGCAGATGTATATTATTGGATAACATAGATTAACATGTATTATATATCATAAAGTTAAAAAAATCCATGCATTTGACCCTGTAATTGCTCTTACAGGTCTATTTCATGAAGGTAATATGAGAATGCTTGTGAAAGACTAAGATTTTGGCCATTTTTTGGTTCACCCACCTACTCAAGGTTCCAAACCCTCAAATTTGACATGGAGCATGCTCAAGAGGTCCTTAAAGTGAATCAAACATTTATCTCAAGTTTCACATGTGTGATCATTGATTAGAGACAAATATTAGTTTTTAGGCCTAGAGACCTAATTGAGGGATAACTAGAGAGAGAAATAAGTGAAGTGTACTTTCACATTGTGTCTGCTCATGAATTTTTTTTCAAAGATGGATGAGCTTAATAGGTACTCAAAACTATTATTTTTTTTCCAATATCATCTATATAATGTTTTACACAAGGATATTTTTATGTTTTGAGGGTTTCAAATAATTGAGGATGAATATGGGATTTGGGTGTGAAATGGAGTATTAGAAAGTGTTTGAGGCTTTAAAGATAATTGATTAAAGTTTTTTGAGGTAGATAAAGGTTTTTAATTGAGAGAGGTTTCATTCATGAAGATAAAATGAATATTAGAAGCATTCGAGTAAGAGAGGTATAGTGAGATCAAATGGGTTTCAAGACACATAAGGAGTTATGTGAATGATCATCATTATAACATCAGTATGGAGATATCCTAAGAAAATAAAAATTATCAAATAGAAAAGCAAATGAAATTTCAATGTGATTTGATGACCAAGGATTTCCACTTGTCACTTTCCAAGCCAAGAAGATGGTTATTTGAAGAAGAAGATAAGATGTGTCAAGGAAAGACAAAAGATCCTATGCCATTTCAAAGATAAAGAACCAAAAAGAAGGAAACACATGTTATTGAAGACCTTATGAAACTGTTATTCAGCCTCATTCTTGATTTTAACTCTTACTTGACACTTGTCAATTACTCTCTCCTATTCCACTTCTCTCTCTCTCCTTATCTCATTCTCTATATATACAGCCTTATTTTGCTTTGTAATCATCCTACACTTTAGTATGGATAATCCTTGCTCATTTTTATGCATTTTATCCATAAAATACTACTGGTTTTACCTCCTTCTATGACTTTACTTAGTGTGTGTGCATGGATGGTTGATCTTCTCAAGTGATTTACTTAGTCTTCTTTGGCATGTTGTCCTGTTTTAACACCTAAATGTAGTTTAAAATCTTATTTTTAAGGTCATGTGAAGTGTGAAAGTGTATTACAAGGGTGGAGTGAGTTTTTCTATTCACTAATGTCTTTATAGATCTGTGGACTAGTCCTCCTAGACTAAACACCTATCACAAACTTTACATTGAAATGTTGATGTGAGAGATTCAGATTAGGATTAGTTTATGTTAAGGTTAGTCTCATGGTCTAAATGTACACATGAAACTAGTTGGTAGTGATTAATTGATTTGGTGTATCACCTCCTTAGTTTGCTTTAATGTTAGTAGTAGAGCCTAATTGATACATCAAGGGGAGCTAGCCCTATAATCTAGAGGTTTGGTCCACCTAAAGTTCACCCATAACCTAGGACCAATCCTATTGCATATCTAAAGTTGAGATGGCTTGAAACACCCTCTCAAATTTGAAAATTTGAGCTATAATAGTTTGGATGATGAAGGCTTGGTAACTTGTTTCTTTTGAGAAGCATTAACAAAATCATGATGACATATTTTGATCATAACATCATGATTAAATATATCTCCTAACATAAAATAAATAAAAAATTTGGATATCCCACAACACATTTCATGATAATGATGCACATCACTATGAAACCAATAAAATTTGTTAGGATCATACCCTGTAGGTGGATTATTAGTGTAAATGAAAGGTTTATAAGGAGCTAATAATTGATTCATTTGTTGAGTTTTTAATGGTGAATGGGAAGCTTAGGTGTTATCCACTTTGGCTATTCCTATTTTTATTTGAGGAATATTTTTGGTGATCACATTGGTGGAGTTTTGAAAATAACCCTTGATGGTTTTTAGGTTGGGTTAAAATTGTTTTATAATAAAGTCTTGTCATTTATCTTGATCAATTGCATCATTTAGAGTTTGTAGAGAAAAATTTTGAACCTTGTATTGAAGGTAACATGTTAATGATGTTATAAATAGTTTAAATAATTTATCATTAGTCATGTTATGATTATATTTATGAGCCATAGATTTCCATCATTTAATGAAGTCATGAGCTAATTTAGAAGGGGATTATTTACAATTGATAAAATGGCTAAGATAATTTTTAAGAATATAATTGTGTTCAAATTCTTTTACTATAGGATTGACTAAAATATCAATTTGCCATATGGAATGTTGAAGGAATTTTTTATACCATTTTAATACATCTCCTGTGAATGTTTTGACTAGGATTTCAATAGTAGCAAAGTTATTTGATTAAAACCAATCTTTGTAAAGATTGCCAAATTATTTAAGTAAATATCGATGGTCTTTAGTTCCATCATATTTAATATTTGGAGAGTTATTTCCAATATAAATATAAATAATGAAGGGAGATAAAGGTTCATTTTAAATATTAAAAATCATCTTTTTGTGCATAGGGGGTTGGGGAATGATATTTCTTGTGGCATCTCTAAGAGGTGAAGGGATAAAATTTTAGTTATTTTGAGATATGAGTATAGGAGATTGATTGTCCATGTTTAATAAATAATATTTCATCTACATCATTTGAGATGTATTAAATGTTTACATAATATTTATTTATTTACTATTTCTGCAAGAATATGAGTGGTGTCAATTGGTGGATTGGGGTTGTTAGTGTTTAAAGGTGGATTGTTAGGGTTGGTAGGATGAGAATTCCCTAAATTGGTATTATGGGATGGGTTATTAGGTGGAGGATTTCTAGGTGGTGGGTTGTTAGTGTTTATAATATTACTTATAGGGTTATTGGTTACGCTTATGTTAATTTCCCCTACAATGTAATAAGGTGATTTTGAGAGAGAATTATCTTGAGAAGTGAGAAATGGATCAGATCCATTAATGTCATTAGTTGGGTTAATTTAAACCATATTGTAGTCCAAAGGTGAAGGATGAGATAAAGTGCACCAAGAGTGAGTATCCTCTTGGGTAACAAAGGTAGGAAGGAAATAATACCCTATGTATCATATAAATTGATTAAGTTTGTCCAAAAATATTATAATAAGGGATTTTATGATGCTTATAATGAGGATATAAGACTAAAGATAAAAGTTAAAATATATGAACAATGTTGGATAGATAAAAAAACATGATTGGCTAAGCAGGATCTCATAACAAAAAAGTGAATTGACTAAGAGGCATAGAGTTGATCAGGTCAATTGAATTTGAAAGAAAATATAGGAAAGGACACAGTCGATTGGGTCAACTATGTTATGTGGGTAAGCACTGACAACCAGCTTATTAGAGACTAGGTCAAATAGAATAACTATTTTTATGGATAGAAAGCCTAACCAACCTCTAAAAACCTAGGTTATATTGGATGATTGGGTCTTGTAGAAGGGAAAATAGACCAGCCTATGAGAGACCAGGTCAAATAGAATGACTATGTTTTGTGGAAATAAAAACTATAGGAGACACAATTGAGTGGGTCAACTATGTTCTAAGGCTAAAGATAAGTTTTGATAGGTATGACTCTGGAGATCTAATGTCATTTTATAGAAAAAAATTGAAATGAACACATAGAAAACTAGGTTAAACTAATCGATCTAGTTGTGACACACAATATAAACCTTATACCAATGTTGGCCAATACAAGGTTTTAAATACAACATACAATTATCAAAGATAAATAAACAAAAATAGAAATGTAAATCCATGCAGTCATTCCTAAGTGTTTTAAATTATAATTTTGGAAATAAATGTGATAGGTAATTGGCTTTAGAAAGGAATTAGAAAGGAAATCTAAGGATGGTTTTAATTCATTAAGGATGAAATGGATATATATTTGTGATGGTATTGTCTTCAAGTTAGGGCTTTCCCCCTCTTTTCACAATACTACAATGATAAGGGTGTTAGGCGTTTTTCCAATATATACCATCAACTAGATATTTATACTCAACCAAAAAAACAAGTCATCTTCCCCTTTGGTGATGAAATCCAAGTTAGTAGACGTTATGTAGAATTTATTTAATGTTTTTTGATATTATGTGGTTTGGAAGTGTGTGAATAAAATAAAAATTAGTGTGACTAAATTTATAAATTAAACCTCCATATTTAGTTTATGTGTGTTACTGTAACCAAGCAAGAAAAAAATGAAAGATGATTTAATTATTAAAAATATGAGTTAATTCCTTTTCTTAAAGAGTACAGAGTCGATTAGGTCAACTGAGTATGTAAATAGTACAAAATAGAATTAATTGTGTTGATTCTATTATTTGAAGAAAAGGTTAAAGAAATATAGTCGAGTGATTCAACTGAGTCTCCTAGGAAAGAAAAAACTACAAAAATAAGTTGATCTAGTCAACTTAGTTTACTATAGTGTTATAGTTTTATAAACTAAAAAATATGAAAAATAGGACTAAGATGAAGGAAATAAATGACTAAGCTAGTGAGAATGAACCTAATGGTTTTAAATATGTTGAATTTGTTATATTTATACTATGTCATACAAATGAAGATTTTTAACCTACTAAAAAATTCAATTGGGTTGAGTGAGTCTAAAAACTTATATGTGAAGAAGGGAATTAAATTGAGTAGATTAGCCTAGTTACTTGTGGTTGAGGATGACCCATGCAAAGTGAAATAAAGTCAATCAGATCTATTATATGTTAAACTTGTGCACGTAATGTTAGACAAAGTTGATAGATTTGATTCAATGATGTAAAAATGAAATAAATAATAAATGACAATAAATGAATGTATGAAAGAAAACCTAGAAGGGTTAGTTTATGTAAATTTCACTAGAACATATAGAAGAGAAAATGAAGCTAATCTACAAATCAATCTTAGTTCGAAAAAGATAAATCAGACTAAACCTTATGCTTGTTGGTACATTTAGACAATTGAGGTCATGAACAATATGGATCATTATACCTAAATAAGGGATCTCTTACCATATAATATGACTATATATGGTTCCAAATCCTCTAGTAGAAAAATACCACACAATAACCCTAGCTAAGTCATATGGTTTCTAACAAAGTAAATAGCAAAGTAAAGTCAATATAATATAGTGCTTACCAAAGCTTGTGGCACAAATGAGGGAAAATAAACATAAAATTAAACATGTAAAGATGAACTCTAATCAAGTCAATATAAAGGTAATCCTACTACATGGAGTTATAAATACATTCAAAATCCATTACTTATGCTAATTATATCTAACAAAATAGAGGAGTAAGATTTAGGAATAATTACCTTAAAGATGAACCCATTGAGTCTCAATCTATCCCTTGTCTAATGGTAATTTTTAATATGTTGTTTTGTTTCATAAGGATCAAAAAGATAGGTCATCTCTAGGCTACAATACTTCTCGTATGTATCCAACACATTTTTACAAGACAAGATTATTCTCTCCAAGTGTAAACCCTAAGTAATGCCTCCTCAAGTATAATAGTAAAAGATAATATTGTAAAGAAGTGAAAGTGAGAGATTATATTTATATCTAATGAAAATGGTGTGAAGGATACGTTTAAATAGTTATATCTAACCATAAACCCTTATGATTTTTTAGTTGACACAGTTGGCCCAGTCGATCTAGTTATTTGAGAAATAAAGCAGTTAAGTCCTAAACTAAGTTGGTTGGGCCAGCATAGTCCTATAACATGATCATTTATAATAATAGGGTTGGCCCATGTGATTATTTTTGATGGATTAAAAAGGATGTTTTATATTAGTTAGGGTTTATTTAAGGTAGTTAATTATTTGTAAAATTGTGTAAGGGAGGTGTCAAAGCTTAGGAAAACATATAGGAGAGGTTTGTGTTGGTTTTAAGTGGTGGTATAAAAAAATTAAAAGAACCAATGGTCTTCCCACCCATTTATCATCACACCCTTTAAGGTGTGTACTCAAAGAGATTGAGACTTGATAGGTTCATGTAAGAGAGAAGCATCAATAATTGTTAAAGTTTTAAAATATTATGTATGTATGTATGTATGCATATATATATATATATATATATATATATATATATATATATATATATATATATATATATATATATATATATATATATCACCATATAAAAATCATAGAAGGTGATGAATGAAAAAATATTTCAAGATAAAATAATGGTTTTATGAGTTTTTAGTTATGCCATATGGATTGATGAGAGTGTTAAGCATGTTCATGAGGGTAATGAACAAAGTGTTGAAACCATTTCTATAAAAGTATGTCATTATAAACCTGGATTATATTTTGGTGTCTATTAGAATGAAGGAATAACACTTAGCTCATATGTGAAATGTTTCATAGAGGTTCCACGAAGATATTTTTTAATCAATGTGAACAAGTTTTTACTTATGAAAAAGGTGCTTATATACCTAGGTTTTTTGGTATTCTAAGAAGGCTTGAAGATGTATCTAGAGAAATTTTGTGCAGTAATTGATTGAACATCATCAAAAATCAAATTTAAAGAGTGAATTTTTCAAGTTTAAATTTTTTTTTATAGTAATTTGATAAAAAAAATGATTAGAATGTGTCCAAAAATCATTGAAGTATTTCAAGGCATTTATTTGGATGGTATAATCCTACCATAGATTTCAAGAGATGAAGAGGACAATCACTGAGAAGCTAGTATTGGTGTCATATTTCAACAAAGTATTCCAAGTGGAATGTGATGCGCATATCAATCACATATATTTTTAGCCAAGAAGGGAGGCTTTTATCTTAATTAAATGAAAATTTTAACAATACTAAGAGGAAATATTCAGTATATGACTAAGAGTTTTATGCTACTGTGCAAACACTTAAGAAATGGAAGAACTATTTGTTACCAAAATAATTTATGTTTTAAACATACCATCAATAACTAAGTTTACTGAAAACTAAGGTAATTTAAATTAGTGACATATGAAGTGGTTTGATAACTTACAAAGATACACATTTCTTTTAAAGAACATGATTGGGAAATCAAACAAGTTTATTGACATGTTGAGCAAGAAAGTGCTTATATTGAATGACATGTAAGTGGGGGTCCTTTTATTTTATTCCATGAAGGATATATATGATGAAGATGAATATTTTCATGAATCTTGGTTAACATATGTATAACCAAAAATTTTAGATAGGAAACTATGGTTATATTACTTCTTGCAAGAAGGTATATTGTTCAAGGGAGCTTACTTGTATATAGTTGGGGGGTCAAAATCTATAAATTTTTTAGAGAAAAGTATGGATGTTTTGTATGATATTTTGGGTCATGACAAGGCATTGCCATATTTTAGTGAATTATTTTTGGCCTAATATAGGTGTATATCTTCTTGAGTATGTGAAAAATTGAAGATTTTTCCAATTCGAAAAATGGATAAGCCAAAATGTAGGGTCATATTAAGAATTACCTATTCTATAAAAACAATGGGATGAAATTAGCATGGATTTTGTGATGGGTTTACCAATAAATTGAAGGTAAAATGATTTTATATTTTTAGGAGTGGACAAAATTTTTAATATGGTGAATTTTATCATATGCACAAAGACAAGTGATGAAATCAACATTTCTAATTTATTTTTTAAGTAGAAAGGTTTCATGGTTTACCATGCAACATAGTGTGTGATAAATCTAATAAGTTTGTGCATTATTTTTGGCACACATTATGAAAAAAAATGGGGTCAAACACTAATTATATTTTAGTATAACATCTATAGATCAAAATATAAATTGAGGTGGTGAATATAAGTCTATAAATTTTATTATGACATTTGGTAGGAGATAATCCAAATAGTGGGTGTAAATTATATTTATGGATTATATATCACCTCAATATTATACAATTGTAAAACTTAGACCTTGCATTTCCGTCTCAATTATAAACCTTTTTTTGCTTCCTCAAGTATCACATCTAGTCTATCTTGTGTCCCTTGGCATATCTCTTAGTTTAACTAGTCTTATGTTGATGACCCATACCTTATATCTTTCCCAAAATACTTAAAATGTGTTTATCTTACACCTATTAAATTTATAATAATCTACCTACTTTATTGATCCCTAGACACTAACATTTGGGATATATACTATCATTGACACTAATGTCTTGACTTGACACAAGTGTTTAGTACCCTAAAGTCATATATTTTATAAATAAAACATATCCTAATGGTCAACCTAAGTGATTTAATGTGAGTTAATTATCCAAAGGGATTGATATAAATATAATATCAACCCTCATTCATTCCTCACATATAATACATGGTAAAATTCTTAGTATTCATTCCAAAGAGCATTTAGTTGAGCAGTGCTTCCCTATTTTATCCTATTTCTAGACCAATCTTAAGGACAACATATCTATAGGTCTGAAGTACTAAACGAGAATCCTAAGAGCTCAATTTTATACTTTAAAATTTAGGTCATTCTTGTACTTGACTTACACATATTTCATGATTCATACACTAGACAACATGTAGGGGAGAACTACATCAGTCTAAGGCCCTCTTCAAAGTATTGACTATGTAGGTAACACTCACTGATAGAGGGGTCTTTGGGGCATCTCAACACTATGTGCCCACTAACCAATTTTCCTCCAAGTTTAATATTAAGATGAAGAACTATGGTTTTACAAATTCATAAAGAGAAAATGTTGATGACCCAAATTTGAATTACACACCAAAAAAGGCAAAGACAAACCCAAAAGCATCCAAGTGGTCACTTCCATTTCCAATAGGTATTCCATACAATAAACTTGTGTTGAACCTATACAATATTGTCAACACAACCATGCTAAGTTGACATTATTGTCTACAACTCCATAAACATCCAAATCAAAATCTAACGATTGATCCATAAATATTTTTTAGCCTACTTCCTGTATGTTCTAGATCCAACACTATGTTAGCATCATAACCAACTAAGTATATTAATTCCTTTTTTTTCTATAGATATCTTAGTTTTACTTTCTATAGTTAGCCTATTCTCAACTTAATAAATTCATTAATATTATATTTGAGCTCATCACCCAATTGGCATATCGTAGTTTGATTATCACCCTTGTGTATTGTCATTTTTATATACCCTTTAATAATCATCTAGGTAACTCTAATATATAGAGATATAATTCTTGGGGTTTTAATCTAGTTAGGGTTTCAAATTGTTATACTTTTTTATTTCCTACTACTATTTTTCATGTAACCTAGGCATAGTCCTAGATTGAGAAGTGTGTCTATTGATAACATTGAGCTTTCACTACCACCATATAATATGTCTCAAACCAATGAGGGATATCATGCTATGGATCATGATGGTACCCATTTTGACAAAGAAAAACATATTAATAAGGTTATCATGTAATAATATTTTGATAATGAAAACCATGAAATAAAATAAAATGAGCAAATAAAACATGATCAAGTTCAAGTAATTTCTTTTTTATGAGATTATTCATAAAAACCCTGAAGATCTTGATGAGATCCTAAAAACTATAGAGGAAACAAAAAATTTCAAAAAGTATTATAGTTGAAACATCCCTTCCATTAAACACATTACAACATAATACATCTAGTGGAGGCATGGGTTATGTGTTTAAACCTTTATTTCTTGAAAACCAAAACACTATTTCTACATATACCATCAAATTACCAATTATTTTAACACAAATACTAGTTTAAATGCCTATTAATACTCAAAACATGTTTACATCCCCCATGGTGTCTACTCAATTTACTAATCTAAATCCCAATGGGTCTACATTTCAAACATCCCTTCAAGTTTAAACCTTAGAGGACAAGGTTACAAGCATTGAACAAAATACTTTAAATTCCCCTCATGTTATTGATTCATAAGATGTGGTACATAACCCTATTGTAATTGATATAACTTTCCACCCTTTACCAATTGGTTTGTTGCACCTAAATTTCTATTTTATGATGGAAAAGTTGATCATGAGAATCTTCTTTGATCCTTTTATGTGGCATGCCTTGAATATGCCTCCAATGGTAAACATTAGACCAAATTATTTCCAAGAAGCCTCAAGGACTATGATTTGAGGTGGGTTTATGATTTACCTCTCCAATCTATGAAAGAATTAAAACCTCTTGTAGATCAATTTTTAACACACTTTTCCATTAATATTTTTGAAAAAATTTCCTATGTTGAAATTTCCAAAATAAAACAAGTAATAAATAAACCCATCAATGAATATGTCATGAGATATAATACAATGCTAGCTAAAATGACCAATCATATAGAAGCTAAGGAGTTTTAAGACATATTCAAGAAAAAATTTCTTGCTCATTTACATTATTCCATTATTTTAAAGAAGTTTAAATATTTTTATGACTTATGTCATGTTGTACGAGACTAGGGAATGAAGCTTATTTCATTAAACAAGCTTATATGTAGCATACACACCAGTTGCATCTACATCTAGTACCAGGTTTACAATCAATCCAAGTTGTAAGGTAAAATATCATAAGCCTAAAAAGGAAACAACCACCATGGTTAACATAGTTTTACAATAGATCAACTAACTTATTTTATCTAATGCACCAAGGAGATATTTCTCACATTTACCTAAGTCCCCAGCATTATTACTATCATGGTTATTAGAATGTCATTTTATATCTCTCCCTCATCTTATAGAGGTTAATATAAATATACCTCTACCCAAAGGATATGATGTGAATTCTTATTGTGATTATCATCAAGGAATAAGACATACTAAAAATAGATATTTTATCTTAAAACATAAGGTCCACGATCTTATTGATGACCAAAAGCTTGTATTGATGATCCTCTAAAGGAATTAGGTTCACAACTTGGTGATCACCAAACATAAAAAAATATTTAACAATCCTTTACAAGATCATTCAAAGAAAGAACCAAAAGTAAAAATGGCATATAATGCATATCCTCCTCCATCACATTATTGACACCCAATAGATGGGATTATTAGAACTTACATGTGACATATATTTCCATCATTTAGAGACCCTCTATTAATTTTGATTATAGTGAGATTAAGGATGATGATTCTAATCTTGAATCTTTATTCATTTGAGCATACCTTGATAAACACCCTATATGTAGTGCTATGATTGATCAAGGTTCAAAGAAATAATGTTTGCACCATGGAATTACATGTGTACTTGGGTTATACTCATAATGATTTACATCCTTCTAATAGATTAGTTAGAGCATTCAATAGGACCTTTGAAAAGGTTATTGGTGAAATTGACCTACTTTTATAGGTTGGTCCTAGACATGTGGCTACTAAATTTTTATTTATACCTTCCATCTAAATATTTGATATGTTATTAAGAATACCTTGGATCCACACACTTTGATTAGTACCTTCTACAGTGCATGGGTGTGTTAAATATATTCATGCCAATCAGGGAATTATAGTTTCTAAAATTCCATATGAGCATCCTCTTGAACAAGAGAAACTTATACCCAAATAGTTAATTACCAATCCTACTAAGGCTAATTCACCATAAAATTATAAGCAAAAGGAAATACCATTTTCTTGTTAAATTGGGAATTGGCAAAAGGGGACCCTCACCTAAGAAGGATGTTTGTACTCATTGTAAAGTGAGTGGACATAGGATTGATAGATGTTTTAAGCTTCATGCATCTTCACATTGAAGTAATGTTATAACTAAGATGATTTAAAAACCTCTCACTAAGGTTAATGAAGTTAATTCAATCCATAATGTAGTTGAAAATACAACCCAGGATAAGGTAAAACCTACAAGTGAAAATCCATTTAAGAGGTTAAGTCAACAATATGCAATTGATAAGGAGTCCACTAAGACAATAAATTTCACTAGGAATAAAGAAATGGTTAAGTGGATTATCACTACATTATTTTTGAAAATCATGGTCAAGAATTCACCTAAGGGAATGAACAAGCTTTGATAGATGTAGATTAGAGTTGGTGGGAACACTTCAAGACAGGTTTACAATTCCATATGAGCATCCTCTTGAACAAGAGAAACTTATACCCAAATAGTTAATTACCAATCCTACTAAGGCTAATTCACCATAAAATTATAAGCAAAATTAAATACCCTTTATTAAGCATCCAATAATTTATATTTAAATACATTAGAGACATATAGTGGATTCCATGTAATCCCCATCTACTACGCACCATCTTCACATATCTAGAGCACCTACACATGTTCCTATTATGGTTATTATAAAGAAACCATAGAAAAATCAGTGATGGGTTAGATAATATACTACTCTTAATACTCCCACTATTGTTTCGTGACCAAAAAGTCCTATTTTACATATGTAGAGCATCACTAATACTAAAATGATAGATATTGAACCTATGCATGCTCTTTGGTAACATCACAAGATTATTAAAATAGGTTCTTAGTGGGGAGATATCTATGACCATCCATTGGATGGAATCATATGATGATATTTCATTTTCATAAATTTCAAAAATAACAAAAAAATCAAAGACATTCAAAAATTCAAAAATAGTTTTGGTACCTACATGGTTTATTAGCTCCTTAGCATCTATGTGTTAGTTCCATATTGATGGATGACATATTTAGTTACTTATACATACACACATGTGTGTCACACTTATATTTGAGTGTGATACAAGTATACAAAAATACATTATATATTACTATTTCATATGTTAGGCCTTCCATCTATTCATGTCATGTAGACATTGGGGGCATCCGCTTCTTTTATCTTTATACATATGGGCTATATGGTTTGATTATCATATTTCATTATCATGTTTGAGCTTAAATATGTACTTACACATGCCTTTAACCATGATTAAATCTTACATAAGGTACTTTATATGCTATATACTTTAGATTTTTTCCTAACACATTTGATCCATGGGATATTGTGACATTTTATGCTAGTTGCTTATTCTTTACTTTATACACTTATTTAAGTGTCTTATCTTGATATTTTATTCCTTGTTTAAGTATTTGAATATATTCCTTTTCTTGCAGCATGTGTGCCTATGTATACTTTCTTTAATAATTTCATATGACATTATTTATTGTATGAATATTTGAATATGTCATCCTTACTTCTATGGACATTTGACTAAGTCATGTCCCTTTGATTGTGTAACATTTGAACATGCCCTTTATTTTTGGTATCTTTGGACTGTTACCTTTTGACTTAATGTTGAGTGCTTATGTATGTGCTTATTTGATTATTGATATTGTACTGTTACTATCTAGACATTTCCATTATTTTTATCATGAATTTTAGGCCTTCATGTGATCACATTAGTTTTATGTGCTTCAATTCTATATCTACCTAGACATGTTCCTTCTATATTCTATAGGGTTTCATTCATAGATAATGTAGTTGTCTTATCTTTTTGAGGTGAGGTAAATACCACTTCCCATATTTACCTCATGTTAAGGGTGGGCGAATATTAGTTGTGTTATGTCATAGAGGCATGTTCTCCACACATGACATAATTTTTAGATTTAGTGCAGGCATGTTTTAGAAGTATTTTCCAACACTTATTCGGTATTCAACATCTCTAGATTATAGTGGGGTCATGCTTTAGAAACATGTTCTCCACATTGGTACTTATATTAATTGTCATATTTCTCCATATATATTGGGGGCATGTTTTGGAAGCATGTTATCAACACTTACACATTTTTATAAATTAGCCAAAGTACATGTTTATATGATTTAGATTCATAGTTGTGGTAGAATTATATATATTGGTGTAATTGTTATACATATTTTAAACATGATACATATTTAAGGTCCATATTATATGAAATTTGTGCCTAATATTATAAAATCCTAATTAGTTTCAGATTTTGAAATGCTTTTATGGGTTATTTCCACATCATAGAATTTTATTTATTAATATCCAGATTGGACTTTTATAGAATTTATTGAGATAATATACTATAGTAGTTAGTTCACTTTTTGGCATGGTTGAGGTCATTAAATCAATCAAACATTCCATGTTTTTAGTTTGTAAATGATTGTATCATCCAATCTCACCAAGTTATAAGTATCATCAGGTTACATGGTTGAGCTAATCTCAACTGCCAAGTGGTAACTAACCTTTTCTTCAAGGTTGGGTGCATGTCCCTTAAAATTTCTCTCTCTCTCTCTCTCTCTCTCTCTATATATATATATATATATATATATATATATATATATATATATATATATATATATATATATATATATTCTTGGATATATGAACTTTCAAAATTTTGTCTATATTTTTCCTAATCTCAGTTTCAGAGCCTTACAATGATACATATTTTTCAAATCAACTTGCCACTAGGCAAGGTGATTACATTGACACACAAGTGTACTCTTAAACCTTTCTCTTTCAAGTTCAATCTATTTCAAGTACTTTCAATTCTATATTATATGAATTGATTATATACTATAGCATGATCTTGGTTATAGGTCATTCACCAGTAAAACACTCAAGTTGGGCACACGTAAAGATAACGTGTGTTATACACACCCAGTCATGCATTCCTTTAATTTAAACTAGTAATTTCATTACTAGATTAAAGGGGGTGGTAATGTAGATAATATATAGATTATATAATACCTCAATATTTTAAACTTGGAAAACTCAGGGCTTGGTTGTTCCTCTTAGTTTTAAATCTTTCTTGCTTCCACAAGGCTCATGTCTACTATATCATGTGTTCCTTAGCCTATCTCTTAGTCTAACTAGTCTTATGTTGAGGACCCAAGCCTTATATCTTTCCCAAAATCATTAAAATTTACTTACATTCCACCTATGTAGTTTATAATCCTATACCTACTTTCCTACTCCATATACACAAATGTCTCAGACAAACACTAGTGTTGATGCTAGTGTCTTGACCTAATGCAAGCATCCAGTACCCTAAAGTCATTTATTTTGAAAATGAAACATATCCTAATGGTAGGCCTAAGTTATTTAATCTAAGTTACTTTTGTAAATGAATTAATATAAATACAAGATCAACCCTCATTCATTCCTCACCCAGAATACATAAGAAATACCTATTACTCATACCAAAGAGCATCCAATTGAGAAAAAATTACCTATTTTCTCCTATTTCTATACTATTCATATGGATAACACATCTACAAGTCTGAAGTAATAAAGAAACAACCCAAGAGTTTTATTTTCCAAGTTACAAAGTAGGTCACTATTATACTTTTTTTGCACATGTTGCATGATTCTCACATAAGATAACATGTAGGGGAGAAATACATCAATCTAAGTCCCTCTTTAGACTATTGTCTATATATTCTTCACTAATTGATAGAGTGGTCTTTGGGGTCAACTCAACACTATGTGCCCACTAACCCATTTTTCCCCAAGGTCTCTATGAAGATGAAAAACAAGGGTTTTAAAAATTTATGAGGTGTGATAGTCCATGACCTAGATCTAAATGCACCAGAGTGAAGGTGAAGACAAACCTAGAAGTATCTAGGTGGTTACATCCTTTTCTAGTGGGTATTTCATATAAAAAACTTACATCAAACGGAGATAATAGACTCAATGTAACCATCCTAGGATGACATTAGTGTCTGTGACTCTACAAGAATCCAAATTGGAATCTAACAATTATTGTAGAAATATTCTCTAATTTTCTTCATGCATGTTTTAGATCCATCACTCTGTTAGCATTATAACTAGATAAGCATATTAATTCCTTGTCATTTCCATATATAACTTAGTTTTACTTTCTATATTTAGCCTATTCTTAGAATAAGAAATTTAGCATATGTTTATATGTAAGTTTCTCAACCAATTGGCCTATTGTGGATCTAATTATCACCCTTGTGCATTTTCATTTCTATATACCCTTTAATAAGAATCTAGGTAACCCTAAGCTAGAGATATCTCAGTTTAGGGTTAAATAGTGGGGCATGGTGTTAGTGAAAGATAAATTTAAGTAAAATAATTTAGTGAATAGGAGCACTAGAAAAAACCTATTCAGGTTGTGTGTGGAAATATCCCAAGAGGAGTTGTGGATCTAATGGAAGTAGGTATGGCACATGAAAATAGTGTAGAAGTAGAACATTTCATAGGGTATATTTTTTAGTTACATTAGGAGGTGAATAAAGTTTTGAGAAAATTATTTTTTAGTATAATAAGTTTTCATATGAGTGGCATAGAGGAATTTAATTTAAATTTAGAGACTTGGTTTTGGTACATTTGTTCAAGGAGATATTCTTCATTAGACATAATAACCTAAATATGATTAACATAGGGTTTTAACAAATGCATATAAGATTGATTTATTTGAAGACTTTGATATATCACCCATATTCAATGTGGCATATATGTATGAATACCATGAAGTTAAAAATGATGATGGATAGGATTACATAACACAATCACATAAATAGATAATGTTGATATTGGATAAAGAGAAGAAGAAAATAGAGGTAATGTTAGACTCTAAGATTGTGAAGAAGATGCATGGGAAAGAGTATTATTAATATTTAGTGAAGTTGATTAATCATCTAGTTGATGAGTCAACATGTTTAGATCTCACAGATATTTTTATTTATGGCCATAATCTTAAATATTTAAAATTATGAGCAGTAACTAAAAACTCTAATACTCAAGGTATCTAATGTAGGAGGATCCCAAGTGAGAGGTAAATCTTACATCCCCTAAGTTTAATATTTCAAAATTTATATCTTGGGAATGTAGGGTGCAAGTTCATAGGTTTTGGTGGCATAGAAGTCAATACACAAAACTGAAATCAAAATATAGGACATAGATTTAGACATGATTTTAGTACATTTAAAAAATTGATCATGTAGAGGAGCATAAGGTGCCCAGTTTCACATAAATTTTGAATTTAAAACAAAAATAAATGAATTTACTTACATTGGCATGATGTTATAACTTTTTTAATGGAAATATCTCTTACGAAACAAAAGCATAGTCACACAAGTAAAAAGGGATATGCATAGGAAATTAGTTCTTAGAAGCTAGTTAGTGCAAATCAAAGTTGAGTCAACTTTGACTTTAATCTTATGTCCAAGCCAAATGGACATTTCTAAATCCATTATGTACTCTCATCTAGTTATGTAAAATAAAAACAACCATAGAGGGTAGGAGTTACTGAATTAGTTACACATAGATCTATCCTAGAAGGTATATGTTATTTTTTAACTTGGACCTCATAAGAGGCTATAATTTTTAGGTATGTATAATTATTTTTATATTCCTACCATGATATTTAGTACATCATTAAATAAGGTTGTTATCTTAGCATCTACATTAATGGAGGATGCTTCTAGAATATTTTCCACTATATAATGAGAGTTGGCTTAAATATTTTAGGAATATTCTTTTAGATTATAGAGAGAGAGGAAGAGAGTGTAGGAAGAAAGAATGTAACCTTATATTTTTAATGGAGGCATAAGATACTCCATCATTTTTAAGGTGAATCTTGAATTTTATAGCCTAGGTTCAAAGCATACCATGTAGCTTAAACCTTAGGTAAAATGTATGTAATCTTGTTTTCATATTAACATAATTCAGAGCTTTATGTTTTTATATTGTGTATGTGTGTTTATCATTTTTAATAGATTATTACTTTCCTTCATTGGAAGCCCCATCCTTATGATAGCATCAATGTTTGTGAGTGATGGAAAAGAAGAGCCTAAGAGGCCATTTTTGATTTTGGTCTTAGTGACGATGACCATGCGAGGTTAATGCTCTAGGTTTTGAACATGAAAACCATTTATGACTTATCTAATGCAATATTTCACTATTAAAATCCCTAACATAATGAAGGAATTTCAAATCTTGTATTTTATTACTACCTACAAGAAATGAAAATTACACTTGAGGGCATCTAGTATATGCTTCTCATAAACATTAGAAGCTAATAGTTATAGATTGTGTCATTGAATCTTATAAAAAGACACCCAAATATGTGTTACTATATGGGTAGGTTTTGAGGCCATACGAGGATTGATGATAGTTTAAATTTTACTTATGTAGTGATAGGTATATATCTATTAGTGTAAAACTATTTGACCATATTGATTGTCACATTCATTATAAGTAATATTATTGGTTGTGTTATAGATTATAGAATGAGTCGTATTATTTAGGATATTGATGAACATGAATGTATAAATAATTTGGGATAATCTATTATTATTCATTTGTAAAGGGATTTGTATCATTTTACTACTGAGAGAGGTTCAAGTGGTATTGTAACCGACACATTATTACAAGTTTGGGCATATGAGAATGTCAAATAATGGGTATACAAATGAGCTTTTAGGTAAGATGGTTGATATATTATAAAGTGTAGGAATACTTTTCATATGTTACATAAAGTTAGATAGTGTATACATCATACATATTATATCCTAGATAGTTAGAGGACACTCATATAATGAGACATATTAAGGTGAGTATATGGTACTAAGATAACCATGTTGATCAATATACTTTTCAATTTGATCATGTTACATGACAATTTACATTCACCAAGATAGATCTACCATTTGTTGATCTGATAGTGGATAATGTGTGGCTACTGATCATTATACTACATAGTGTTTACTCTAAAATTAATTATGAATTATAATTAACTCTAATAAAAAATGTAAACTATTGAAATCTAATCTAGGATGATATATAAGACAAAATACAGTAAAATAAAAATATTTATAGAATTTACAAAGTTTCTTATTATTTTTAAAAAAAGACTAGGATTAAAGTTAGATAATTATACTTGAAAAATTATTTAATTTGGACTATAATAAAATTTTAAAAGTTGTGGCTCTATAAAATATCCTAAAAACATAGATGAATTGGTAAAAAGTGAATGTTGTCTGTTGGGAAAATTCTTCAAGATGTCGATAGAAATAGAGTGCATTGTGTCTATTATTGTGACTTTATCTATAAATATATGTTCTAAATTTGAAAATGTGGTTTTTTCACATATATTTGTATGCAACATGTTTCTATGAGGAGCCCAAATTGATGCACAAAAGACCTATAAGATCAAAATCTTAATCCTGCACAAACACACAAAAGGAAATAAAATCCAAAATGGGGGGATGGGGGAATTTGGAATGGCCAAGATATCCTAAAAAACCCTTCTTGGTTGAATGTTTCCTACATAACCCAAAGGGCCTCATGCTGATGTAGTTATCCCTTAAGGGAATATCATATGAATGTAACTATAAAAATTAATTATAATGCTTGACAAGGAATGCCATCAACCTATAATAAATAAAGTTAGACCTGGAAAAGGACTATAAAATTATAAAAAATTTACAATATAAACCTTTCCTCAAAAAATAGATGCTTTTGACATCAAAAAGAGAGATGCCTTGTAAATTATTATTATTTCATTTCAATTACAACCTTTGATGTGATTTTATATATAATCCTTTTGAATGTTTATAATAACCAACCTATTGATATGTGTGGTAAATCCATTAATGAGCATGTCTTTTTGAAAAGATAATTGTTAAACTATGGGAGATAAGTCTGCACTAATAGACAAGTGTGTATAACACTCATGTCTTCCTAGTACAAACTTGTCCTAATATGATAGAGGCTTTTGAAATAAGAGTGATAGTAAAGTATCTATTGAATAAGGATTAATAACAATAATATACATAATTCTAGAATATGTTCTTATCAATTTCAATACTTTTAAGCCTTTCTTAAAGATTGTGGGTTATCATAATAGAAAATTATCTAATAAATATGTCAAGAACAAGTATTTGCACACATGTATTTGTTAAATTTTAGTGTCTCCATTTCCCCCATTTATTTTAGTGATGCATAAAAATTCTAGAGTAAAGGAACTTCAAACCTAAGTGTGTATACACATTTTTTTCTTTGTCACAAATATTTGCTTCCCCCTTATTGAGGCATGAGGTGAAGTGTTGAAGATGTTGTCAATTGAGAGTGATCAAGTCAAAAATTTAATAATTAATGAATATGATTGAGTTGGAAATATTATATGCTCTAGACCTCATAGATTATTTCATAATTCTTGAAGGGATGGGAAACAACAATGTGGTTCACTAAAGTGCAACTAAAACGTGAGTTTCACTAAGCTCTCAAAAGGATCACTTATTGGACTGAAAATAATATGTGGGAAAAAGCACATGGCTCACTAAATTACAACCAAGATGTGTATCATCACTAATATCAAATGTGGCCCACTTCCAAAAGATGAATCATGCTAATATATATATATATATATATATATATATATATATATATATATATATATATATATATATATATATATATATCAAAACTATAAATTCTTGAAATTCTAAAACTTGGAAAAGAGAATTTTGAATTTTTCAAATTAGTATCTTGGTCATGAATGTATATCATGCCCATGCCAATTTTATCTTTTGAAAAATATTTTAATTGTCTATAAGTGTATCTTTTTTTAAGTATCTATAATATTGGAGTGCATAAGCAATCCAAATTCCCCCATAATCTAAAATTATAATTTTTGCATACTATAAAGTATCAAATATCAAATGTATTACTTATGAAATCCTGAAGATAATCCCATTATGTTGGTTGGAAAATTTTTTAGGGGGATAAATGGAGGATTTTAATTCAACTATGTTGGGACAAATTCCTCCTATTATAAGTTGGAGCTACCTTTATTCAAAACTAAAAAAATGTGTGGGAAATAAAGTCATTTATAGAAAATTTAGTTTTTTATAGGGGTAGTATTTTTAACCAAAAAGTACAAAAAGTTAGTAGAAATAAAATGTAGATAAAATGTGATGGGAATATTAAGTTTACATGAGGATAAAAGGAAAAAAAAAAGATAACTCCAATTGGCTAAACATAGAAACCTACTAGAATAATATAGAAAAGGATATTTCAATATGAGGAAACCTTTATCATTATAATCTATAAGAAATACATATTATGGTCTTATGATAGAAAACATACACCAAATATGCTTAAAATAGATAGAAAATAAAGATACAATAACAACTTTGTAATTTCAGTTTAAAATCGATAGAAAAATTATTCTTAACCCACTAAGTTTTCACAATGGTAGAATTTTTTATAATGTAGCTTCAAAGACAAAATTATAGAATAAAAATTATTGTATATTGACTATCTAATAGTAAACCCATTATTAATCAAAATAAAAATAATCAAAAGGATTGGATGCATATATATGCATTATCCATTTAAAACTATTTTGAGCACAAAGTCTACAATTGTTTCCCTTATATTGAATCTTTTATGAGTTTCAAGTGCAATCTCTTATTTCTCCTTTTGCTAAAAGTTTGTATTGTTGTCAAAAAGACCTTAAAATGATATTTAAACTTCTATTTATAGGTTACAATGGGTATTTATATTGCATAACCACCTTTTTTATGTTCAAGATGTTTACAAAATCATGATATCAAATTTGTATGACTTAAAAATTACCAAAATGCATTGATTAATTTGCACACTTGTAAAATCACATTGAAAAATTCACATAGCATATGAAAATGCATTGAAATTTTTTCATAACTCAAAACTTTCATAAATGACATGGAAAATTTTTATGATATACAATATGTAAAGATTTTATAAAAAAAATACACAATTTAAGATTGTGAAAGTAACTTAGGAAAATTACAAGTATAGAGTTAGCAAAATTTCACACAAATTATTATTATTCATCATCAAGGATGATATATAATTCATATTATTCTTCTTAATTTTATTACATATTCTTCGTGTATTCATCAAAACTTTTCATATTTTCCTTGACTATATCTTCATTAGGTCCAAGTGAGTGCATGAAAGAAATTTCAGCATCACAATGAATATCAATCATCATATATAGAATTCAACGTAGATTTTTCAATTATTTATTGAAATTGTCAAAATAAACTTGATATTTGATAAATTTATAAATTGAGTCATAGTTTAATTTTGATTTAGGAGTTATTTCATTTTCTATCAACTAATTGAATTCTACTATGATTGTATCTACTCGAAGAACTATTTTGTCATCATCCATAAATGAATAAGGAATTTTTTTAATTATTACATGTATATCAAGTAAGGAATAATTTAATATTTATTAGGGTTTTATGAACTTATGTATACATCTATTAATAACTTTGATCTGGAATTAAATATCTCCTAATAAGTTTTTGAGATATGCAATATTTTATTTTTTATAACTTCTTTGAGAAGATATTTTAGATCAAAATTAAATAAACCTCAACCTTTTGTATAATTTGATTTAATTTACCTACTTAAAATTCATATTTTGTTGAATTTATTTTTCAATATCACATTTATAATAAATCTCAATAAAAACATTTATGGTTTTAATTATTATTATAGTTATTTGTTCAAACAATTTTTCATACCACTCCTTTGTTACTTTGCTCAAATGTTGAAATTCCTCAACTACATGAATTATTTCTAAGTTTTAAATCCAAAGAGATTTGTTGGATGAAGAATTTTTAATTGGATTAACCAACTTCTGAACAACTAAATTTAGTTTTTCAACTCTTTCTTTCAATTATTCCTTGGTGGCTTTATCTTGATCTAACTTTTCAAAAAGAGTGCCAATTTTAGATTGCATGTTTTATTTGATTCATTCTCAAGTGGATTTACAAGGATGCACTTTTGATACCTAATAGTTAGAGGCACTGACACTATCTTTATATTTTCCATTAGGGGGAACTACTACTTCTACATACCTTTCACCCCTTTCTTTCATCACTAATATCAAAACAATATTAGGTTTATTGACCACATGAGGAGTAGGGTTAGTTAAAACACCTAAATCAATTTCTTATATTTGCATAATCTTATTTATTTTTCTTAATACCTCAATAAATTAATTAATAAATTATATACTATGTTGCATGGGTGATGATTTTAGTTGATTTTGAATTGCAGGTGAGTTACTAAAGCTTGAAGATTTATAAACAAAGTATCACCTTGATATTTTTTAGGTGATTTAGTTTTAACTTTGTGAGTTGCTATAGTAGGTAATAAAACACCTTGAGGAAGAAGTGGAGGCAATGGGATGTTGACTTGGGGAGGATTGGATATAAGAAGAAACAAATAATTATCGATAGCTATGAATTATTGACTTGTGTTTGTCACCAAACTATAAGAATAAGAAAAATTTACAAAAGGAGTAACAAGTGTAGTGGAAATACCACGAGTACCTAAATATATTTCTCCAAGTCTTATTATTTTGAGCTTGGGTGTTTTTTTCACTTGAGTAGTCACTGGGATTTGACTCCTTTTTCTTAGATTTTTTATATATATTCACTTGCTCCTTTATTTAAAGATGAATATACCTATGATTGTTGTCAATGAAAACAATCCATCTCCATATATTTCAACAGTGGATGAAATCTTGCTTTGTCAACATTAATGTTTTTAATTTTCAACCATCTAAGTGTTTTATCTAACACTTTTTAATTTCTTCTTTTTGAGTATGTGTACTATACATTGTTCCAATCAATCTATGAAAGAGGCTTTGATTCAATGTTTGATTCTTCATATATAGGATCTACAACATCCTCATCATCTTCAATATTTTTTGTGATTTTTCTTATATTTAACTTAATAAATTGTTCTAGAGTGTAGTGGTAATTATCATGAATTATAACTTTTATTCATCATTGCAATCCATCTAAAACTATTCAAACTAAGGAAATGTTGGTATGAGTAACTAAGAATATTATTAACCAAACCTTGATCATAAAAATAAGGTCTATTATTGAATGATCAAATGGTTACTCAAGTCATTTATGCATCAATAAAATTTACCTTGGTCAATTAATCACATGAATATCTACCTATGGAGATCTAAAATTTTATCCCAATTTTGTGTTTACTGAATAGGAGATTATGTGTTCCAACTAGATGTCTTACTAGCTCTACCAGGGCCCACCAATCATCTACAAACCGTGGAAGCATATAAGGAGTTATTTCTCATCTAGATATTCTTAGGTATCTAAAATTTGTAAATTTTATGAATAAATCTCACCATCTTGAAATTTTAGTAGAAGCTTGAATTGATATTCTAAGTTTGTATAGCTTAAACTCAAACATATGAGTAACTTATTACAAAAATTCACCGTTGACTCTACAAAAATGATGTGAGATTTTTTTCAAAGTTAGGTAAGGATAAAATTCATATATTTTTTATGAGGCCATGTCACCAAATATATTTAATCCACTATAAATCCTTCTATGAGAAACTATGTAGACTAGATATGAAGTCATATATAATCTATATGTTGTGGTGACTTAAATCATTTTTTTGTGAATAAATTCACTAATAAATTGACCCTAATTGAAATATTATTGATTCTTGTGAATTATCCAAATGTAGTTATACATCCATGTTTGAAAATACTTAGTAGTGGGATTGCCAACAACTCTACTCAAAAGTTTGATGATGTCATTGAGTCCACCTTTGAAAATGAACATTGTAATGATTTTAGGCAATCTCATTACTACACTTTTTAGTTTTATTAGTCATCACTTGTTGACCCACTTAGAACAAAGAGCTAGTATTATTTCCCCAAATTTGTTAAGTAGAGGTTGGATAAATATCTACATATTATTCATCATTAGGTAATTCAATCATATGATCAATGTGTTTTAGTTACAGACAAATTATATAATCACCATTTGCATTGTTCAATTTTCTCTTTTCTTAATCATAGTTTTGGGTCATAGTGAGTACTAAATATGGATATTTCACTGATGCTATAAAAATTATTTCTTGATATAAGCCACTAACATGAATGTTTTATCCCTAATCTATGTTATGTGTTTCATTGATTCCCTGTCAAAATTCATCCAAGTCAATGTGACCTAGATCTATGTTAGTCACTTTTTCAATGTTGGATTCAAGACTAAAAAGATGAACAAATCCTTTGAATTGATACTTTATATATACATTTTATTTATTTATTTAGTGTCCTTTTTTAGAATATTATTCTTTAGATTACCTAATGTTGACATTTGGTGAAAACCCCCTAATCATATGAATAATTTGATCTCTATATTTATTTTTTGAAGGGGTAGGTTTTGGAGTATACTTGAGTAGATAGAAGAAATTGTAGTCTGCTTAGACAAGTTGTAGAATATGATAGTGTGTTTGGTAGATGATTTGGTTACGAATGGTGTTGAAGTAGACCATGGATTATGATGAAGGTTAATGAAAAGGTTGTATTCTAAAATATCATTGAGTAGGCTTCAGGATCCAAGGTTGGTCTAGGAAAGCTACAAAATATACTATGTGTTCAAATAGGTCACAAAATCTGAAAGAGGTGTAATAAATACTCAAATTTCTTTGAAAGTTTAATTAAACCATATATTTTGATATTGTTACAAATAATTTTACAAACTTTAAAAGGTCATAAAATACTTAAGTCAAAATTGGAATGCTTTTTGGGGCTTTGAACAAGTTATAAATGTCTAAAAAGAAGTAACAAGGGATTTTTGGATTTAAAAAATTGTAGTATGTAGGAAACCCTAGCCATAAAAGATTTTACCAAATCTCTAATGTGAAATTTATTTAATATGAGCTTGAAATTAAACCCTATTTACACATGAGAAACAATATGAATAATTATGGAAGGAACCTACAAGATATCAACAAGTTTGAAGCAAAGAGAGAACAATTGCAGAGCACTTAGAATTAGAGAGTAAAGAGGTGAGGAAGAAATATAATAAAGCATAGTTTTAAAACATGCCCAAAAATATCCATGTTTGTGGAATAATTAAATTATTAATGATGGGATTTGAATTATAATTGAATAGGGTGAAAGATTCATGGAGGTGTTGAACAAGGTGATGCATTCTGAGATATTTTTGAGAAAGGCTCAGATTCTAGGGAGGTGTTAGATAGAGCATTAGGTTCTAAGATATGTCTGAATATACTTTAGATACTAACATGTGTTTATACATACATAAAGTTCTAATAATGTGTTGTACATATGGAATAAACCCATCATGTCTAACAAGACCTCAAACCCCACAAAGGGTAAAACACTTGGCCATTTATTTATTTTCACTAACTTTTTCCAACACTTAGAAAATTTTTATGAAAGAAACACTTTGACCTTGAACATGTAACATATTGATGATGAGTTATTTAACTGACTAGACTATGTTTTGACCATTTTCAAGAAAAATACTTTTAAAATTTAGATTTTTTACATGTGTTCATGTTTGGATACAAAAACTACCTCTGACTAGGGAAATTCAAACTCCAAAGTATGGAATAACTCTAGACTCTGGTTTCATAGGAAAATGTTTATATAATGGGATATAGAGTCATTTAGGATTTGATAGAAAGAATAGAGAATGATAGAACACAAAAAGAATGAAACAAGACAAAACAAAAGAATGAAATGGAAACAAGGCAATATGAACAACAAGGAATACAACTAAAATATAAAAATTTATATTTACATGTAAGGGACAACCTACTTTCATTTAAATTAATGCTTCTATAATTTCCCACTATATGGTAATAGAAGATGTGTGCCATCTCAATATGCCAAATATAAATTATCATCTCTACATAAATGTCTTATTCTAAAAGGACCCATCCACAAAGAGTCAATTTTACCATGACTTCTCTTTGGTTCTCCTTACTTATCCCATAGGATTACAATATCTCCTAAGTGTTAATCTATTTTCTATCTTTTTATCAAAGATGGTCTTAACCTGAGATTGATGTTCTTCAATTTTGTCCACAAACTATTTCCTATCTTATTCAATTTTGTTAAATATAGGATCTTTTTATCAAGTAGACTTCTAAAATTCTGATTTTTTATAACTATTACTTGTTATATTATAGGTAATTCAAGTTTTATACAAATAACTATTAATGTAGGCTTTCTCCCACCTAGTGGTTTTACCAACATGTCTTTTCAGCTTACTTAGGTTATTTAATTAAATCATTAGGGGTCATTTACCTTTAAGTGGGTTCTAATTTTGAGTTAGGGTTTTACCTTTTCGGTGACCTAATTTCACCCTATATGTACTTTATTTTTTCCTAAAGTGGCTAATGTAAACATTTCCTTTATAAATTTTATTTATTTTTGGAGCTCTCATTCTGCCTCTATAAGAATTTGACATTCATCCTATGGCCATTATTCAGAGATATTGGTGAAATGTATCATAGTACTAGAGCTTTCCTGATAGTCTCATGCATTTCTCTCTTTTGGTAAGATCCTCTTGCATTCCCCTTGCTATTTTTTCATACTATACAGCTGCCATTTTTTACCTTGGAGGCATTTTTAAAAAACTACCTCAAAACTCATATCAAAATGCCTTTTATCAAAAAATCCATTGACATATATTTTTTTGGGTTTTTTGATATCTAAAATGGGTTGTCTTTAGTTTTTTTATAAATTTAATGGATTTCTCTAAAAAATCTCATTTCTTCCTACTAGTACGATACTATACAGACAAGTAATCAAGCCTAATATCTCCAATTTGTTCCCCAAAGACCAATTCAAGTTCTCAGGGGTGCATTACTTACTCTCAAGACCAATTTGGGTTCTTTAGGGTGCATTACTTACTCCCAAGACCAATTCAAATTTTCTAGGCATGACTACTCATTAATTATTTTTTAAGCCATAGTTATTCAAGAACTCAATTTACATTGATGGGAAGTAATCAGACTTCTCCAAGGTGACAACTTATAAGTAATCAGTTTTCATAACCCTAACTACTTGACTACTTGCTCATAGACTAGATCAAGTTTCTCAAGTGCTTCTACTTATAAGTAATCGAGCTTCACCAAGGTGACAACTTAAGTAATCAGGTTTCTCAACCCTGATTACTTGCTTGCTAGACCTATATGTGTTTTATAGGGTCAATTACTCATTACTTGTTACATAAGTTGTATTTGTTTTAAACTCTAAAGTTGTGTAGGTTGAATAACCTAAAATATACTGAGAAGACCCATTCGGGTTGTTAAAGGTAAACTAATTATTACTCATTACTTGTTTTATAAGTAATAAGTCATGCAGGTTCATAAACCCAATTTACACTAGTAAGACACACTTGGGTTTTCAAAGGTTGACAACTTATTACATTTTTTAAGTCAATGTATTTGTAAAATCTGAAGTTGAAGTAGTTAGAAAACCTAAATTTGAATTAGTTGGAAAAGCCAAAGTTGAAGCAGTTAGAAAACTTGAAGTAAAGTAGTGATCGAAACCCACGTGACATTCAAGTGGGTGTAAAAGTTTAGGTGAAAGGTAATGAATAAATATATTAATTTTTTTTTCTTTTTGTATTTTTGGGTAAAAAACACAAGGTTGGAAAAAAATTCCATTTTTGGAAAGGGTCTAGGAATATGTCAAAGTAAGAACTTGTATGTGCCATAAATTTTGATTGGTAACTCCTTTTTTAATGTTGTTTTCTTCAAAAGTGCTTATTTTTTATGCTCTACACATTAGACCTTCCATTAGGCCTTCTGTAGCTATAAAAATTTCACATTTTTTGTACACTCTTAAATACATTATTGGTTGAATATGACATCCCTCTAGTTCCTTGTACTTACACACCTACTACTTAAGATGCATTTTCGGTTGAATCCAATGTCTATATGAGCATGATTATATTTTAGACATTTAGGGGGGGTAATTGTGTGTTTACTATGCATTTAGTATTTCCTTTTTCACATTACTTCTTTACTTACTACAATAATTTTTACTTATGTACTATGGATTCACTCTTTATTAGTCTGTTTATATCATTTAATTATCATGAATGGAAACCTAGAATGGAAATTATCTTGTAATCCAAGGGTGACCATCAAATTATAATGGGCATTAAGACTGAACCTACTAATGTTGGAGTGAAAATAAAATGGTTTAACCATTGTGATAAAGTCTGTTGACTACTGTGTCTTTCCATCTCCCCAGATCTACTCTTTAACATTAAATCTGCCAAAACACCTATTGAAGTGTGAGCCCAGATCATCAAGTTCTTTGGAGTATAGGATGTGATGAGAGGATATGAGCTAGAAAATGAGCTTATTAGATTGATCCTAGATGACTTTGACACTCTTCAAGACTTATTTACCAAGTTCATACTTTTGAGATTATAGTTGAAAGCATGTTGAATTGATAAGAAAGATTAACAACTTATTCTATCAATACTCTCTAAACTGGGTCATGAATATTTTATATGTGTCTACTTTTTATGCCACTAAGAGTGATCTTGACACCACATGGAAAATGCCTTCTTTAGATACCTTTATTTCCAACCTGATTTAGGAGTAAGATAAGTTGATATAGATGGGCACAATGAAGTCATTTAAATCTCATGCATTGCTTGCTAAGAAATATAAGGCTTCTAACAATAGAGAGAGAAAGTAGATAAAAATAAATTTTGAGAAGGGTGAAAATATTTCCACCTCCAAATCAATCATTGTGACCTCTTATTCTAGTCATAAGCCTAAGAAAGATTGGATCAAATGTGGGCATTGTCCAGGTAAGCATGATGAGAGTTAATGTTTGAAAAAATAAATTGACCACCTTACTAGCCTTCTTAGTTAGAACAACATATGTGTTCTAGATTTTGTCAAACGATCTTCATCAAACCATAAATCCACTAAGGTAAATGACTCTGGCAAAGAAAAGGCAAAAGATAATAACAAGGGGAAATATAAAGGTATCTCCTTAGTTGCAGTTGTGCCTCCAACTCCTATATGGGTCATTGATTTTGGTGATTCACATCACATGACCTCTTCATAGATTGAGTTCAGTTCCTTGGAACCATGTGACATGTCCTCTATACAACTGGGTGACAACACTTATAAAAAATTTATTGGGAGAGGGTCTATTGAAGTGAGTGGTGGAACATTCAATAATTTTATAAGTGTGCCTTCACTCTCAACTAATCTCTTGTCATTCTACTAGATCACTAACCTTATTCTAGGCATGCAAGTTGAATTTAGTCTAGATTTAGTGTACATCAGAGTGTTACATAATGATACTATTTTGGTTGTGGGAATGGTAGATCATCATACTCAACTATATAGCTTCTCATACTTTGCTTTTGACTCTCCTTCAGATTCTTTAGATTCCTCTTTAGACTCACTTGTACCTAATGACACTTTTGATCCTAAGAACTATTTTGATATTGACAACTCTTCTTCTACAGATGACTACAACAGTGAAGTGGACATACCTCCACTATCTCCTTATCACCTTCCAGATATTCAAGAGTTAATTCTTGATCCACCTACCTCTAGTCTAATTTTAACATTAAAGGGTAATGATCTACTTATTTAGAACACATCAGACATTAGATAGCATATTTCATAGTTATAGATAATTTCATAGATCTTCTTCACCTCTACTTTTATTGTACCATCTTGACATAGATTAATGCACTCATTCATTTCATTCATAATTACACCTTGGTTGAAGATCCATCAGGCACTTGGTGGACAAACTCATTGTTCTAGGGTAATACACTCTTCAATGCATCTACTTTTGATTCATAGTCACTTTCAAGCATTCCTCTAAGGGACACTAGATGTCTACAGTCAATTATAGACCTTAGTGGGGATTTGTAGCCCTCTTCTCTTCTTTTCTCTCTTTTTGGAGAGGAGTTTTGTTCCTATAGGTTTTCTCCTTAACCCCAATTTATGGGAGTTGCATTGTACTTGGGTACCTCATCAAGCCTTGTTGTTAGGACCCAATTCTTCTACCCACCTAAGCTATGCTTCAAGTGGGGTGTTAGTTTAGGCTTTTTTCCACTTAGTGGTTTTACCTACACATCTTTTTAGCTTACTTAGGTTAGTTAATTAAGTCATTAGGGGTCATTTACCTTTAAGTGGGTTCTAATTGTGAGTTAGGGTTTTACCTTTTTGGTGACCTAATCTCACCCTTAATGTACTTATTTTTTCCTAAAGTGGCTAATGCAAACATTTCATTTGTGGAATTTTCTTATTTTTGGAGCTCTCATTTTACCTCTACAGGAATTTGACATTCATCACGTGGTTGCTATTCAAATATCTTGGAGAAATCTATCAATAACATCATCAATATCATATAAATTTTAGAAGGGTGACATTTTAATATCTTCTTTAAAGCTATACAATCTTCCCATGGTGTATTATACAATAGTCTTTTCCAATTCCTTTGATTTTTGTCTATAGTTTATGGATGATGGTGACCACATTCTTATTACTTGATTATTCTTGACCATTTTGTTATGGATAATAATCCAAAGAGTGAGATAAGGAAATGTCATAATCATAAAAAAACTAACCAATTATATAGAATAAAATTTAGATACATTATTAGTTATAATCTTTTGTAGAACATCATATCTTACCAAGATGTTTTCCTTAATAAAATTACTTACAACTTCATAAGTTATCTATTTGATTGGGATAGTCTCTAACAACTTGGTAAAATAATATTAGTGGTGGAATATGTGTGTGGTATACACTCAAATGAGGGTTAAATTTTCCTATAAAATATAATCCTCATTATTGGAAAGGATCCTCTATCATCATAGGCTTGAGGGGCAATGATGCAAGCTTTGGTCATCTAACAAATTACTAATAGGATTCAAACTTCCTTACCCATTCATAAGAATATTTAAAAAGTGCAGGATAAAGTAGTGGGCTCTCAATATTTAATATGTTATTAATAGAGTAGAAAATTTCCACAATAGGCCTAATCATGAAAATATTTTAGAATATTTTGATGTTTTTTTTTTAATCAATGCATCTGAGAAAGAAGCCATCAATATTTTTCTTGAACAATGTGTCATCCAAAATCACACATTTATTATCCTTAAATTTAATTTTTTTTCATTTTTAGCATCTAGATGGTATTGGCATTATCAATATGTTTTAAAACCACCCATTGGTAACATCCACAAATAGAACAAAAGGTGATTATTCTTTTATCTGATTATTTAGACTTGTTGAGGGAGTTATTGAAGTACTACTTATTCTACCATAATCTAACACAAACCTTTTCCTATTATGAATTTGGTAGGGCTTATCTCTTGGTCATACTCTTTATTTTTTTTATCTAATTTGTTTGATTTTAACTTGGTTTTTATTGAGTTAAAATAGACTTCACCATTGTATCTGGCACCATCACAATAAAGTGTGAATGAAGGATATAATACCTAAATTATTTGATAGTCTTCACAATGACATATACATGTTTTTATTCTAGGAAATATTTAAATTCATAATATTTGAGTCTACATTTCATAAAGGTAATTAACTTAACTCAATCCCTTCACTATTAATTCAAATTAGAATGGCTAAAGTCTAAAAAATAATAGTAGATGATGAACTTTTTTTAAAAATCTAGGCATACCAAGATAGGTGTGTGTGCAATGGCATTTTTAATCTTCTCACACTTATTTACCTTCATTATTCCATTTGAAATAGTATTACCTCCCATCATTTCAAAAAAGTGTCTGGTAAGTTCTACAAAATCAAGGATGAATCTTCTTATAAAGTTTAATTTCCCAAAAAAATGAGTGTACAACTTGTTTGCTATTTATAAAAGACAATTTATATATTTACTAAACACTTTTTGGATTAATTTATAGTATTTATTTTAATACAATATGTTCAATGAGTTTCCCTTTGGTTACCCCAAATAAATATTTTTTAGGGTTCAGGAAAAATCCATGAAAATGACTTTTTTGTATACTTTATCAATATTTTCATAGTTATCTTCTCTTCTATTCATTTTTTTTATATCATTTATATATACCAAAATTAACTTGTTATTTATATTTTTGAAAGTGAGTTCCATGGCTCATTATAATTTAGTGCCTACATTGATCAAACCAATTGATATTCTCTGATAAGCAAACACTCCCCAAGGTGTTGTGAAATTAGTCTTGTGTTAATCTTCATTGTTAATTTCTATCTTATTGTAACCTGAGAAGCCATATAGCATGGAGATAATTTCCAAACCTATAACTAATTGAAGTACTTTATCCATGATGGGGTAAGAGATAATTGTATTTTAAGGATATTTGGTTTAAATTTCATAAATCTACATAGATCCTCATTTATTCACTTTTCTTACGAACTAGAACTATATTTTCAACCCATGTTGAATGATGAATAGGGAAGATGATTTATGCATTCAACATTTTATAAATTTATTCAAAAATTATCCTATCTTTGGATTGCATTATCTCCAATTTTTCTTGAAAGGATTAACATCTAGCTTGAGTGGAACTGTGTCATGAATTTCCTTTGGTTAGAAAGACTTCATATATGCAAACGAATATGTGATAATATTAATATGTTTATAAAGTAGTGATAAAATTAATTTTCTCTTCAAGTGATAAACATTATAAAGTGTTCACTAATATGGGTTATTTTCATAACTAATGTTCATCTTTTTATAATCTATTGAATTTAAAGATTCTTTTTACATTTTCTATTTTATAAATGTGTCATGCTTATTAAAAAGTTCTTCTAAGGAAACTATACCTCTAGGAATCTTATTTCCTTTAAGTTTAATCATTCCTTATTCATCTTTCTATTCAACAATGCCTTCCTTCTGAGTTTCTATAAAAAAAAACTCTCTATATGATGATTCATTACCTTTAAAATATAGGATTTTGAAATATCAACTTTTTCTAGAAAAGTAATAATATGTTAGTCATCATTGAAAATTTTTCAATTCTATAATTTATATGGTATGTTGGGCATATATACCAACTCAATTATATGTTTTTCTTTTACAATATCTATATGAGGAATTAATAGATAAGTAGATACCGTGAGGGCATCTAATTTGACATTTTTTATCTTGAGATGGAATTAATGGAAAAGGATTCAAATAATTATGTACTATCCCAAAAAAAAAAAATTTAATGCTTGAGGTGATCATTTTTCACTTTATATTGACATTTTATCTATTTGACAATAGTTTTGTATCTCTAAAAACTTTCAAATTATTTATTCTCATTTCCTAAAATAACCTATAAATCAAGAAGCATTGCTTCATATTTAGTAGTTCTATTGGTACATTTAAATTATAAATTATATGATAAAGGAATAATACATTTATTTAGATACATACGAATGACTCCTACCCCTACACTGAATAATGAATAACTAACATCAAATTTGAGAATCTATAGGTCATTAGGATCACTTTCCATTACTTCAAGCATATCCAAATCCTCCTCTGGCATGAGTAAATAATTACTTATTCTGCTTAGTCCTTAATCTTCATATATAATATCTTCTCTATGGTCACATACTTTTTTTATAGTGTATTTAGTCTTAATCTTAGGTTTTTGGCATTGATTGACTCCTTTAATAAGAATCATAGCATGAGAGATATATAGATGAATTTCATGACCAATTTTTCTACAAACATTTCTTCCCAACAAGATGCCATAAGTAGTTGGAATGTTTGATACCAATGTATTCATCTTGATTTTTTTATGAGGAAAAAAGTCTACGTCAACTTGAGTGTCTTTGATCTGACCAACAAGTGGTTCTTATTTTACTTCCATAGAATAACTATAGCCAAATATCTCTGTGCATGTCAAATTAAAAACATGGGAAACTTTAGAACTCATCACATTATCATAAGCTCCAATATCAATGATGCAATTTCTTAATGTACATTCCTTGAGTAAAAGTGATATATAAAGGGGTTCAACCTTATTAGACTTAGAAGTAATAATAAACATTAAATTTACTAGATTAGAATAGGGTGGGTTGTAATCATCCCTCTGACATTTATATTTTTTGTGTTGGTATTTTTACATCTAATAAAATCTACTCGCATATATAATTAGTTAGGATATAACCTTAGAAATTTATCTTGAGACATTCAAATTTTATTTTTATTGATATGTTCAATAATATCAAAGGTGGGTAAGATAGTATAAGAACTATCAATAAATTGAGAAAAATTCACATCATTGTTACATTTTGGATAAGTGGAAGCATATGTTTTGAGGAGATTCGCCTACACTCATTAATTGTTTTTTTCCTTTAACATGGTCTAGTGAGGCAGTTCCTCATGGAGTAATGACTGTTAGAGTTTATTCATGTTTCTCATCTTATTGATTTTTTAATTTTGGGCTCTAATAAAGACTAGGAATGACTAATTGTTCATATATCCAAAGGTATCATCATATTCATCATCACCTACATCATATTCTAGGAATGCATTAGTGTATTCACCACCAAATTATTATGTCTCAAACTCTTGAAGATCCATATTTTCTATTTTAATTTATTCTTAAACTAATTCATATCCATATTTAATTTTATTTCTAAAATGACATTCATTAGAGCATTTACATTTGGATGTAGAGGAGCTTATATGGAAATTTTTTGATAACAGGATTACAATAATGGATGATTCCCTTGGAATGGCACTTAGTTTTTCTTAGGAACATTCTAATAAGAAGAAGTGATAGTTTTCTAATGTAGTTGCTTATTTAAAGTTTTTATATCATTCGCCATCTTTTACAGAAGTTTAGTGGAAGATTGACCCAAATTCTTTGTTTACCTTTTCAAGGTTCCTTATTAATTTTCTAGGCATTATCATGTCATATTTAACATCAATGACTAATGTCTGAGATGCATTCAAGTCAACTACCCTAGTTTTTCTCATCTAATAACTCACATATGGTAATTCAGAATTAATAAATAAGCATTTATAGTTATTGTCTATCAAATTAGTAGTCAATTAAATCTTATGAAATAACTTGTTTAATTTAGCTATAAAATATATCATATATTCATAAGACTATTTCTTAATCTGAGTGATTTTGCTAATATGTGCATCTTTTACCAATTTGAATCTAATCTCAAACTTGGTTTTCATGTTATTCTAATTGTAATGACTCCTAGATCAAGATGATAAAACCAATGTGTAACTCCATTATGGCAAGTCACAATGAACAATATAACTTCAATGCCATCATGTTTGATACTTAATATTCCACATGCTACACAGAAGTGATCAATATGCTCATATAGATGTTTATTACCATATTAGAATTAACTTTTATTTGGGATAATTTATTTATCCCAAGTTCCTTTTTTTGCATGGAATTTGTATTCATGTGAATTATAAATTCACATAAATTTAAATTCCATGAGGTGTCATTCACCTCTTTGTTTTTATTTAAGTTCTGGGAGTTACTTGCATAAGTAAAGTTGGTGTAGGCCTTTTTCCACTGGGTTTTAGCTACATAATTGCATTATCTTTCTTAGTGCTCTAGAGGTCATGTTGGTTACTTGGAAAGATTAGTACCACATTAGCTAGAAATTTTGGTTTCTTTCCCTCTCCAACCTATATATACCTCACTTCATTTGTATTCTTCATTCAACATGATATAGAGTATTTCATTTGCTCTTATTCCTTTTATATTATTTATCAATGATTGATTTCATTCATTAGTGTGATCTAGGAATTTGACTCAAGAGAGGATGGTTAGTATGGTGTTAGTTCCAAAATGAAAATAAAATGAAAGAAATGCACTGATATCATAACATGTCTAGGCATGGACACTAGGGAGAGCTTAGTTAACAAAAGCAAATGACAAACACAACTAAAAAGAAAGGAATGAAAACACAATAATTCCTTCACCTTCCTTGGATGCTCCAAATGCCTTTGTAGTGGTGGTTTTCTTAGCTTGTGCTCATGAAGTCCTTGGCAATGGAAGCTTAGCTACCTCTACCTCTCCTTGGCACCTTTGGTTTGTGGCTTGGCTTGGCTTGAAATCAATTTGGCATTATAAATTTGCATTATAAATTCCTTTGTAGATATTTGAGTATAATAACTTTGCACCAAAATATCTTAAAAATGATATTGTGAGGCCTCCTATTTATAGATTTTTGGTTTTGATCAGAATCAACCTCAACCATCCATCTCAAGATTGAGATGTGTGGTTGAGGATTAATTAAATTTTTGGAATTAAGTTTGTAATTATCCTCATCATGACATTGGAATAATGGGTAATTAAGAGGAATGAAGGGCCTCATAGAGGGCATTGATGATATATGGAGGGCATTGAATCCTGATATTTGTGGTATTTATGGCCTAAGGATGTATTTCCAAGAAATGAGGTCACTTGATGATCTAGATATTCAATATTCATTTCCAAAAATAATTATTCAACAAGTTTTCATGGAATTATTAATTAGGCCTTCATTTGGGTTAATTAACTCTTAAGCATGATTAAGCACTTTGTGCACAAATTACTCAAATTGATCAGAATGTCTTGTTATTGGTCCCAAATTTGACTAGATTGGAATTGGAAGGCATTGTCAGATGCATTAGAACCATATTCCCATTTAGGATGTTATAAATAACAAATAAAAAAGGCATGTGTCTTATGCAGAACAATTGATAGGAAAAAACAATCTAGAGCATGTGGGTATAAAATTGGCATTTTGACTTGAACTGATCTGATCAAAGTTAGTTGGCCCATAAATTACATTACCCCATTTAGGGATATCCTGGCCAAAATTGGCAATTGAATATGTCATTTTCACATTAGTTATCATGTTTTAGCATTTTTAGGCCAAATTGTGCATTTTGGGTGGAAATTGGTCAAAAGCCTAGTTGGAGGTTATTGGTGGCCAGTTTTAATTATCTATAATTAGAAACTTCATTGTGATATGCACTTACTTGACACATGAGATCACTCCATCATCTAAAATTCATTGATTTGGTAATCCTGACTATAACTCTTTTATGGTATCATAGTGTTAATCTGTGTTCATGATTGTCTATTTTTTTATGCTATAAGCTTTGTTTTAAAATCTAGAGTTTATTTGCATATTTGTGAGGTACTTTTTTAAAGGGTTTACAAAAAAATTTAGGAGTAGTTTTTTTCAATCTCAAAAACCTCGAGATTTTTAAAAATCCCTCGATCACCTAAAGCAACCAAAAAAAATTGTAGGGACTTTTTTTTACAGAATCTATGCTATCGGTGGATCTTATTTGTATTGGTTACTTGAGTTTGGTTGTAGATCTATAAGCCATCCTCCTATGGCCCTTTTTTATTTGTATTCTCCATCATTTTCTAAGAAAAATCTACAAATATGTGGTTTCATCCTCTTCTAACTTCCATTTATCATTTGCATTTTCATGCACTTATCTCTTATTTGAGTAACAAACAAGTTGAAGGGTTAGACATAAGGTTTTGTCTTAGATTCTATTTTCTTTGTCTTACTATTCTTCTTCAACCATCATTCTAGATCAAGGTGGAAGGAATTTATTAAGAGGAATTTGTATATTGCTGAGAATTAGGATTTTCATGTTTTTTCATTGGCATATAAGGAACTTTTTGTAGATCTAATCTTACCATCCACCTCCACATGTCCTCTAATGATCCCCTATTCAAGAACAGCTTGCATCCCACCACCTAGCTGATATTCCTTAATTTATTATATATCTAGCATGACATCTAAATGGTGTGGTTGTAATTGTAGACTTTTAGAGTCAATTAGTTCCATCACCCACCTCAAACTAGCTACACCACTGACCTAGATCTTTATATTTCGGTTTCAACTTTTATTTGAGTTCACCTAGTTTGATGCCATTCTAATCTAGGATCTTATCTCCTACTACCCAGGCATCCTCCTAACTGAGCTCCACCTTGGCGTCAGCATTAAAAAATTCACTGCACCTACATTGATATAGATCTAATTTCTTGCTTTTAAATCTATAAATTCTAGTGAGTAGATACAAGAGGCTCTAATGGCATGGAATGTAAGGAGGATGTAGATGTGGGCAAGAAAATATAATGTCGATTCACCTAGTTTTTTCTTGCTATTGTACAGTTATTCATAATTCACAACTATTATTCATCACCATTAAAGTTTTTATAGCCTCGTCATCATCTTCCACATGATGAATGACATGCTCCATGCTCTCTTGAGGATTCTCTAACTTCTATTCGAGATGCATACAACCATGACCTGATTCCAACCCATCGATAACTATATGTTGTATACTCATTCTATTTTTTTTTCCAAACATGTTTTTAGGGAAAAAAATGGTGGTTCTCAAGTATTTTATAGTGGTATTGGTGGTTTCATGGTGTTTTGGTGGACTTTACAAAGCTAAAATGTATTTTAAAACATAACTAATTCATGTAAAGTTATGTTTGTGGGTGGATTTTCCCATGAAAGTTCCCTTGTCTTTTTGACATTTCCATGAGATTTATTCTCACATGGTGGGGACAATACTTTATCATGGGGAGTTGATTTATGCAACACATGTGGTGAGACACATAATTTCTAATTGTTTTTTACTTTAAAAACAATACATTGTAAATAATTTTTTCGTGGTTTGTAAATCTACCTTTTATTTTTTCCTATCAAAGATGAAGGGTGAGGCAAAAATTGGTATGAGGCCAATTCCCCTCATAAACAAAATAATTGCATTCCTCGTTCAATGTCAATTTCAATGAGTGGTTGGAAGGCATATTTTACCTCACCCAAGGGTACTTATTTTAAGTTTCAAGTGCAAATTTTTAGTCAAGAGGCCTATTTACAAGAAATTATATTGTTAATATCTTGCAAATACTGACTCAAAATTGAGTACCATCTTTTGAATTATTATTTATTTTTTATTTTCAAAAAATTGGGATAATTTTCCTTGTAAAACACACTACTTTATAAAGTGTCAAAATATGGGGGGTTGATCAAAGGTCCATTCTAGAAAAATTTACTTGCCATATTTGTAGTTTTCATTTATGCCAATTTAGTGGATATTACACTGATTGATCATGTTTAAAGATGCATTATTAGTTGAGTCTGGCATCCATTCATTAAGACATGTTTTTTCACTCATGCATTGATTGCTCTTACTTATGTGGACCCATTTCAGTTAATTTTAACATCCATACCTAGAGTGTGTATTAGTACTCGATCATAAACATAGAATTTTCATTCCTTAAGTGTGTTTTGTGATTGAAAAAACTTGGGGGGTGATAACTACTAATTGTCTTGGGGAGATTTTATGGGCCCTACATTCTCTCATGCACATATTCAGTTTTTATAACTATTACTCATTCCCATTTAGTGATTATTTTCATAGATTGCTCTTGTATTCCTATGCATATTGTCATTAGAGCTTGACATCCATTTGAGCATGCATTGTCACTTGTGCAAAAATTACTCTTATTTGACTAGACTCATTTTTTGCATAGTTTGAAGTCCATCTCCAGAGCATGCACTATTACTATCCATATGAGGAGAGTTATTTCATCTCTAGTGATCCTTCTTGGGAAGGACAACTATTTTTTGTGGTGTGCTTACATAGAACACTTGCTCACATATAAAAATCATATTCCATTTCTATATGGACATATTCTTGCACCCATTGATCCTATTTGATTCAATAAGTGAGCTAATACTTGTGACAAGGTTTTTTTCAATCTATTACTACATGTTTCCATGGATCTTAATTGTCATATGGAACATTAAGAGTGTCCATGCACTCTTTGGAACATACTATAGCCTCTTTTTGGAGATCTAGCTAAGATTTATATCACATTGCCTCCTCTACCTACCATCTCTTAAGAGATAGTTTTACTCTCTCCTCGTGATTTTATTTCCTATGATGATACAACCATGGTGGATAGTGATTTTACTTCTATCAAGCCCCCAATATAGGACAAGATTCTGCTAGACCTCATTTATCTTATTGAAGATTCTACATTCATTCTTGTGTAGATTTTTACTCTTTCAGAGCCTTCATACACTTGAATTTTAGAGGACCTTTTTAGTGAGAGTATCAATGACTCATATTCCTTTAGACATTCATCTTGTAGATCTGAGTTCTTCATCTATAGACCAATCTATAGTTATAATGATTGTTGAGCCTTGCTCTCCTATTCCCATGGGCATTCCCTCAGTGAATGTTCCATGTCTATCTTCTTCTTTGGCTTTTCTCTCTCCTTCATTGTATGCTTCTTCACTATCATATTCTAAAGTTAGTATTGTGATACATGATTAGACTTTGGAACTTTATAGCATTAGCAAGGAGATATTTTCTAGAGAGATACATCCAGATTCCTATCTATATTCCATTTGAGTGAGAATTCATAGTTTGATAGCTCATGCTTTGTTTCTTTCAAAAGTAAGAGACAACATTTTTATAGAGGGACTTACTATAACATTTACCATTCAACATTCACATTCTCTCTCTTCTATGTGGAGGCGCACTTCTTTCATGTTTTGTAGGCTATTGGGGATCATCGTTATGTACTTAGCGTGTTGATTAGTTTAGCATCATCTTCAGGGGGATTCTAGCCTCTTCACTTCTTCTATGTCTCTCTTTTTTAGGGGAGTTTTTCTTATGGGTTTTCTAATTTTCTCTACTTTATGAGATATTGCATTTTACATGGGTAACTCATTATACCTTGTTGTTGGGACCCATTATTTGTCTCATTGCCCACCTAAGATATGCTTATAAGGGGCAGTGGTGTAGGCATTTTTCCACTAGGTTTTGGCTACATGGTTTCATTAGCTTGCTTAGGGATCTAGAGGTTATGTTGGTTACTTGGAAATATTAGTATGATAATTACTGGAATTTTTTCTTTTTTTCCCTATCCAACCTATAGATACCTCTCTCCCTTTATATTATTCATTCATCATGATATAGAGTATTTCATTTTCTTTTATTACTTTTGTAGCATTTTTCTATGATTGATTTCATTCATTAGAAACTTCATTGTGATATGCACTTGTTCAACTCACATGATCACTTCACCATGACCATTTGTTGTTATAGAGATCCTAAAAAAATATTTTTAGGCTTTGTGATTTACTTGCATAAGTAAATCCTTCTTGTAGTTGGCACACACTTCCCTACACTCTCTAAGGCAATAGGCCACAAGTGGCACACACAAAGGAGACATGTAAGGTAATCATGGGATTCCTTATAAATCTCATTCTTTTCTTCTTGCTATATAAAAGAGCCTTCCTCTCCTCATTTCCTCAATAGAAACTTGAAGCACTCTCTTTTTTTATCAAATTGCTCTTGCTTCTAAATTGTAATTTTAGAGATTTTGGTGACAAGCCTTATTATAAGATCACATGAGTTTTCTCTGATACATTCAATTTCTCACTTTAAAATTCTTGTCTCATTTATAGTTTATATATTGAGAGGTAATATTGTTTCTTGCCTTCATGAATTTTTGTACTTTCAAATGATATTGATGAACATTTTTCATGTAATTTATTTCATGGTATCATATCTAGTTCATCTTATTGACATTTTTTTAGTTATGTAAAATTTGTTGGGAGGCATATCAGTTTTATTTGCGAAATTTCCAATCCCATTTTATAACTCTCAAATTGCATCTTGGTGGTGGTTTTTTTCTTGCTAACCCTTTGTTGTAGGTTACTCCTAAGGAGCTTTTACATCCTCTTGCCAGTTTTTCCTTTCCAGGGATCTTCTCATCCAAGTAAGATTTTAATTTTTATCTTGATTATTGTATTCAAATCGAATAATATCATTATTATATAGGCTATTAAATTAAATTTCATTTCTGCTTAGTTGGTTTTTTCTTAGGCTATGCCTTTCATCTGAGCAATGTTTTATTTATTTATTTTGTATTACTTCTTGTTCCCTCCTATCATATACCTTTTTCAACTAAGTATTTCTTTTCCTCTATATTTTTTATTTAATATTATCTTCATAGTTTGTGTAGCAAATTTTTAAGTGCCATAGTAATTTTCTTACCTAGTTTTTTTAGGCGCTTATCTTGCCTTTCAATCATCTAGTTTTTCTTCACCAAATTTACTTATCTTATGAGTGTTTCTTGGTGAATTATTTTCCATATCACCTTCTTCCCATGTATGTGAATTTTATTTTAGCATCCTTATGTTAGCACATTTCCATTTTGTTGTTAAACCATGTCTTCCAGTTGGTTCATAACTCAAGATATTTTGGTCTCTTTATAACACTTGCTTAATGTGATAATATTTTTGAGTTTTACATTTAAGTTTTTTTATTTTTTTATTCTTTTATCCTATTTTATATTAATTTTCACCCTTTTCCTACATGTGTTCTAGTTATCATTAACCGATTACTTTATTTGATTTGGATGCTTTGATTAATATTCTAATGTCTAAATTCTTTTGGTTTAGCATTTTTTTAATTCCTCAATATCTTAAACATCTCATTACCTTTCGATATTATTTGGAATTAGATGGATTTAATTTTTTTTTAAAAAGTAAATTTTGATTTTGATGCTTTATTATGCATTAAAATTGGTATCTTTTTTTACAAATCATTTTTATTTTGTTTCACATTTTAGAGAGAGAGAGAGAGAGAGATTTACATGATCATTTATTTCATGGTAATTCTTTGATTATTATATTGTAATCATAAAAAAAGGTGCAAGTAATTTTTTATTAAGTCCTTTAGTCACTTTTTCTTTAAACAAACTTAAGTGTGGAATTATTTTTTCAAGATCTTTGATCTTTTATTATATTTATTAAATCAATTTAGGTGCATACTTAAGTTTCAAGAATTATTGTTATTATGGTAATTTATTATGATTTAATTATCCTATTTAAACCATCTTGTAATTTAAAACTACTATTTTCATGTGTAATTTTAAAATTGTTTAGGCTCTTATTTTATCCTTGTCCCACTTTTTGTACTTTAGCATACTCCATTTTATTTTAGCCTTCTTTTCCCTCCTTTATGTCTCCTCTATTCTACATGATTTTTATTATCTATTCAATTTCTAATATTGGGTAAGCTTTCAAAGAATAATGACTAGATTATTTATTGAATTTAAACTCACTTCTACCAATTATCATTTATGGAATTTATATATGCAATAAATATTCACTTTTGAACACTTGGCATGTCTAGTAAATGGTAAAGACCCCAAACCCGATAAAAAGACTACTACTATCAAAGTTCAAGAAAAATAACAAGAAAATTTGAATAAACCTTAGGTTATATTGGCATGGCCATGACACTCAAACTTCATGTGCACATTAATGTTTGTACTATTGCATCTAAATATTGGTCTATACTTTAATCTATTTATTATGTTTTGAATGAATCTCATAAAATTCAAATTTAAGATCAATTGTTTGATTTAAAGTAAAATGACTTCAAAACTATGGATAATTTATTGACTAAAGTTCACTCTTTACATTCTTAGCTAATTTTTTTAGGTGTTAAACTTTTAGATTTAAATTTAATTCATATTATCATGAAAAAATGTTTTCCTTGACCTTTTTAAAAAAAAATTTACAAATGTTCACTCGCAACTAGATTTTCCTACTTTATCCACTCAATTGACATGTCATTTATTTTGTACCTTGTTACATCAAGAAGAACAAGATTTAATTCAATTTGGTAGTCTTAAGACTAATTAACATGCTTTTGTTTGTAAAAAAAACATAAGAATGGCAAATAATATTTTAAATCCAATAATACATGACAAAATATCAAAAATCTAGCTCAAAACCTTAAAAAAATTAGTATAATTATTGTGACACAAACACACATGATGAAGATCATTATTTTAAGAATAAATGTTATATTAAAAATAGAAATCTTAAAGTCAAATACAATGCTAGCACTAGTAACACTAAGACTCAAAAAAATTAGAAGTCTAATACTATAGTTAATTTTACTTATATTTTGCATGCTTCTCTTATTGAATGGATTGTTGATTATAGTGTTATTCAACATATGGTTTCCAATGCCAATTTGTTTACTTATTTAGAACCAAATTTTTTTAATAATTATTTAATTCTTGAAAATCAAGTTTCTTAAAATGTTGAAGCCATAGGAACTATTAAAATGTTTAAGCCATAGGAATCATTATTGTGTATAATGCATAGTTCCTAAAACAAGCTAATGGCACAATAATGATCCCACTACACTAAAACAAGCTCAAAGTCACCCTCATTGGGAAAACACAATACATAATGCATACCACTCTTTGATTTCTAATAACACTTTTGACTTAATCCCTCTCCTTAAAGGACATCATTTAGTAAGTTTTGAATGGTTATTTAAAACTAAGTTCAATTCTGATAATCAAGTAATAAAATATAAAGCTAGAATTGTTGCTAGATGTTTTCCTCAAATTGAAGAAATTGACTATAATGAAACTTTTGAACTTGTAGCTAAGATGCCCACAATCAAAGTTATTTTAGCATTAGCTACTCACATGAATTGGCTTGTTTATCAAATTGATGTTAAGAGTGATTTATTAAATGGTGACTTGCATTAATAAATTTACATGTATCAACACCCTAGTTTTATTAATAAATACAATGGAAAATATTGTTTAAAATTAAGCAAATCCATTTATGGTTTGAAATAATTTCCTAGAGAATGGTACTCTAAAATTTATCAATTTTTCAGATCTCAAAGCTTTAATCATAGTTTTAATGATCCTAATCTTTTTGTCAAAAACACTCCAAATGTCATTATTGTCATTTTTTTGTATGTTGATGACTTAATCATAATTATAATTAATAGTTTTATGGTTTATTACACTAAAAAATCTTTAAATAATAACTTTGAAATGAATTATTTAGGTCTCTTAGATTACATTTTAGGCATTAAAGTTTGGCAAAAAATGATAGCATTTTTATTTTTTAATCTAAATATGCATATGACTTATTATATAGGTTTAATATGCTACATTTTAAACCTATTTATACCATTTTTGAAATTGGTGTCAAATTTCTTAATGACATGGAAATTGAAAATGTTGATCCAACTGTCTATTCATAATTAGTTGGAAGTTTGAATTATCTTACTCATACTCATCTAGATATTGCATTTTATATTGTATTGGTTTCTTGTTTTATGTCTAAACCTTAAAATACTCATTTTAAAACTACTAAAATAATTCTTTGGTATATTAAAGGTACTCTAACTTTTGGCATTGAGTATACCTCAAATATCAAGTTCTCTTTAAGAGGTTATTCTAATGCTAATTGGGATAGTGATCTTAATGATTGTAGATCCAAAAGTGGCTATTGTTTGTCTTTGGGTTTCAGTATAATTTCATGTAATAGTAATAATTAAACTATTGTATCTTTATCTTCAATAAAACTTGAGTATAAATCTTATAATCATGTTGCCAAGGAAGTTATTTGGCTTAGAAAACTTACTAAATATTTGGGCCACCCTCCATCTTCGGATACTTTAATTTTAGGTGATAATCAAAGTATCATTTCCTTAGAAAAAAGTATGGTTTTCCATGCATGGTCAAAGAACATTGATATTCAACATCACTTTCAGTGTGAACTTCTTGAAGATAATCAAAGTCTTCTCTATTTGTATTCTACTCAAGAAAAAATGGTTTATATCTTCACTAAGCCTTTATGTAAAGAAAACTTGTATTATTTTTTAAAATTTTAGTATTGAAAGAGTTTATCATCAAGGAGGAGATTTATTATTGTTTCCTCCCTTCTTGTTTTCTTGTAAACCCCTAAATAAAGTTTAAGGGGAGTGTTAGATTTTTTATTTTATTTGGGATAATCTATTTATTCTAAGTTCTATTTTTATGTGTAGGATTTTTATTTATATAGATTATAAATTCACATAAATCCATATTTCATGAGGTTTCCTTCATCCATGTATTCCCCTTTATATTTTTGGAGTTACTTGCATAAGTAACCCCTTCCCACACTTGGCACACACTTTGTTATACTCACTAAGGGAATAGGCCACAAGTGGCACACAAAAGTGAGGCTTGTAAGGTAATCATGGGATTCCTTGTAAATCACATTATTTTATTATTACTCTATAAAATAGCCTTCCTCTCCTCATTTCCTCACTAGAAACTTGAATCTCTTTTTCTTCTTCTCGAAATACTCTTGCTTCTAAATTATAATTATGGATATTTTGGTGACAAGCCTTCTTATAAGATCACATGGTTTTTTCTTTGATACATTTGGTTTCCTAATTTAAAATTATTATCTCATTTATTATTTTCACATTGATAAATAATATTGTTTCTTGCCTTCATTAATTTCTACACTTTCAAAGGTTATTGATGAACCTTTTTGGTATAATTCCTTTCATACCATCACCTAAATTTTTAGGAAACTTCTTTTGTGATCTTTTTGGAAGTTAATGTAATTTTAATTAGGCTAAAAAACTAAATGCATTACCCCATGACACTAACATATTTGTAAAAACTTACTTTAATAGGATGAAAACACTTGATTGGACAAGATATTGACTTAGTAAACCACTACATGGTTAAAATTTTTTTGGGACTTTAAGGGAAACTAAGTGGCTTCTTGATTTTATTTTTATGTTCAAGATCTAACTTAAATTCATAAATATGTTGTAGTTGATAAATGGATCTATGTTACCTTATGATTTACTTACTCTAGTAAATAAATTTTCTACTAGTTTGAAAGGAACATTATTTTTGTTGAGTTTCAGGTTGGTTTTTAAGTTCTCTTTGAGGTGGTCTTATTTTTCATGCACTTCATCATATTATTACCTCATTTCTTTATTACAAAATAAAATAATCTTCCTCTTATTATAATACTTCAAAAAATCTTAAAAATTGAAATACATTAGTTCTATTGTTCCATGTAACTACTCACAAATCTAAATAAATTTCCTCTTATGTTTCACTCAACCAATCAAGATTCAGTTCTAGAGCTTGAGATGTTGGGATGGACATGAGAATAATTTATTATTATAGAATATATTTGAATGGATATTAATTTTTCCTCACTTTCTTTATTACTTGTCTCCTTGAATGAAATTTAGTGTTTCTTTAGACAATAGTAACACGGTCTACTTTAATGTTTATTAATGTAGTGACAGAGTCTAATTGAGCTTCACTTGTTCTATTATCCTAGGTGAATAATTTAAGATTGAATTAATATCTTATTATATATTTTATATCCAATTTATACCAATTTGATGATCCATATCTTGTTTCCTAGTAATAGTCATACGCATAATTTTATCAGTTAGGATCCAGCTACTTGATGAGCCCTGTGAGCTATTATATGCTCAAGAATCCTTTATACTATTTTTACATCATCTAGTTTATAGTTAAATATTATCAATATGATCTATAATTTAGTAACACTAAACTCATCACACTCCCAAGCACACTATATGAAATTAGAGTTAACATTTAGATATATAGGTTTTTCCCACTCAATATCTAGTTGTTAAACTAGCCCCTAATCTACTGGGAGAGTTATGTAGAAAATAATTTATGTGGGTCACACATAAAGTAACAATACATTACCTATATTGGGGGCTAAAAATTGTTGTATGTAAATTTTTTTAGGGGAACACATGGAGGAATTTTAGTCAATAATGTGGGATAGAGTCCCTCTCCTAGTAGAAGGTATAACTACCTTTATTAAAAACCTAAAAAATATGTGGAAAATAAAGTCATTTATAACAAAAATGGTTTTTTCTAGGCATATTACTCAACCACAAAGTATGAAAAGGTAATAGAAAGGAAATATAGAGAAAAGGTGGTGGGAAGAGAAGATAAAAGGAAAAGAAAAGATAATTCTAGTTAGTTAAACACATAAACTTACTAGAACAATATAAAAAACTGAAATTTGAATATGAGGAATCCTTTATTATTAAAACGGGTAGGAAAGACATATTTTGGTCTTAAGAATAAAAAACATATACCCAAAAGGTTAAAAATCAATATGAATAGAGATAGAACAACAACTTTGTATTTCCACATAAAAATAGATTTAAAAAAACATATTCTTAGCCCACCAATGATAGATTTATTTATAATGTAGCTTCAAAGACAAAATTATATAATAAAATTTCTTGTATACTAACTATATAATAATAAACCCAAAAATATTTAAAATAAAAATAATCAAATGGATTGATTCATATACATACATTATCCATTTAAAAATATTTTGAACACAAAGTTTGCAAAATTTATACTTATATTGATTCTTTTATGAGCTATAACTAAAATGTCTTCTTTCTCCTTTGTTGAAAACATGTATTACTATCAATAAGCCCTTCATATGAGCATTGAGCTTATATTTATGGGTTAAAATGGGTGGATATATTGCATAAACACATTTTTTAAAGTTTAGGCCACTAGAAAAATCATGTTAGCAAATTCTTATGATTTTAAAATTGAATTGAATAATTTTCATAACTTGAAAACCACATTTACAAATTCACATAGTTTGTAAATATGCATTTACAAATTTGCATAACTCATAACTTGAAAAAATGACATAGAAAATTTGTATGACATATAATATACAAAATTGCTATTAAAAAATAATGCAATCTAAGATTACAAAAGTAACTTAAGAAAATTACAAGTATAGAGTTATTAAAATTTCACAACATTATTGTTATTCATCGTCTAGGATGATTTGGAATTCATCATCTTCTTCTTCATTTTGTTACATATTCTTCATGTATTAATCAAAAAAATCATAGATTCCATGATTCTATCTTCATTAGATCCAAGTTAATGCATGAAAGCAATTTTAGAGTTTAAATGAAGATCAATCATTGTATGTGGAACTCATTGTAAATTTTTCAATTATTTACTAAAATTATCAAGAGAACCTTGATATTTGATAAATCTATGAATTGATTCATAGTTAATTGTTGATCTATGAGTTATTTACTTTTCTAACAACTGCTTGAATTCTTCTACTATTGTATATATTGGAAAAATTGTTCTATCATCATCCATAAACTAATAAGGAAAATTTTCAATTTTTCCATGTATACCAAGTAAGGCATCACTTGCTATTGACTAGAATTTTTTGAACTTATTAATTCATCCATCAATAATGTTGATATGGAATTTAGCAGCTCCTAGGAAGTCCATGAGATATATAACATTTTTGTTTTTATAACTCTTTCTATAAGAAGATATTATGGATCAGAATCAAAAGATCCTAAAAAAAAAATTATCATTTGTCTCCATTTACCTTATTGAACTTCATATTTTTTTTAGTTTCTTTTGCAATATCACATTTAGATAGAATCTCAAAAAACATGTATGGCCTCAATTATTAATTAAATTCCTTGTTGAATCAAATTTTCATACCACTCCTTGGCTACTTTACCCATATGTCCCATTTCCTCAGCTACATAAAACATAGTCTGATTTCTGAATAGTTGTGTTGGATGAAGAATTTTGAATTAGCTTAACTATCTTCTAAACAACTAAAGTTAGTTTCTCAACTATTTATTTCAATTTTTACTTGGTGGATTTATCTTGATCCAACTTTTCAAAAAGAGTTCCAATTATAAATTTTATGTTTTCTTTGATTCTTTATCTAGTGGATTTAATAAGATACACTTTTGATACTTGATAGTCAAAGGCATTGACATTATTTTTATCTTTTTATACATGGGGACTACTACTTCAGCAAACCTTTCTCCCCTTTAATTTGTTACTATTCTAGAAACTATCTTAGGTTTATTGACCAAATAGAGAGTAGGGTTAATAAAAACACTTAAATCAATTTCTTGTGATTGTACAAAATTATTTATTTTTATTACAACCTCATTTAACTAGTGAAGAACTTCTATACATGGTGTTGTTTCACATGTATTAATTTTGGTTTATTTTTAATGGCATGTGGAGTTACTAAAGCTCAAGGACCTAAAGATAAAGCATCACCTTTATATTTTTTAGGTGATTTAGTTCTAGATTTGGGAGTTGAGATAGGAGTTAACTAAAAATCTTGAGGAAGAAGTGGAGGCAAAGGGATGAAGGAGTGGATGTATGAAGCAACAAAAAAGTATCGGTAGCCATGAATTATTGATTTGTATTTATCACTAAAATTTGAGAATGAGAAATATGTATAAGAGGATTATAAACTATAGTGGAAATACCAAGAGTAATTGAAAATCTTTCTCTGGATCTTTTAATTTTGAGCTTGAGTGTTTTTTTCACTTGATTCCTCACTAGGACTACTTCAACTACTTTTTCTTGAATTTATTCTATATCTTCACTTACTCCTTTTTTAGAAGATGGACCTAACTCTATTTTTTTAAATGAAAATACCCATATCCAATTATTTCATTGGTGTAAGAAACCCTACTTTGTCCACATTGATGCCTTTACTTTTCAACCATCTACATGTTTTATCTAAAACTTTTGAGTTATTCTTTCCAAGAATGTGGATTCTACTTTGGTCCAATCAATCCATGAAAGAGGCTTTGATTCAATAATTATATAATTATAGATGGGATCTAAAAAATCCTCATCATCTTTAATTTTTTTTTTTTTTTTTATATATTTAACTTAATGAATTTTTCTAGAGTGAAATGCTAATAATCATAAATTTTGACTTATGCTTCATCATCACAATCTATATAAAAGTATCCAATGTGGTGCACATGCTAGTATGAGGAACTAAGAACATTTTCTACTAGACATTGGGCATCAAAAGTAGGAATGTTAATAAATAATTTAATGGTGGATCAAGTAATTTATAAATGAATAACCTTTGTCTTGTTCAATGAAGCACATAAATATCTACCTATGGATATTGGAGATTTTATCCTAGTTTTGTGTTTGTTAGATAAGAGCTTATGTGAATCAACCAACTATATTAAAAATTCCATCAGGGCCAAAATGTCATCTACAAACCTTGGAAGCATATATGCATCTAATTTTCATTCGTGGATTCTAATGTATGTGAAATTTGGAAATTATATGAACAAATCTCCCCATATTACAATTTTAGTAGAAGCTTGAATTGATATTCTAACTTTGTATGGCTTTGGATCAAACATATGAATAATGTATTACAAAAATGCATTGTTGACTCTATGGAAATGATGTGCCATTTATTTCAAAGTAATATATTATATTTCATAGATTTTGTATGAGGTTGTGTCACCAACTGTATTCAATCCACTATAGATCCTTCTATGAGTAACTACGTAGACTAGATATGAAGTCATATAAAATTTATATGTTGTGGTGACTTCTATCAAAAAAATTTGAATAGATTCACTAATAAATTGACATAAAATGATATAATATTAATTATTTTGAATTATTAAAATATATTCATACATCTATGTTTAAAAATCCTTAGTAGTAGGATTGTGCACAACTCTACTTATAATTTTGATGATGCCATTGACTTCATATTTGAAATCAAACCTTATAATGGTTTTAGGAAATCTCATTACTACACTTTTAAGTTTTATTATCCATTTATTTTTAACCCACTTGTAAAATGAGCTATTATTATTTTCCCATAATTATGTAGTAGAAGTTGGAAAAAGCTATACATATTATTCATGATCAAGTAATTTGAGTGTTTGATCAATATGTTCTGGACTTAGACAAAGTATATAATCATTTTTAGCCAAAATTAGCCACCATGAATGAGTATCATTCAAAAATTTGATGTAATTTATCTTAAATTTTTTTATATCAATTATAAAGGTCTTATATTAGTCATTAATTGTCTAAGATGATAAGTAGCGTGTCTTTTTTGGCAGCTTACAAAGTACTCTAGGATGGTCTAGTGAGTAACAGGGTTAAGTTACTTTGTTTCATCATTAAATGGTAATTATTTATATCCCCTTAATGTGTTTAGCATTGTTTAAGGTAATTTTGACAAATTTAAGGTTAGGTGTAAAGTAAAGTCAATGAGGAATCATGCTCAAAGAAGCAAAGTGGTGACCCTTTCAAGAACATCCATGATCTAAAGATGACCAAATTGACTAAGGATCAAAACTATTAAGTTGATTACAATGTATTTTCAAATAATTTGGAGAGATTAGGGTATTTTTGATAAGATTAAGTTATTTTATCTAATTTAGTCTCATTTTACATTATAATGTTGAGATTATACTTGCTAGGAAAGAATAAATGTGAAAGTTATATTATGGAATAGGGTTATTTTAAACTCATATAACACCTATGTTATGAAATCATGTTGTACTTGTCCATAAATATCCTTAAAATGTCTTAAATAACTACTTTCCAACATTCAAACCCCCTTGGTAACTACTTATTCATCATTTTATAACATCCAAACGAGGAGATATTGAGAGAGATGCATGGAAAGATAAGTGGGAGGAATTTTTTAATACTCCTCCATCTCCATATAGGTTAAGAGAAGCTACATATTTACTTGGTTCATCATCTCCAATAGTTTTAAAAGGCAAAACAAGCATAATCTTGAAAAAACATGATTTTAGGTCTTTTACAGAGGTTTTCTATTGATGGAAGATGTAAAAACTCCTATAAGGTTGCCCTGGTCTTCTCACACCCAAATCCAAGTAAAAATTGGAGTTATAAAGCCAAAAAGGCAAAAAACTTCTTTTTTTCATCGAGCTTCTTGGCAGCATCAAAAGGCCAACTAGTTTGTGGATAGTACTCTAAGGAGAGAAAAGGATGAATACCAAGATATTGGAAAGATGAGGGGATATTAATTCCCTTCTAATTTATGTAATTGGTTTTTTTTAAGTTTATTTACTTTATGTAATTGTTAGGAAGTTAAGGGTGTATAAAGAGGACTCAAAACCACACCAGGGTCAATTTTCTCTAAATAAAAAATTGTAAAGCCTAATGAATGCATGAAAAGTATTTTGAAGGATATATCTAACACTCCTTGATGCCTATAGTGTTATTTTCCCTCAAATTTTTGCATGTTCATGTTTTGTGTAGTATCTAATAGCCTTGATTTGACTGTTTGAACATGACAATCATGTTTAAAAATAGATCTAAAGTGTCTTGGTGTATGTAATGAATGAAATGAGGCAATTAAAATTTTATCCAACCTCTTAAATGTACCTTAGACCCTTTCAAACATCATTTAATGGATGAACTTTAAAGAAGGTAGATAACCATGCATGCATAGTTGAATTGTTAGAACTAGTAGCCATGGTGGAGATAACCCTAGTTAAATGTGGATATATTTGTTGGAAATATTGTCATTGATGTCAAATATCTATCATTATTAGTGATAAAGGCCCCATTGCATTTAATGGTGTTTTTAATATTCATATCTTGGCTAATGGGGGTTAATATTTATTTAATATTAATGAATATATTTTTGGATGCATATAAGTCAAAAGAGGGCCCATGGAGAAGTCAAAGAGTCATGGGGTAAAAGAAAAAAGAGGAATGGGATTTATTTTCTCATGAAGAGTCATCTTGAAGAATTTCAAGAGTCACCATGTGAAGACAAAAGAGGTATGGCACATTTTTCTATGAAGGGACACTTTGAGGAATATGAAAAGTCACCAAGATAAAGACAAAAAAGGAAAGCATGATTTTGCTTATGAAGGGTCACCATATGAGTTTTCAAATGCAAGGATACGAAGGGTAATGCAATTTTGGTGCCATTTTCCATTAGGATTTAAAGGTCAAAAAGGGTGAATGCCAAAGGTCATTTGGAAAGCTATAAATAAAGGGCTGAGAAGTCATTTGTTATATGCAAGAAAGTGCATGGTTTGTATTTATTTTCAAAGAGAGAAAATTAGGAGATATTATAGAGTTATATCATTTGTTGAGTAAGAAACATTGAGAGATAGTTGTGTTCTATACACAAGAGGGGTTGGTGCTCTTGTGGGTTGGTGCTCACAAATATTTGTAAGGGGTTGGTGCTCACAAATAGTTATTGTTGGTGCTCGACAAAGGGGTTGGTGCTCCTACAAGTTGGTGCCTAAAAACTTTGTATTTTGAGTTGGTGTTCATTCATATACTTGAGATTATTCTCTGTAATTTTTCCCACTTTGGGTTTCCACATAAAAATCTAGTGTCTCTCTCTTTCTCTCTTGTGTGGTGAAAATTATTATTTCAATTTTATTAAATATCTTGAATGTATGATTAAGTGGTTAAAGAAACGAAATAAAATTAAGTAAAAGATATATAATATAATGATTCACCTCCCATATTAGTATATTTCATGTTTAATAATTGGTATCAGAGCAGGTTCTTTTTGAAAAAGTTTTATATCTTGAAGGTAGATCGGGAAAACATGATGGTTGAATCACATGATAGATTTTATAAAAATAAGGCACCTTTATTTGATGGGATGAATTATGTTTTTTTTAGAATAATGATGAAGTCTTATTTTATGGCCCTTGGATTCTACATATGGCAAGCAGTGGTGGAGAAATATGAAGAGCCAAAGACATTTGTAACTATTTTAGTAGAAAAGAAGGAAAGTGAAAATAATGCTAAAGCTTTAAATGTTATTTTATGTGGTTTATGTGAATCAAAATTTGTTAAATTTATGAAATGTAAATCTACTCATGAAACTTTGGTAAAACTTGAGAATATTTGCAAAGGTGATGGAAAGGTTTAGCAAGCTAAGCTTCAGAATTTCAGAAGATAGTTTAAGAGTTTGAAAATGGAAGAAGAATAAAATATAGCAAGTTATCTTTTGTGAGTTGATCAAATAGTTAATTAGATTCAAGGTCTTGGAGAAAATTTAGAATAAACAACTGTGGTTCAAAAAGTTTTGAGATCTCTACCATTGAGATATGATGCAAAAGTTTTGGCAATTGAAGAAATGAAGAATCTAGCCAAGTTAAAGATGGATGAGCTTCATGGTATTCTTATGGCATATGATATTGGACTAAACAAGATAAACCCTCAAAAAGAGAATTTGCTTTCAAGAAATCAAAGAAAGATAAGGCTAAGATTCAAGAATCAAGTGATATTTCTAGTGATAATGAAGATGACAACGTAGCTCTTTTCATTTGCTAGCTGAAAAAGGGCATAGGTATATATCAAGAAAAATTACCTTTTAAATGTTTTAATTGTGGAAAGATTAGACACTTTGTAGCTAAATTACTAAATAAGGGTAATGATGATAATGAAGAAGGAAATTTTAAATACAAGAATAATTTCAAAAGTAAATTCAAGAAGAAGAGTTTGTATTCTAAAGATCCTAGCTCAATCGAAGATAGTGGAGTCAGTGATTCAGAAGAAGAGATTTTGTTCTTGACCACACACAAAGATGCCTCCACAAGTAAAAGTACAAATGATCAAGATGAAGAATAATATGAATTCAAAGTGAACTTGGAAGGATAACTCATTTGTGCCTTAGAAGAGTTAAAATCTCTTGAAATGAAAAGTTGAAGATTAAAGCTCCAGATTGAGAAAAATGAAAAGGAGTCAAAGGAAATAATTGAAGATCTACAAGTACACTTTGAAGAATCTAAGAAGAATGAATAAAATCTAATGGTACATTTGAAAATAGTAAGTAAAGAATGTGAAAGGTATGTTATTAAAATTTCTTCTTTAAAAGCAGATCTTGAGAAAAAAATAAAGTAATTAATGATAGAACAGCCAATGATTCAAAATTTGAGAATATCATTAATATGTTGAATAAGATATTAGAAAATCAAATATAAATGTCAAATAAGATGGGTATTGGATTTTAAAAATATAAAGAAGAGGTCACTACTTTCATAGACAAAGAAAAAGGAAAAATTTATGTTGAAGTTCTTATAAAAAAAGAAATAAAAAGGGAAGAATTTAAGAATACAGAGGACATCTCAAACAAAGAAGGTTAGAGGGAATAGAGCTACCAAAGGTAATTAGGTCAGAGATACACAAATAAGTCCTATTTTTATGGTTACTATTTTTATTGTAATGGATATGGTTATAATAAAATAGAATGTCAAAAAAGGGCTAACAATTTTAGAAATAAGGAGAAGGAAATTCATATAGAGTCAAGCAAAAGCCACAACTCTTTTGCTAATCTATCAGGATTTAATGAAGAGACATAATATGTTACAAGTGAAACAACTTTGGACACATAGCTTGGTATTGTATAATCATATTTGAGTTAGTGAAGAAGGACCAAAGCTTTAAGGCTTCATTCATCAAGAAGAAAGTTTAGACATGTTCATGGTAAAAGAAATAACCTAAAAAATCTATATTGGATAGACAACTCTACATGCAAAAAATGATAAATGCCATGGTTCATCAATAGTCGATGTTTGAGGCACATGATAGGAGACAAGATCAAGTTCATAACCTTGAAGAAGATCAAAGGTGGCATAGTGAAATTCAGAGATAATACTACTACTAGAATTGCTAGAAAAGGTACACTAAGTTTGGATAATGGTAAAACTAAAAACTAAAAATGTTTTGTATGTAGAATGTCTTAAGCATAATATTTTGATTGTAAGTCAAATGTTTAATCAGGGGCACACACTAAAGTTTTATGTAGAAGGTTTTGAAATTAGAATAAAAGATTTAGATGTGTTGGTTTCAGATGCTTAGAGAATAGGTAATATTTTTTATATGCTATCAGACATCAAAGGTCAAAGATGTTTGAGTCAGATTGAAGAAACTTGGTTATGGCATAGGAGAATAGGGCACATAAGTTTTGACAATCTTGTCAACATCAACAAGAACTAAGTAGTTAAAAATCTTCCAAAGATTAAAAATCCATCTGACATGCTTTGTGAACCTTGTCAGCATATGAAGAGGCTAGAAGGTGGTTCAAAACAAAAGAGTACTAAACTACTCATATACTAGAGCTTGTTCACACTGATCTGTGTGGACCTATGAGAACTCAAAGTACTCAAGGTGATAAATATTTCATGTTGCTTATTGATGATTTTTCACATATAACATGGGTAATATTTTTAAAGAAAAAATTAGAAGCTTTCAAACATTACAAAGCATTCAAAGCATTAGTTGAGAATGAAACTAGTTTGAAGATTAAGTGTCTAAGATCAAATCAAGGAAGAGAATTCATGTCAAATTAATTTATAGATTTTTTGAAGACCATGGAATAAAGAGACATTATTTAGCAGCCAGAACTCCACAACAAAATAGAGTAGTTGAATATAAAAATAGAACAATTTAGGGGAAGGAGAGGACAATCCTAAATGAATCCAAGATAAAAGATAAATATTGGAGAGATGTAGTTTCTACAATAGTGTATATTCATAATAGAGAATTATTGAGAGTCAATAGTGACAAGACTCCTTATGAGCTATAGAAAGACAAACTAGCAATAGTTGATTATTTTAGAGTTTTTGGTAGCAGATGCTTCATAAAGAGAATTGATGAAAAACTTGATAAGTTTGAATCCATATCAGATGAAGGTATATTTATTGGTTATTATTGAAAAAATAAAGCTTATAAATGTTATAACAAAAGAATGAAGATTTTTTTTGAAATTTCAAGTGTTAGGATAGAAGAATATGGAACACAAAGAATCAGTGATCTATTAGACATTGTTAAAATCATTGAAGAGGAAGGTTTTGAAGAATCAGATGAAGATGAGAAGAAGGAGAAAAAGGGAACCAAAAATCCATCAAAATATGTTTAGATAAATCATAATGAAAGTGACATCATCAAGGACATAAATGAAGGAATTCACACTAGAAGAATGATGGTAAGTGAATTTGAGCAAGTTAATTTCTCTTTGTTATCCAAAATTCAGCCTAGAACTTTTTTAGAAGCTAGACATGATAAGCATTGCGTTAAGGCTATGGATGAAGAATTAAATTAGATAGAAAATAATGATACTTTGGAACTAGTGCCTAGACCAAAAGATCACAATGTGATAGGAACAAAATGGGTTTATAGAAAAAAGTTTAATGAAAATGGAGAAGTGACTAGAAATAAAGCAAGATTAGTATGTAAAAGATATGCTCAGATTGAGGGAAAATATTTTAAAAAAAAAAATTCACCAATGGTAAGGTTAGAGGTTATTATAATATTTATTACATATGTAGTGTTTAAAATTTTCAAAGTGTTTCAAATGGATGTCAAATATGCCTTCCTGAATGGGAATCTCGAAGAAAAAGTCTACATTGAGTAGCCTAAGGGATTTATTCTCTCAAATATTAGTAGACATGTATGTAGATTGAATAAAGCATTGTATGGATTGAAATAAGCTCCTCGAGCTTGGTATGTAAGACTTGATAAGTACTTGGAAGATCAAGGTTTTAAGAGAGGATTTGTTGATAGTAATCTCTACATCAAAATAGAAGGTAAGTATCAATTGATTGTTTTGGTATATGTTGATGATATCATTTTTGGAGGAAATATTGAAAAGATGACAAAATAATTTTTTGATAATATGCAAAAATAATTTGAAATGTCTATGCTTGGATAATTGTTATTTTTCTTAGAATTGCAAATATTTCAGTCAGATAAAGGAATTTTCATATCTCTAAGTAAATATGCCAAGGAAATGTTGAAGAAATTTGGTTTTGAGGATTGTGCACCAGTTGTCACACCAATGTGTATAGGAAATAAGGTGAGCAAGGATGAAGATTTACCTATTACAGATCAATATTTGTATAGATCTATGATTAGTAGTCTTTTATATTTGACAGCATCGAGGCTAGACATCATGCATGCATTAGGTATGGTTACAAAATATCAATCATCTCTAAAATATAGTCATATTTAATTGGTGAAGATAATATTCAGATATATCAAGGGGACATTGGATTAAGGATTATGGTATCCCATAGTTAGAGATTTCACTTTGGTTGCTTCTACAGATACATATTGGGTAGGGTGCTTGGATGATAAAAAGAGTACAAGTGGAGGAGATTTCTTCCTTGGTGATAGCTTAGTATCATGGTTGAGCAAGAAGAAAAATTTAGTATCACTTTATATAGTTGAAGCATAATATATTGTAGCATTATTATGTTGTACTCAAGTGCTTTGGATGAAGCAAACTTTGGAAGATATCAAAGTAAAGTATGATGAATTTATTTCTATTTTTTGTGGTAACACAAGTCCTATAAATATTTCAAATAATCTACTGATGCATTCAAAAACAAAACATATTCCCATTAGATATCACTTTTTGAGAGAGTAGGTTGCATATCAATAGGTTAAGATGGAGTATATCAGTACTACCAAGTAGATTCCAGATATTTTCATAAAGGCACTACCAAAAGACACATTTGAGTATCTACGAGAGAAGTTGGAAGTAATTTCTTTTACTTCTTGTCACTAAGGTTCAACATTAGTTGAGGGGGGTCTAATTATTATCTCCAAGTAGGCCCTTTTCCATTGATGTCAAAGGGAGAGAATAACAGGTATAGGTACATGTTTATAGATAGGTATAGGGAATAGGTACTAGTTGTTATAGTAAGGGGGAGTTACCATAGGTCTGTTAGATGGCAGTATGTGCAAGTTTCAATATGTGGTAGTTTTAGTTTGAGGTTGCCATCAATGACAAAGGGGGAGATTGTTGGAAATATTGTCATTGATGTTAAAGATCTAGCATTATTGGTGATAAAGGCCCCATTGCATTTAATGGTGTTTTTAATATTCATATCTTGGATAATGTGTGTTAATATTTATCTAATATTAATGAAATTTTTTTCATATAAGTCGAATGAGAGCCCATAGAGAATTCAAAGATTCATGGGGTAAAAGACAAAAGAGGAATGGGATGTATTTTCTCATGAAAAGTCATCTTGAAGAATTCCAAGAGTCACCATGTGAAGATAAGAGAGGTATGACACATTTTTCCATGAAGGAACACTTTGAGGAATATGAAAAGTCACCAAGATAAAGACAAAATAGGAAAGGACACTTTTTCTTATGAAGGGTCACCATATGACTTTTCAAATTCAAGGATATGAAGGGTCATGCAAGTTTGGTGCCATTTTCCATGAGGATTGAAGGGTCACAAATGGTGAATGTCAAAGGTTATTTGGAAAGATATAAATAAAGGGTTTAGAAGCCATTTGCTATATGAAAGAGAGTGCATGGTATGTATTTGTTTTTTAAGAGAGAAAAGTAGGAGATATTTTATAGTTATATCATTTGTTAAGTAAGCAACATTGAGAGATAGTTGTGTTTTATACAAAAGAGGGGTTGGTGCTCCTGTGGGTTGGTGCTCACAAATATTTGTAAGGGGTTGGTGCTCCTATGGGTTGGTGCTCACAAATAGTTGTGTTGGTTCTCAGTAAATGGGTTGGTTCTCCTACAATTTGGTGCTTACAAACTTTGTATTTTGAGTTGGTGCTCATCATATACTTGAGATTATTCTCCATGGTTTTCCCCACTTTGGGTTTCCACATAAAAATATGGTGTCTCTCTCTCTCTATTGTGTGGTGAAAATTATTATTTCAATTTTATTACATATCTTTAATGTATGATTAAGTGGTTAAATAAAAGAAATTAGATTAAGTAAAAAGATATATAATATACTGATTCACCCCCCTCTCAGTATATTTCATGCTTAACAATGTTGTCGTTATCAAAGATCCTTTAAGGAAAGAAACATATTCATATATCATTGAATATCATGCTCATGAGGTATTCTAAGTTGCAATCCATTGGAGTCAAATATTCTAGTCTCTTCCTTCAAGCCAAGTCCAAAGAAAAGATTGTGAACCTATAGGTCTATAGACCTATAGGTCAATATTGGAATTAAATGATCTCAATTGGGAGTGTATGTGGCCTTTTTAAAGCATTGTATTATTTCTTATATTTTGTTACAAAATATTCAAAACACTTGAAACCCAAATTGCTCAAGCTAATGGTGAGACAAGGAAGTCTAAGTGCATCCAAGGCAATGCAAGTAAACACAACATATGCTTCTAAAAGAAATTAACACCCATTTTGTTTAATTTACTTAAATTTAACCCTATCAAGGCCCTAAAGGATTTATCAAATAATCCTAAACACCTATGAAATCTTGGACCTCAACTCACTTTGCTTTCAAATGAACTATGTAAACTCAAATGGACTATGTGATCCTAAAAAGAGGACTATGAGGGTTTCAAGTGGATATCCAAGGTGGTTTGAACCCAATAGAGTGATGGATAATATCTAAAAACAATTTTAATTTTCCCATGATGTTTTATTTGGCTAATTAGTATGAAAAAGGTAAAATAAAAAGAAATAAGATTTTTTGACCTAGTGACCACCTATAGGCCTATCACATGCATTATGAGTAAAAAAGCATGTAGATGATGGTTGTTTGAAGAAATAAAAGGATTTATGGGTAAAAATAAAATATTATTAAATTTTACATATATATATAAAAAAACTTAATAAGGATATAGTTTGGGATCTTAGATTGGCAAGCCTAACAGTCAAGAAGCCTAAAATTGTCACCTCCAAGCCTATCAAGCAGAATTGGAAAAAGCACACTTGAGGTGGAAATTTAAATGATAAGAGTGTTTTTAGGTTTTATATAAATTATTAACCAAGTTTCCATCATAAATAATTCAATATGGAAGGCTAAAACTAGGTGGAGAGGAGATCTATTCTCAAAATTGCAGTCAATAAACCTAATGCTTACCTATAGCCTATGTGTAAAGAGAGAAGAAAAGTTGAATGTTTTGGATTAATTTGAAGAATTATTAATTTTAATAGATTAATAATTCCAAATTTAAGACTCTATAAATTTTTAAATCATTTTAAGATTAATAAAGTTTAAAAAATAGGTTGTTAGGGTCACTAGCACAATATTTTCTCTCAACCCCTCATTAGGTGACAAATCATGCTTTTAAAATTTTGAGAGGTCACTTGGATAATTGTTGGATAAACTAATATTAGGCATTTAATACTTATTATAACCATTCCCAAGTATAAAATTAATAGTTTAATGACCTTTTGTATCAAAGCACTCTCTCAACCTATTGGAAGACGCTGATAAAGTCAAGAATGGTCAATTTCATCATGTTGGAAGTTGAATGAGTAAGTACATGGGATCCAATGGTGTGAAGATTTTTTTATGTACCATTTGTGATATTATTAAATATATTATTTTCATGATATTTATTAGTCAACCTTAATAAGGTTACAAGCCTAAAACCCTCTTAGCAACCTGATGACTATGTTTGTCTTATAAATGACTTTAAATGTATTTATTTGGTTTTTAAATTATCATGGTGACATGTATATGTCTCATTGAAACATTAATTATATTTTTTTTGTCACGTGTACAAAAATTGGCCTAGAAATGACTATTATAGGTCTATAAATGTAGGGTTGGTAGCTTTTCATGAAATTTGATTAAGGGAGACCTAATGAAATACCTTGGAATAAAATATGACCTATATAATATAGTTTAATATTATTATAAATACCCATAATAATTTTTAAAATTAATATAACACCATTAATTAGTTTTAAGACACCTCATGGTAAGAAAATAGGCCATCAAGATCTCCTAATAAAACTAATGCACCTACGTATCAATTTTGGAGATGATTTTGAGCTTGAATAGGAGTGTAATGATTCCAGACATGATGTTTAAAAGGTATTAAGTTTTTTATAATAGTCCTCAAGAAAATATCTAAGCCTAAGATAGAAATATAGACTTATTGTTATGGTCTCCATTTGAATCAAGCAAGCTTTTCAATGAAATGTAGGTTCTTATCAGTTTGAAAAAGTTTGAATCTTTATCCTGAGACTCACCAAGATGATAAAGACAATTAATTGGTCTATGAGGGTGTGTGAATACTATAATAATCATGATCAATAGTGCCACATGTTAATACATAGACTTTTAACTCCTAAACTAAGAATGGACAATTTGATGAATGAGGTTGATGAGTCATCCAAGATGGTCAACAATCACTTTATGCCACCATTTATGAATAATAAAATCATATCAATTTGAAAAACATTGAGGAGAGTTACATGACTATCCTTTGTTATTTTTCTCACTTGTGACTTGCTTCTTCCTAATGTGACACTTGTCATATGCCTCTCTTACACCCATTCTCTCTCCTTTTCATTATCTTCTATATATATGCCTTATTTTGGCATTGTAATACATCTTCCACTTGATTATTGTAAAGATATTATACTTTTGTAAGCCATTTCATAAATATAAAAAATAGGTTTACCTTTTCTTATGACTATATTCTAGTGTTTGTGTATGAATGATTGATATTGTCCAATGTTGATTCAATTCTCCTTGACATGTTGTCTCATTATCTCACCTATATATAGTTTGAACTCATTATTGTAGGTCATATGAAGTGTTTAAGTATTATTTTGAAGGTTAATGGATGCAATCTTCCATTAGTGTCTTCGGGCCTCTTAACAATTGTCCCTCCTTGCCTATTCATCATATACCACCTTTATATTAAAAATACGTGTGTAAGAAGAGAAGATTAGGAGTAGTGTATGAATAGATCAGTTATATGCTCATTGTGAATTTTTAGATGTGTGCTAGTGTTGAATAATTTGGTACATCACCTCTTTAGTTAGTTTTTTTAAAGGTTCTCTATCCATTTTCCCTTGTAATTAATAGGCTTATTTTGTAGTTTCTAGGTGATATGATCAAGGGAGATAGCCCTATATAGAGGTTCAATCCATTATTTAGGTCACCCAAAACCCATGATTGTTTCCATGCTATATCTTAAGTGAGGAGTCTTGAGCAACCTCTTTAATGGTGTAATTTCCATTATGGCACACTTAATGGGATAAGAGATTTCATCTATTAAGGAGTTATTGGTGTTGGTCTTCAATAAAATAGCCTTAGGAGGCATGAACACAAGTACTGATGGTGATTACAAGTTTATTTAACTAGTTTTAGCAGCCCATGTATTCTTTCAAGCAATTACTCTTTCTATTTTTCCTTTCTCATGACATTTCATGGTTGATTTTGGAGTGGATTTATATTTTACTCAAGTTCATTAGCCATATCAAGCCTATGTTGATCCTTAATAGTGGCATGTTGATCCTTATTAGTAGCATAATGACTCATATTCATCCCATACTGAGCCATACCATCCTTTCTATTAAAAGTATTACACTTATTCTTTTCTTCAATAATATTATCAAACGTGTAAAACTTTATATCAATCTAACCAACCTTTCCATTATTATTATATGCCACCTCCCACCCAAAGTCAAGCTCTTCGGAACCCTATTCATTCCTATAATTATCCTTGTCAAGACCATGTTTCCCCTAGTCAACATAGTTAAATTTCTACTCAATTTATTTCAATCTTTAAATAAACTCTTTTAGGCTGTGAAAGGCATATGATAGAGTTTAATAGATAAAAATGAGTATGTGTTAAGTTTTCCTATTCATCTCATTTAGAATATGAGAGACTCATTACAATTAGTTAAGATTAACTAGACAACTATTGAGAGAGATAATAAAAAAAGACTAATTAATGGTATGTTAGATATAGGTGGACTAATTTAGTGCATATAGGAAAAGTTAGTTGTTAATGAGAGGCAACAAGTTTAGTACCATCAGCCTCATTTGCCTTCACCTACTACACATAAGCCCTATTTTATTCCACCCATTTTTTCTCAAAATGTTAAATCAAGTGAGTTTCAAAGCCTCTTTTGCACATTCTTCAATCCTTCCCATAATTTATGTCAACCCAAAAAAGCATCCAAAAGAGGAAAGAAGTCCTTGTTGAAAGGGTTAAATATCATGATAAATCATTTAAGTGTTTCATTTCTACTTAGAGGGAAAAGAATGAGGCTATCTTGGCATAAAACTCTATTTCTCTTCCTTAAGATTCCTCTAAAAGGTCCTTTAAGATCCCAAGTTGGAATAATGTGGTGGATTCATGGGATAAACAAAATATAAAAATCTTAGATTGGGATATTGAGGCCAAAGAGGAACTTGAACCTATTCAAGCCTCACCAATCCCTCCTCAAGAACATAAAACTTTACCTTCATCTAAGTCAATCCAAGAAAGCATCCAAATAAAGAAGTAATTCCTTGTTGAGAAGGTTTAATACCAAAACATATCAACATTTGAGGGATTTATTTGTGAATGGAAGGAAAATAATGATAGGCTCATTAATCTCAAAAATTCAAAGATTATTTATGAGTTTACACAACCCAATTCAATGAAGAACATATTATATGGGAGGATAATGAATAATTTCAAGTTACAACTATAAGTGAGCCTCAATAAGGCTATTAGGATAGTGCTCCAATCAAATATTATGAATAGGTCACCATTTGAACACCTCTTGGAGAAGAGAGAATAAAATAATTCATTGAAGCTAAAGAGAAATGTGACCTTGATGGAGTACAAGTTGATCAAGTGATAGTATACCTTGAAAGGGATGACCTTTCCTAATGTGAAAAAATTTATGATCAATTTGTTGTAGTATAAGAAATATCTCCTAAGGATTCATTGAAAGTGGCTAAATATTGTTTTTATCCCAAAGAATATAATCAAAGAGGTACATGCTTTAATTCCTTCTCAAATTTTGTTATGACTACCTATATATTAGCTCCTATCAAGATATAAAAAGGTATAAATGATCTAGAAGTAAGTGAATTTCAGTTAGAATACTTGTTTGAAGTCCTAGGAGTATTTTACACTCTTCTAGATGGAGGTTATGGTCTGATCTATATTGAGGAAGGCAATTTTGTCAAGAAAACCAACAAGGAAGAAGATAAAAGCTCTCAAAGCTTGTCACTCCAAGAGGCTACTTCATTTGAAATTGACTTGTTTAATGTTTTCAAATAAGTCTATCAAATTCTTGATCCATTTGTATAATTTTTTTCACTCTTGGAAGATAAGACAAACCTTTATTTCCCTCAACCTCTCAAAGAGCAAGATGCTTCACCTCTTGAAGCCAATTCTATAAGTATGATGAAAGAAACATGCCAATCCATTTATTTTAATTAGTTTACTCTTGAAGAGGTAAAATTTTATCATGTAGTGAAGAATTATTAGGTATATATCACTACAATATCATGTTCTATCAATTACTTAGCTCATATAAAAACCAATAAGGAGGATTAATCACCTAACATGCTCATTTCATAACTTGAAGATGAGCCTAAACATGTCCAAGATTAGTCTAATCATACACCCCTAATCACTCATGCTTAAATAAAGGTGGATGAGATTTATAATGTTTGTTTTGTAGAAGAAGAGGATGCAAAGGTCAACATGCAGTTTCCCCTATTCTATTCTCTCATGGTTTTAATCAAACTTATTAGTCACATAAGCTTTATGAAAAATGGTAGCTACTTTTCTATAATAGTTAATGGTTTTGTTATGGAATGTATCAAGTTGTTATATTAGGTTAGTATAGGGTACATTAGTAATTTTTATCTTATATTTCCTCTAAGTACTTTTTAGCACAATGTCTTGTCTTTTTTTTTGTGTGTGTGTTCTCCTTGTTTCTTATTGTTGTGTGTTTTAGAGGTATATCAGTTATCTTATCTTGTTCAAAGAATTTGAATTCAAATTCAAGGTTCATTCAAGTCTTAGGCTGAGTGATAGGTGAATCCATATCCCAATGGAGGTACAAGGCAATTGGTATAGATACATAGAAAACATGCAATCCCAAGAGGTCACCAAATATGTTAGCCAAAATTAGCCACTATGAATGATTATCATTCAAAACTTTAATGTAATTGATATTAAACTTGTTTATATCCATTATAAAGGTCTTTTATTGGTTATTGATGGTCTAAGATGATAGGTAGTGTGTCTTCCTTAGTAGCTTACAAGGTCCTCTAGGATGGTCTAGTGAGTAGTAGGGTTAAGTCACTTTTTCTTGTCATCAAATGGTCATTATTTGTAGCTCCTTAATGTGTTTAGAATTGTTTAAGGTAAGTTTTAAAAATTTAAGGTTAGGTGTAAAGTTAATTAAATGAGGAATAATGCTCATGGAGTCAAGGTGGTGACCCTTGCAAGAACAACCATGATCTAAAGATGACCAAATTGACAAAGGAGCATAACTAGTAAGTTGATCACATTGTATGTTAAATTTATTTGGAGAGATTAAGGTAGTTTTGATAAGATAAATGCATTTCATCTCCTTTAGTCTCATTGTACATTCTAATGTTGAGATGATACTTGTTAAGAAAGAACAAATGTGAAGGTTATATCATGGAATATGGATCTTCTTAAGTCTTCTAAATTATATATTATGAGATCTTGTTATACTTATCTATACATGTCCTTAAAATGTCTTAAATGGCTACTTTATAATATTGGAATCCATTTGGTGACTACCTATTCATCATTTTCTAACATCTAAATGAGGAGATATTGAGAGAGTTATAAGGAAAGAGAAGTGGGAAGCATTTTAGAATACTCCACCTCCATGCAAGTCAAGAAAAGATACATAGTCACCTGGTTCATCATCTCTAGTAGTTTTAAAAGGTAGAATAGACATAATCTTTAAAAAAATGATTTTGGAGGTCTTTTTGAGGTTTTATACTGATAAGGAATGTAAAAACTCCTCCAAGGTTCCCCCTAGTCTTTTCTATCCAAAATCCAAGAAAAAATTGGAGTTACAGAGCCAAACAAGGCAACACATTTCTTATTTTATCCATCAAGCTTCTTGGAAAACTCAAAAGGCCAATCAGTTTATGGATATTACTCTAAGAAGAGAAAAGGATAGATCCCAAGATGGCCATAGGAGGGTGTATACACATAATATTTTCAAACTTTATCAATTATTGATGCTTTATTTCTTACAAGAATCCATCGAGTCTCAATCTCTTTGAGTGCATGCCTTAAAAGGTGCACTAAAAAAGGGGCAGACAAACTATTAATGCTTCATAAAATTATTTTCTCCTATACCACCACTTGATATCTTCACAACCATATCCTATACACTTTCCTAAGCTATGACACCTCCTTTACACACTCTTCCAAGTAATTTACCACCTTACTTATGCACTACCTAAGTCCAAAACCTTTTTTGGCATTTATCAAAAAATGTTGACTGTGGTTAACCCTGTATTCTAATTTTTATTTTCATTTTATGGGTATAGGTCAGCCTTGGCTAACCTAGACCAAGACCTAACTTGTTTTTATAAATTAATTATATAGAGTCAAATTGGGTTGACCTTATCGATGAAAATTTCAAATAAGGTTAGATCAGATATATATACACATTTATTTTTCCATTTATTAGAGAGAAAAGAAGTTAATTATTCATTTGTGATTCTTTACAATATTCTCTTCACCATTGTACTTGAGGAGTCATTGCTTAGGGTTTATACTTGGAGAATAATCTTGTCTTGTAGAAAATTATTAGATTTTGGGCCTATGTTAGTGATCCTTACAAACCACAACAACCTCTTGTGAAGCACCTTTGAGCAAGGGAGATATTTAGTCTTGATGGTTTCATATTCAAGGTAAGTATCTCCAACTTTAATCCTTTATTTTAGTAGATAGAATAGCATAAATTATGACTTTTGAATATATTTATCTCTCCATACATTATGGTTATATATACATAGATTAATTATAATTATTTTATGCATATTTAATTTTTATGTTTATTACCCCCACTTTGTGCCACAATATTTGGTGAGCACTAGACTAGACTTTACTTTGCATGTACTTAGTGAATATGAAAACATAGGACCTAGCTAGGTTTATTACATAGTGTTACTTTATTAGAGGATTTGGAACCCTCTCTATTGATATTAATGTGATAAGATACCCCTTATTTAGGTTTAGTAAATCCATATTAGTCATGAACCCAAATATTTAATGTATCAATGAACAGAAGTGTAAGTAAGATTTATATTCTTTGAGCTAGGATTGATTAATAGGTCAATTGCATTTTAATTTATATACATTCTGGTGAAGTGAATCAAACCCTTGTAGGTTTTATTTCACATATTTATTTTATAATCATATTATATATTTTAATTTTTGCAATATTGTATCAAACCTATCAATATAATTCTAATAGTCTGTGTGTAGGTTTAACACACAATCACTCCAAAATGACTTTGTTCTATGTTGGTCTTCTCCAAATATAGGTGACTAGATCAATCATATTAACATAGTATTCTTATTTAGCTATAGGATTTCATACATAGTCAATCCAATCAACTTTCTTTGTAATTATTTTTTTCATCATACAGGTTTGTAGACATAGTCAAGCTAGTTTACCATGTTTATAGATTCTCTTTCAGCATATAAGTTTTGTAGACATTGTCGATCCAATCAACTCTATTCAAAAGATATTTAAATCAACACTTGAGCAACACAAAATAAAATTTGAAAACTAATAATATTAAAAAACCACCAAGATTCATTCTTATCTTCTCTATCATTTCAATTTTTCATTTACAGTATTATTTTTCAAAAATTTGTAGTTTATAAAATTGTAGCCCTATAGTGAACTAGGTTGACTAGCTCGATATAATTTTGTAGAATGTCTTCTCTATAGAAAACACAATCAACCTTTTCAAATAGTTCTTTTAGATATTTATTCTATATAATATCAGCAACCCTATCAACTATATTATGTATTATTTGCATACAATGTCACCTGAACCAACTCTATACTCTTTATAGTTAAAGGAATTGACCTATTTTTCTAGTAATTAGTTCACTTTTTATTTTAATTGATTCCATGATTAGAGTAATAAACATAGATTAATTAGGTGGTTTTTTAATTTAACAATTTAGTCACACTATTTTTCTCTTTTGAACACACTTCCAAATCATTTTACATTAAAAAACATTAAACGTTTTTCTTCCCAAGTCCTGCCTACTTAACTTTCATCACCAAGGGGAAGTCAACTTCATTTCTTTTGCAAGTAAAATATATGGTTGATGGTCTATATTGGTAAATCACTTGATAGCCTTATCATTGTGATATTGTGAAGTGAGGGGGTAGGCCCCAATACCATTGCCAATATAGATCCCTTTCAGCCTAAACTACTTGAAACTATCCATAGATTAATTTTTACTTCCTTTTTATAGCCAACTCCCCATCACATTAATTTAAAAAATTATTATAACTTAACAACATTTATGAATGACCAATTAGTTATAATTTACATTTAAGTTTGTTACTTGTTATTTGATTATTGTATTTTGTATTGTAAAACTTGTATTAGCTAGTATTAATGCAAGGTTTAGTGTTCCAATTAGATCAATCACATTGATCTAATTATTTTTTGTGCTTCACTTTATTTTCTTATCTATTATATCATAAAAAAAACTCCCTATTTTCATAACATTGTCATCCCTACTGACACAGTCTCTTATAGACTATTAATAGTGTTTACCTTAACTACACAGTCACTCTATATGACTATGTATCATTTTCACCTATTCAATTTCCCCTTTTTAAATACACATTCAACCTATCCAACTATGTATCTTTTTCATCTATTCAATTTCTCCATATATAGTATGCAATCAACCCATATGACTATGTATCTTTCTAGCCTATTTCATTTTTATCATCTGCAGCACATAATCAAGAAGTTTAATTTTTTATTTTACATGCTATTATGTATACCTTTCTCATAGACTCTAACAACCCAATTGATTATGTACCTATTGGTTGATATATATTTTGTATTTGGTTGACTTTGTCCTTGTCTTTCCTCCTTACTTCTTGATTTCAAATTCTACACTCAAGCATCATGAAATCCCCTATCAAAATGTTTTTGTACAACCTGAATCCATTTAGACACTATATGTGATATTATTTTGTTCCTACCTTCACTACCCAAGATGATCCTCACTCTTGGATCACCTTCTTTCATCACTCATATTTTGATTTAAATATGGTTCAAATCACTCCAATGGATGAGATTAATGGATCATATCCTTTTCATACTTACCAAGATAATTCCCACCTTCAGACATATTACCATATTATGGGGAAAATTTATATAATCCTAAAAATTAGCCCCACAAAGAACCTTCTCATAACCAATAACCCACCTCCTAATAATTTTTCGCATAGTATCCTTCCTCCTAATACTAATTTGGGGAATTCTCCTACCCACACCAACCCACCAATTGATACAAATCAAATTCTTGCACAAATAATGAAACAAATGAACATCACGTAAACATATAACACCTCTCAAATGATGAAACTACAACATCATTTGATAAACATGGTTAATCCCATTCTTCTTCCCAAAATAATCAAAATTTCATTCCTCCACTTCTTAAATATGGCATAGGAAATTATACTCCCCAACCTATCATGCATACTAAGATGATTCAACACATTCAAAATGAGCCTTTAACCCCTATCATTATGTCTATTGATATTGGTAATATCTCCAACTATTGAATATAATGGGACTAAAGACCCTACATCTTTTTTTAAGGCATTTGGTAATCTTTATAAAGGGTGAATCCAAAATAATACCTTCACCACTACTAAAATTTTATTTAAAACCTTCACCAATGATGTATTACAATGTTATAACCAACTTCCCCAACATTCTATATGGTAACTTAAGGATCTAGTAAATCCTTTAGTTAAAGAATTTCAACATAACAATCTTCCCAAAAATTATCTTAGTTATTTAATCAATGCTAATTAATCCCTTCCAAATAAACTCATGATGTTATCAAACAATCAAAATCTTTGTCTCATAAATTCAATCACAACATGATGGATGACAAATTGTTTAAACTTTTAATAATAACCTTAACACCTTCACTCCAATACAAGGTCTGATCTTTTACTTCCCAAATTTTAAATTATGTTCTCAACCAAGCTAAGAATCAAGACTCCCTAATGAAATAATTTTAACCTAACACTAAAACCATCAAGGGATCTTTCTAACATTCAACTAATACAATAACCTATAATCCTCCTCAACCAAAACCATGAGTATCCAAAGTAAAACATCCCCAAATTTCCTATACACCATTAACCGTGAAATAAATGAAATAATTTTTAACACATTTTAAACCATTCATGTATCCTAATAATCCCCTTAAATGGTATTATTCTAACCAATTTTGTTAGTCTCAAGCTGATATAAGTCATTCCCATGAAACATGTCATGGGCTTACAAAATTTATCATTTATTTTATGCTAGGTGACTCATTCATTCATGATTCCATGATTAAAATACATCATCATGATTATGTTAATGCTTCTCAAAAGAAACAATATTCAAATCTTCTTCTTCTAATAATCCAAAAACTTTTTCTACATCTAACTTTGAACAATCAAATAAAGATATTTGTGAGATTAACGTTGATTATGATCAATACTATACCAATTCCCAATACATGAATGTGACTAAGGTTAATTATAGACACAAATCTACCCACAAAGATCCTATCACAAAACCAAAGAAGCCATATTTATAAGAGTAACTTCTAAAAGATACCACTACTAATAACTTACCTACAAAAACAAATGAAGAACCACTTTCTCAATCCAAACCTCTAACTACTTTTGTTTCTACTAAATATCTTTTACCTTCCAAGCCTTGTGTTGGTTCTTCCTCTTCCAAAAATCATTGGAATTTCTTAGAGGAACTTAACTCTATGACTTGAAAAATTCCTCTCATGGAGTTATTTTACACTTCTCCCTATCATCATAAGTTCCTAATGCAACAAATCCAAGAAATCTAAGAACCATCTACCTTAAATGAGGAACAACCTTATCACAAGCCTTAACCAATAAAAGTTCATACCATTAAAACTATTTATCCTTCTTCAAGACCTTCCATCAAGTTCCTTGAACAAGACATGGTCAATGATGAAATTATATTTCAAGTTGGTGATCCACCTTTATTTATCAAAATAGCCATTAATACCACCTTTATTCACAAAGTATTAGTATATGAAGGGTTGGTAATTAATGTGAAATTTATTTGGCTCATTCAACAACTTGGGTGTAACAAATATTATCTCAATCAAACTCATTTAACATGTCATTGTTTCTAAAATACCAATCAAAAGTTGCTTGGTTGTACTTGGTTCCCTATTACTATTAGACCCCAAAACTATATGTATTAAACTTATTATTCTTCACTTGCATTATCTTATAATATACTCCTAGGACTCATTTCATGAGATTTATTGCCTCTTCTAAAATCTAATGTATCAAATTTATTCATAATGGAAAATGGTATAAACATGAGGTTGATCCTAATCCATGGATTATTCAGCTTCCCAATCTTAAATATCAGTATCAAATTTCCACTATTCTAAAATTTAATAGTACACATTTACCTGAATTCATCAATGTAAATCTAGACTTACATGTCACTCTTTTTTATTATGAAAATGACGAGCCAAACTATTTTTAAAACACATGAAATACTACCAAGTTACCTCTTTACATTTTGGAATGGCTTCTTCTTTCCGTGTTTCCTCATGATCATACCATCCCTCTTATTGATGAGATCACCAATTTCCATCCTCCATGTAATGCATATGAAGCATCTTATACAAAAGATGACTTAATTTGTAATGATTTTGGAGTGGCCAAGTTATTTCAAGACCCTTTAACCATGTCACCTCATAAATTTGATGTTTTAGGCATCTCACTTTTAGAATTTAATTTAGAGACACATGCATGTACTATCTCTCCCACCTATGATGATAACTACATTATGGCCCAAGCTCAATCAAGAGATTTCAATGTTCAACACTATCATCAAACCATGGATAAAATACATGATTTTAACCCTGATGTTCATACCATTTCTATGTATATTGAGTTATTACCTAAATTTCATTTACTTCTAGTTAATTCTCCACTTATTGATACTCCTTGGGTTATTGAACAAATCTTACCTCTTGCAAATTCAAAACTTCTAGAACCTTTTATAGCTTGTATCATACTAATCTCTCTAAAAGATCCTCTCCTTATCAACTATTCCAAATACATACCTATAATAAATCCAATTGAATCTAATCAACCTTCCTCCATAGTTCCACCTACTCTTGAGATCACTCTCAATGCCAAGGCCACAAATATATGATAGATACATTCTGAATAGATCACCATGGTAACAAAATCATTGATCTTGAAGTATATGTCAAATATTATATAACTCTACTTGTGTTACCTAGTGATGAATCCATACATAAGTTGCTCCATGATAGAGAAACTCAACTTCCTTAGAAACATCACAAACTTGGTAATTTCAATTAAAAGGACCCTCATTTTAACAACTTCATTACTAGCATTGATTCTAAGACCAATCCCATTTCTTATCTTCCCAATGCACCATATCATTTTCAAGATATAAATGTTATATTTATTGAATAAATCATAAGAATATAATATGTCACACCCTTATACCCTCGACTAATAATAGTTTCTAGGGTACTCAAACTAACTAAGCATGATAATTTTAGTCTATTCTTTGATAAATATTATGATACTTTTACTTGCTCATATGAAGACATGCCTGACATTTATCCTAGTATCATTATACACAACATAATCACATACCCTGATACCTAACTCATTCATTAAAAACATCAAAATTTTCTCCCTGAAGTTTCAACCCTATGCCATAAATAAATTATAAAACTATTAGATGCTAATTTTATTAAACCCATGGAATATTCTGAATGGGTGTCCAACATTGTTCCCATTCACAAAAAAATTAGCATGGTTGTTTGCATCTATATCAACTTCTACAACCTCAACCTCACTTATCCCAAGGACAATTTTCCATTACCTTTGATATATGAAATCCTAGATTCCACTATTGGACTAAAAGTGTTGTCCCTTATAGATGGTTTTTTGAGATACAATCAAATTCATATCACCGCTAAAGACCAACTCAAGACAACATTCACTATAGAATGGGACCCCTATTTCTATGTTAAGATGATCTTTGGCCTTAAAAAAACTATAGCTACCTATTAGTGGGCTATGACCCACATTTTTTAGGACCTTATACATAATATTATAGAAACCTATGTGGATTATATCATCACCAAATCTAAAATTCATAAAACCCATCTTTCTTATCTATCCATCATATTTGATCAACTCATTAAGTACAAAGTTAGATTAAACCCCTAAAAGTGTGTTTTTGGCATTACATATGGTTAATTTATAGGGTTCTCAGTCTCTATTCATGGCATTGATGTTGATCCTACTATTATTAATGTTATATTCAACATGCCTATTCTTCACTCCATTTTAGACATTCATATTTACCTTGGCAAGATTAGGGAAATCTAATGATTTTTTTCTCAAAATGGCTTATCGTATATACTCTATTAATTCACTTTTTAATAAAATTAATGCTTTAAAATAGACTGATCCTTGTAAAAAGGCATTTTACAACATAAAACAATCATTTCTCCATCCACCTACCATTTTTCCACCTTCTAATGATTATCCATTGATTTTATACACTTTTTCTACACCCATATTAGTTAAAGCAATGCTTGCCCAAGAAGATGATATTAAAATAAAATATGTTTTTTATTATATTATTAAATTCCTCATTGATTATGAAAAACATTATACCAACGTATAATGTGGTTTCCTCACTATCTAATTCACACCTAAAAAGCTTCATCATTGCATGCTCTATCAAATAACCTATGTCATAATTCATTTTGACCCACTTCATCAATTTGTCTCCAAAGCCTTTCAACCTAGAGATTGAATTGGTAAGTAGATATTTATCTTAATGTAATTTGACCTTCACATTTTAATGCAAAATTTTTTTAAGGGTAAGTCATACCCAACCAACTTGTAGTAGCACCTATCCCCACTACCACTTATCTTCAAGATAGTCTCCCTGATGATAACATTCCCTATATTGAAGGTCTCAATTAGGCTACCTCTCTTATAGATTGCTTCTATAATTTTAATATTAATTTAGAATAAAATAATCCATAAGATACCTATGTCATTCTTGATACTACCAAATTTAAAGTAGTTATTGAAGAACTTCCCAAAACCACCATCGATTTGCACAAAGACACTTGGAACCTACATTTTCATGGCACCAAATGTATCCAAGGAGCTGGGGTAGGTTGTATTCTAACTAGTCTTTATGATAAAATAATCCCTTTGGTATTTTGGCTCACATTTTATCTCACTAATAACATGATATAATATTAAGAATTAATATTAGGCATGAAATCAACCCCTGACTTAGATATTCCATGTTTGCAACTTTGGGTGAATCCTCACTTATCTACCATTAGGTTAATAATGATTACCAATGTAAAATTTAAAATCTTATCACTTATCATTAAATAGTTGCCACCCTCACTAAATCATTTACCTCTTTTACCATTGATCCCATAACAAGAGATCAAAACTCTATTGTTGTCTCTCTTTCTTCTTCAATGTCTTTATTTCATATGCATCAAATTCTTAGTAATTCCTTATTTATTATTCAAATATTAAAGTCCCCATATTCTATCAAATCATAAGATTCATTTATCTATCATATAGAGGATATCATTATTCTAAAGAGACCATGGTATAAAGACATTATCTAATTCCTAGAACATCAAACTTATCCTCTGAACTTGGATTCTCATGAAAGACTAGAATTCGAAAACAAGCTTTTAAATATGTCTTTCGATACAACACCCTTTATTATTATAGCATAGTAGCTACCCTTATCTATTGTGTAATTAGATAAGAGTTCCCTCCCCTCCTTAAAAAATCATGTGGGGGTATTTTAGTGGTCACTATAGTGGACATGCTATAGCATGTAAATTCTTATATATGGGATAATTTTGACCTAAATTAGAAAAAGATGCTATCGATTTCATTAAAAAGTGTAGTCCTTGTCAACTCCATGATGATCTAATCCATTTACCACCATCCAAGCTCCAAACTATGGAATCTCCTTGGTCATTTTCCATGTGAGGATTATATCTCATTGTAAAACTACCTTAGTCATAATATGGGCATGTTTTTATCATCATGACTACTGAATATTTTACTAAATGGGTAAAATCCATGCCTCTTGTCGATGTCATATGAACTACTATTTCCAAATTTATCCTTAAAAAAATAATTTATCACTTTATATTTCCCCATACTATAATTTCTAATAATGATTCTAATTTTAAGAACAAGGATGTGAAGCAATTATGCACTAAATTCAAAATATCCCACTATTTTTGCACACCTTATCATCCATAGTGCAATGGCAAAGCTAAGGTCACAAATAAAATTATCAATAAAATCCTTCAAAATACCATCCATGAAACACACATAGATTGGCATCTTCATTTATATCCCACACTTTGGGCCTATTATACTAGCATTCATATTTCAATTGGGGCAACACCATTCTTACTAGTCTATGGTTTCAAGTATGTCTTACCATTAGAATTAAATATTCCCTCCTTAAATATATATCTTCATGATATCATTCCCAATGAGGAATTACATGAATCTTGCCTTCATTCCCTCAATATTCTTAATGAACACCATTTAGCTACTCTACAACATAATCACCAATATAAGGCTTGTAATACCATGCAACATAATAAAAAGGTTAAAGTTTGCACATTCAATGTTGGTGTTCTAGTACACAAATTAGACTATACCAATGATAAATAAGGAAAATACACCCAAAAATGGTAGGGGCCTTATTAATTGAAATATATTCTTGGTCTTATCAACCATCACCTCCAAATTAATAAAGGTTATGGTTTTGAAGATCCTACCAATGTACAATTCTTTAAGAAATAATTTTCTTAGATAGTTGTATTCTTATCATATTTATATATGAAATAATAATAACACCTTTTTTAGGATTCCTAAATAGGTCTCACCCTCTAAAACAATATCCTTTTATACAAACCTTAGTTCCTTCTCTTGGTCTTTTAGTTTCCTTTTCCCATGAGTTGCATTGTAATACCATGGATAGGACCTGGTTTTCCTCATAAATTTATTTTTCCTTTATTGATTTTTAATCTTGTAATGGTTTTTTCACCCTATTAAGTTTATATTTTATGATTTATAGTGTAATACCATGGATAGGACTAGACCCTCCTCACAAATACCATTTATACCATTTTTATTTTTCACATGCTTTGTTCACTCTTTTGAATTTCTCTTTTGTGAGTTATAATGTAAGACCAAGGATAGGACCAGGCCCTCCTCACAAATTTATTGAACCCTCTTGGATATATATTTTTATGTGTTGTAGTTTAATACCATGGATAGGACTAAGCTCTCATAAAAAATTCACCGTTTTATTTCAAAAAAAAAATTGTTCTACCAAGTGTTCCTTTTCCTAGAATGTTAAGAAATGGTTACAAGTTTGTGATCTTATATTCTTAGATTTAGTTTTTATTTATTTTATAGATAAATTTTCACAAAAAACTATGTTAAGCATGTTTCCCTACACTTAAAACATTATTATGATAAGGAATCATACTTACCTATCATTATATCCCTTTTTACCTTTGTCACATTTTTTTTATTTGAAGTTATTCAAATTGTTTCATGTTAATTTTCCTTGATATCCTTTCCTTCCACTTTAGATTAAAAAAGGTTTAATTCAAAATAGCACTTTTATTTAATATGAATAAATAAGACTCTTATACACCATGATCTATAATTTTTCTTTCTTAGAAACCAAGTCCAAAGTTTTCAAATGATAGTCATTTTTAGCACCCATGTTTGGTTCTTCAAATCTATATGGAGGAGGAATACAAAAAAGCCATCAAAATTTAAAATCTAAATCATTTATAATAAAAGGAAATGATCAAAATGTAACATACAAAGTTAAAATTCAAAATCATAGAAAAATACATGATTCATATCACATATCCTATCTCCAATCAAAGATCAAACTCCAAAATTGGCCTAATGATAGAGTTGACGTTCATTGGGGTGTAGTAGGCTAGTAAGTT